>JAQMWT010000544.1:0-249519 GCA_029834535.1 Chrysophaeum taylorii | reverse complement strand
CGGACCGTCGCACCGTGAGTGAGGAGACGCCGCGTCTCATCAAGCGCGTTGCTGCCAGCCAGATGAGGTTGGGAATTCCACGCCTACGCGTGAAGCACCGGAAAAGCCGAAATCGGAGGAGGTAATATTTTTCGTTCCCAAGCCAACAACATTCTCTATAATGATCCGACCACCTATGGTGGTGCCTCGATCTCTCTAATTTAGACGTAGGTGACGACCGTCGTATTCCGGCCCTTCGTACGATTATCTGGTCTCGATACTCGTCAAGGTAGTGATTACGTCTACTCGTGCAACTGAAGAAGGCAGTGGTTCCGTCATTACGTTTTCGCTTCGAGAGACGTCCTCGATCAACCCAAGCGAACTCTATGTACGCAGACTGCCACTTCTCCACCATTCTCTTCCTCCCTCCTCCTCCTTACGGAATCATGGTGCCTAATCGAAATCATCTCTAATCGCCGACGACGATGTTCTCACCCACACTGCGCACGCGTGATGATGTGCCTCGTTACACAATGGCGACTCCAGAAGCACCATATCAAAACTTCAACCCTTCTTCAGCGCCGACTCCTGGAGACTTTCAATACCTTTATCTCTAGCCGGCAGCTCCGCTGGGGAGGCCACGTTACCCGCATGCCCTGGAACCGCCTCCTTCGGAAGCAAAGATGCGATGCTCTCCTCTCCTCCACTCCACTCTCCTCCTGGTGCGCCTCCTGTCGAAGGTGCCGACACCGCACCTCACAACCAGCTGGCCGATGCTTCGAGCCCCACCTCCTGCGATCCCGAGAGAGCCCCGCAAACTTCAAATTGCGAGGACCTTTATATAGTCTCCTCCACCTTCACCCCCCCTAGTGCCATCCGACATGCCGAGGTTTATTTTTTTCTGCTTTTGAACATGGGTTCTGTCCCGAACACCCGGAGTTTATGGATGCATACAGTATACTGGCTCATGGCTGACGAATAAACGTCTAGCAGTGCCATTTATTACTGACGAACGGACTAATTAACTACAGCCAGAGCCCGGTGCTGCATGGGGCGTAAATCCCAGCGCCGTGGCGCTGGGATAAGAGTCACCGGGTGTGTAGACGAGGGGCGACGAAAGGTGAGTCGGCGGGAGTAATGATCAGGCTTGTCGCCATGCGGCGCGGAGAACGCGATGTGACCGACGACCAACTCGTCGCTAACTTTTCCGTCCGAGCCCCGGCCATATATCCCATAAAACCCACTGCGAACGATGTTCAACCACTTTTCAACCAAAATGACTTTTTAGTGAATCTGAGAATCACCAACCACCATAAGAAGAAGACCAACCGTCTGAACATTATTAATAGATTCATCAAAGAGAGTCTATGTAGGAGGAAAGAAAGAATCCGCCGCGAAAACTCCAGGACGTGTGATGAGTCAGAAACGTTCGTTCTGTTGCTATCGAGCGTCTCTACATCGTCTCGCGGTCGCCGCCGCCGCCGCCACCACCACCGCGGGCGCCCGTTGAAAGGAAGAGAAGGGAAGGGAAGGGAAGTATGTTGATTTTGATGCGGCGGTGGTTTGTGCTTGTCGCACACACATCGGCGGTGTGCGTCCAAGGCCCTCCGCTGGCTTCGCTGTCGTCGACGGCGGGACCCGAACCATATCGATCGACGACGCCTTTGATGAGCCAACGGTGGTCACGGTTTCGCTGCCTGCGACGACGTTCCCCGATGGGTTTCCGTTTTGGGATCGAGGTATACTGATATCACGGTCGGAACCAACGGTAACATAAACTTGGACCCCGCAACGAGGATACCCTTCTTCGACACGAATCCAATCGACGGCACAGAGTTCACTCGCATCGCCGTCGCGCACAGTAATGTACTGAACTTGCGTGCCGCCGAGGCCGTCGACGTGGTCGACGCGGGAGGGTCGTTTATAGTGAGTTGGGGCTGTTGCAGCTTGGTCGATTTTGACTTTCAAGCCGAACTGTTTCCTTCTGGCGACATCGAGATACGATGGGGCGAGGGGAGGCTCGTCCAAGATCCCTGGGAGGCGACGCGCGCGGGTATCGAAAAGGCTGGGACGAACGCTTACCCCGTCACCTCGGTCGCGGGCACGTCATCAGGTGGCGCATTCTCCTCTTGGCCCGAGTTTGAGGGCGTCCGCTTCACCTGCGAAAGCGACGACTCCGCGACCGCCGCACCGTCGACGACCCTCGCTCCGACGACAAGAACGTGCGGCGGTGCGATCGAAACGCGAGAAACGAGCAGTAACTTTGAGTTCGTCAACCAAGAAGAAGCGAGCGAGGTGATATTGTATTTGGAAGACGATCATCTCGTGACCGTCCCGCTGCCGAAAGCTGTCTTTCCCGGGGGCTTTCCATTCTTTGGCGCATCCTACGCGGAGATCGTCGTGGGAACGAACGGCAACATAAATTTTGGGACCGGTCCGTATCCGAGCTTGGACGTCGCGTTGGTCGACGGTTCAAAGTATACCCGGATCGCGGTCGCTCACGCGGACTGGGACCTCAGAAATGATGCTACCGAGCGCGTCTACGCGCTCACCACTGCCTCCTCGATCATTCTCAGTTGGGAGGTCAACCTCAGCACGTTCGAAGGACTGTTTTACGCTTCTACCGACGCCAACTTCCAAGCCGAACTCTTCTCCTCCGGTGACATCGAGATCCGCTGGGGTACCGGGGTTTCCCGCTTTTTCGATGATGATGGTTTGAATGCCTATTATGACGATGTCCTCGTCAACGTTTCGGGAGTTGCCGGCATCGAATCCGCGTCGACGGGTGATGCCTACCCCGTCACCACCGTCGACGGCTTTGGCGGCGGCGGCGGCGCCTTTATGACGTGGCCACAAAACCAAGCCGTCCGCTTCGAGTGCACCAGCTCGCGGCCGACTTTGGCACCTCAGTTTTTTTCGAGCCCTGCCGAGCCGACCGGAACAGCGGAGTCCGCGCCATCAGCAGGCTCGCTTTCGCCTTCGACGATCTCCCTGGCGCCAGCCGCCGTGCCAACTTGGCCGCCTTCCATTATTGGAGCGCACGATTGCCTTATCGACGCGACGTCGTGGGTCGCGTACTACCCGTTCGAAGATGGTTTGGCCGTCGACGCAACTGGCTATGCCCAGAACTGCACGGTCCGAGGTGCTACGCCGACCACCGACCGGTTCGGCAACCAGGCAGGCGCACTCCTCTTCGACGGCCTTAGCAACGTCGAGTGAGCGTCGCGCAAAAAAAAATAAAGCAAAACTTTCTCGCAGGTGCGATGGCCTCGCTGCCGGTGGAGCTGAGCCGAGGACTTACTGCGCGTGGGCTCGGGCTGACGAGTCCGACAAGTTATGGACCGCGCTATTCAACACGGGAGACACGGGGAACTTGCGAGACGACGAGACGTGCAGCAGGTTCAAGCTCCGCTTTAACCGAGCCGACGGCCTGATGTCGTTCGTCGGCGGCATCCTTCAAGATTGCAACGAACAATTTCGGGACCAAGACGTGCCCAATCCTAGCGCCTGGCACTTCTTTTGCGTCGGCTACGACGGCGTCGACGTGTGGATCCACGTCGATGGCGCCTTATTGGGGACGTACGCGTCGCCGCAGCTCGCGAGCGGTCCCTACGATGACCTGGTCATTGGGCACATCGATGGCGGCACACCCACCCGCACCTTGCTAGGATGGGTCGGCGCCATCGACGATGTCCTTGTCTTCAGTACAGCTCTCACGACGACCGAAATCGATGGCCTTTATCAGCTCACCGTGGTGGGTGACGCCCCCAGACCGTGCGCCTGACTGACTGACTGACTGACTGACTGACTGACCCTTCGAAACAAGTCCATTGTGACAAGACGACCGCGCCGACGTGATCCTAAACCCTGATTCGTGGGATAGACATAGATGGAAGTACGTATGTGGGGCAATCAATTAATTAATTAATTAATTAATTAATTAGGGTGCAAGCAGCATGGGTGTTGCAAGATTAAGAATTTCTACAAACAAGATACGTCTTCAAAGTGCGCGAGGGGTTAGCGACAGGAAGTGTCGCCGAGGTGGAGTTAGTTTATGAGCTTTCCGTTTGCGAAGAAGAAGTCGACGATCAACTGGGCAGATGAGGACTCGGACGACGATGAGCGTGTCGAGCACTCTGACGCCCAGTCTGAGGAGGGGGATGAGGAGGACGATGAGGAGGAGGAGGACGAGCCCGCGGAGGAGGAGGAGGAGCCCGCGGAAGAGGAGCCCGTCCCCGGCGTGGTCGCGACCGAGGTAATTGTCGAGACCGAGGTGCCCAAGGCCAAGCCCATCGAGCAAATGTCCAAGAAGGAGCGCAAGGAGCTCAAGCAGAAAGAGCTCGAGTCCCTGGATGAACTCCTCGCGGCCGAGGGGTTTGTTCCGGCGCCACCGGAACCGGAACAGCCGGAACCGGAACAGCCGGAACCGCAGGACGCACAGGAGGACGAGGTGGACAAGGAAGAGAGAAGAAGAAGAAAAAGCTCCGCCGCCCCAAAGAGGACGCACCTCAATCCGACGACCCCGTGGCGCCGGAACCTCCGCCGCAGCAGCCGCCGAAGGACATCAAGGAGGTCATGAAGAGCCGCCTCAAGAAAAAGGATACTGGGTCTGGGCCACTCTCGGCCGAGGCCGTCAAGGAGGCCAAGGCGCGCTCCGATGCCCTCGCCAAGAAGAAAAAGGAGGAGGAAAAGAAAAAGAAGAAGAAAAACAAGGCGCCCCCAGCGCTAGCTTATGATGTACCCTTCTTCCTCTTCTTCTACTTCGCTCGCGGTTGAGGAGCCTTAATATACACCTTAATCTAGATGTCGACTTTCGCTCGGGCAGATCGGCGGCGGCGGCTGGAGAGTGGTACCGAAACCCCATCAACCAGCCCAAGGGTTAATTTATTGTTGATATGTTGTTCTGGGTGGTGGCGTCGTCGGCTGCGGCCTTTGTCTCGCAGCAACACCTCGTTCCAGCGAAGCGGGTTGGGCTGTTAAGGAGGGTCGCGCCCTCCGGTATCGACGCGCTTCCCCTCGCCGAGCAGGCTGCCGTGTTCGCGTCTGTGTACGCTGGGCTCGGCGCGTCGACCGTCCTGGCTACCCGCGGCGTCGAATCGTTGAAGCAAATCGAAGCCTTTCGCCAATGGACGCGGACATTCTTTCTAATCGGCGCCATCTTCGCGGTGATTGGCGTCTCCCATTTCACGGCGGAGGATGCTTACTTGGGGATATACCCGCCCCGGGGGACCTGGGGGTTCTGGAACTTGCCGGGGTCGCCCGAATTTCACGTCCGATGGACCGGCGCTGCCGAGATCCTTGGCGGCGCCGGGCTCTTTATCGGCGGTCTGGCCAAGGAGATCGCGCCTGACACTGCGGTGGCCAAGCTCGCGCCGCTCGCGAGTGTCGCGTTGTTCGCGTTGGTCTTGTGCGTCACGCCCGCCAACATTTATATGTATACGCACGGCGCGGAGATGGTTGGCATCCCCCCCCCCGGCCCGCTCCCCCTCACCTTCCACTATGTCCGCTTCGCCTTGCAGGTGCTCCTCCTCACGGTCCTCGCCACCCTAGCTTCTTCTTCTTCTTCTTCTGGAGAGGAGACTGGTTGAAGGAGGAAAAAGTCGTCGTCGTCGTCGTCGTCGTCGTCGTCGTATGTATATATACGGGCCAAGGAGAAGTCCACCTCCATGATGATCGATCTATCTCGGCCGGACTCGTGTCCTTTTTGATGCACCACCACGCTCAACTTATGATAGATAATCGTCAGCAGCTGGGGTTGATCTCCTCGTCGATCTTGCGCGCGACGTCGACCTTCTTCTTCCGGCGCGAGGGTGGCCGTTTGTTGCTCCGGTCGAGCACGACCTTGCGATGCTGGGAGTACTTTGGGGCCTCGTCCCCCACCAACTCCTTGTCTCTAGCCCGCTTCGCGGCGCGCAACACGGACACGAAGGAGGACCGTTGGCGCGGTCGCGGCGCCGGGTCGACTCTGACGTCTTCGCGGTAGAGGGCCAGCAGCATCAAGGAAGTGTCGCGGGTCGCGGCCGAGACGACGGTCGCCGTGCGTCGCTTTGGGCCAGCGGGGTCTAATCCACTCTCGCCAAAGGCCATGCCCTGCTGAAGCATGAAGACCTTGTCTCCCGCGATATCGAGCGGCAAGCGAACAGTCTCGTTTTTTGGGTCGTTCGACCACAAGCTCAATCCTTTCCATCGATGGAGCTCCTTTTCGTCCTTCGAAACGTATACTTCGGCCTGGCCGTCGTAGACGATAAAGTAGCAGTCCGCGACATCACCTTGGAGTACTACGGCGCGGTCGCCCGGAAATTCTAAGAGTCGCAGGTGCCGACACGCGACGCTCGCGAGGGTCGGTTCGAGCGTGCTGAAGAAGGGCTGCCACGAGCAGTGGTGCATCACGATGTCGATCTGGTCTTCGGTCCGCTCGGCCGCGGGCGTCCGCAGCACGTCGACCAAACCATCGTGCGGCGCGCCCTCGAAGGACGTCGCCGCTCGGTTACTTTTTAATAATTTTTTCGGAACGACGACGTCGTCGCGCTTTATGCAAAATAGATGCGTCCCTTCGCAGATCGCCACAACCGTCGCGTTCCGCCGACCCTCCTCGGGTCGAGTCCGTTTTCTCCAAACGCATTTCCTTGTTCGAGCGTCGCGACTTTCGCGCCGACTTTATCTTCGGCTTCTCGATGGTACTCGGAAACCTCGGTCGCGAGTGGCTTTCGCTTGAGCGTCTTTTCGGGGGCGATGCCTTGACGTGCACGGCGAGCTTTCCGGAATACACGATAAACGCCGCGTCGGCCAAATCACCCTGGAGCACGACGACGCCGTACTGTTCCGGCGACACGAGCGTCACGCTCCGGATGATTCGCGGCTTGAGGTTGCCGCGACCGACGTTGAAAAAGGGATGCCATCCCAAATGGTGGTTCACGATGGCGAGGTCCCTCGCCGTCCTGTCTTGGGGCGGCTTTCCGGTCGTCTCGAGCAAAATGCGGTTGACTTCGCCGGGCTCGAACGCCGATCGCGCCGAACCTTCCAGACCTTCCTCGCCGCCGAGATCAGGCGTCACCAATCGTCGAAGATAATTCGCCCCTACCTCGCTGTTCCCCGTCTTGTCGTCCAGGAGGGTTTCTAACGCGTCCAGGGTCGACTGCGTGTTGTTGTTCACGTCGCGTTGTCGCGCCGATTGGCCGAACGTCAGACGAGCCGCGGACGACGTCCTCGCCTTGATGTCGTACTTCCTTTTTCTCTTCTCGCGAGAAGCAGCAGCACCTTTTTCGCGGCGCCGAGAACACCGCGTCGGCGCCCTCACCTCAACTTTTTCTTCTTCCGCCTCCTCGCCCCAGACGAGCGCGGCGATCGCGATGGACAGCCGCGATATCGACGATTGCCGTCGGTGCCGCGCCTCCGTCTTTGGGGGCGTCGCCACTGTCGCGACGACCACTTCCGCCGCCGACGGCTTGCGCCGCCCGCACGCGCACCGCGGACATTCCCGGGGAATCTTCAACCCGCACTCTAGGCACCTCCATTCCATCCACACTCTGCGGGCGGCGCGGGCCCTAGGTAGTACTTCTTCTTCTTTCCTACAACAAAACTTCAATAATAACGACGACAAAAAAAAAGTTTCGGCAACATCATGGATCATGGAATCTATAGATTCAAAAAGGGCCCTCCCTCCCTCCCTCCCTGCGAGAACTGGATGAGAGAACTATAATGGGGACGTGGTGCAGGGGTAAGTGTCATAGCTTCCTCACACAACAGGTGCTGGAAAAGAAAGAAAAGGAAAAAAAAGGGGTAAGTGAGGTCCTCACACAGGTGCTGGAAAAGAAAGAAAAGGAAAAAGGGGTAAGTGAGACAGACGCTCACAGAGGAGAAGCTTGAAGGAAGACCGACGTCAGGAAAGGCATTGTGGCAGAAAGAGACAGGAGATGTCGGGCGAAGTCACGAGGTGAGGTAACGAGCACGAAGCCGGAGGAAGGGAGGAGCTTCCGTACGACGGGTGAAGATATCGCGAAGGTTGTCAAGGCGGGGATTGTGTTGGAGATCAATGATGTGGTTGCGATGATATTCGGCGGTGCTGTAAAAGCGAATATCAATATGGCGGGTGCGCCGCGTGAGACATTGGAGACGGACTTGGGTGACGGTGGTGCTATTATCGACATACATTGGTACCGTGTGACGAGGGATGAGATCAAAGTCATCAAAAAGTTGGAGAAGCCAAGGTAGCGGCGTAAAGAGCGAGCAATTCAGCTTCAAAAGAGGAGCGGGCGAGGAGGTACTGCGAGCGTGAGCATTAGGCTATCATAGAGCCAGCAAGGAGAAAACAAACGCCAGTAGTGGAGTGGCGGTCATCAGGGTCGTCGGCCCAGCTGGAGTCGGAATAACCACAGAGACGAAGGGTAGAAGCGCGACCAAGAACAAGGGCAAGATCTTGAGTACCATGGAGATAACGGAGGGTATGAGATAAGGCGCGCCAGTGGGGTTTACCAGGATTGTCAGTAAAAGGCGCACACGGATTGACGGTCCAAGTGAATATCAGGGCGAGGCATAACAGGAAGAAACAAGACACAACGGAGAATACGACGAAAAGGGATGCGTGCCATGAAGACGTGAGCAGGGGAGCCAGGTGCAGGAGAAGCAGCCGCAGAAAGAGGAAGAACCATTGGGAGCGGGAGTAAATTCTGGTTTACTGTTGATGAAGCGATGCTCGGTGAGGATTTCACGGATAGCATGGGATTGGTAGATAGCGAGCTTGCGACGTGCGCGAGCACGCGTAAGGCGGAGACCAACGGAAGTGGGAAGGCTTTGAAAAACGCAAAAAGGCTTGGTAATGGCCAATGCAAGAACGGGGTGCGCCACAAGAAGATCATCAACGACGAGAACAAGGCGCTGAACGACAGTAGACTTAAGCACGAGCGTGTAGCTGCAAGTGTCACCAGATCCGCGGACGAAGCCACAGTCATTGACGAGAAAGCGTGCCAAATAAAGCCACCAATTACGACAAGCTTGTTTGCAACCATACCAAGAGCGACGGAGCGTGTAAATGATTTTGAAACCATCGGTGGGTTGGCGAGGAGCATAACCTTCGGGTGGCCAGACATAGATGTCTTCGTCAATGGGAGCTTGGATAAAAGCGGAGCTGACATCCAACTTATGCAAATCCCAGTCGTGAACGGCAACGCCAGACAGGGGCTTGTATGAAAGCAGAGATGACATATACAGGACGGTACGTGTCGTGGTAAGCAATGCCGTGAACCTGGGTGTAACCGCGGACAACGAGATGAGCAGTGTGCGATTTGAAGCGGCCAGATTCATACTTCGTGCGGTGGACCCACTTCAAAGGGCAGATGGTGCCAGAAAAAGGAGAAGGAACGCGAACAACATCCGAGCAACCGAGCTGACCGAGGGAATGATATTCTTTGGCAAGGGCTTGTAACCGACGTGCAGGATTTGGATGGGCTGGGCGAGACAGAGGGGAAGGAAGACATAATGAACTAACAAACGAAAGCTAGAATAATTAACGTACAGGGAATGACAAGATGACACAGAATCGAAGGGAATGACAAGATGACACAGAATCGACAGTGCGTGGTAAAACGCCAGTATTGTGGGTTTGAGTTGGTTCTCCATTTGTTTCTGAATAATGTGCGCTTTTTGTCGACTTTGCGCGGTCGGCTCCGTTTGGCTCGACTTTGTTTTGCATGCTTTTTGTTTTGCATGCTTGTTGTTTTGTCGGCTCTGGTTGGCTCGGCTTTGTTGTGCACTTTTTGTTGTTTTCTCTCTTTGGTTCGTCGGAGTTCATGAGCTCGTAGAATGGTCGGTTCACGTGATGGGGTGATCAGTCCCAGTGAAACCGGCGCATTCTCATCAAACACAGGGGACAAGGGGGCAACTGCGGAAGAACAGGTGACAATCGGGCAACAGCAGGAACAGGTGACAATGGGGTAACAGTAGACGAGAGCGCGTGATTCGAGAAAGTCGGAACAACGTTGAAGTTCCGGTGGTTGACATTGCAGGAAAAATCTGATATGCGAAACTGTCAGGAAAATCGAGGTCTGAAGAACAATAGCGACAAAAGTGCCTGGGATGACGTGCGTTAGACGATTGTGGCCACTGAGAATCGCAGCGGGGCAAAGATAGCGGAAACACAGGCTGGTATATATGATGGCAGTGTACCAGACGTCTGATGAGAACGTGGCCTTTGGGCAGATAGGGTGCATCGTGCATGGTGACCAGGTTATGACGATGGTCGGAGTCGACAGAAGCAAAAACAGGCGTAAACAGGTTTGATGCGAACGTGGGTGTTTGGTTGTTGTGGTGCGAGCAAGTTGCCATGGGCACGACCGCGTCCTGTACGCGAAAATGGAAGACTTCGGACGCGCCAGCGGTGTAAGGAACGAACACGGGTAGACCAGGCTGCTGTATGCCAGCCTGCTGGGGCAGATAAGAAAGTGGCCCGTTTTCGCATTCGCAAGAACGAAGTTGCCATATGGGCCAACGTTGGAGGAGCAAGCGGCGAGCTTGACTCGTCATGCTCGAATAGACTGCGGTAGAAGTTGGCGACAGTGGCAAAACAGTTGTGGCACGTAAGAACGTTGCAGATAGCGTCGCAGTGGCACGTAAGAACATTGCAGATAGCGTCGCGGGTGCTGAGCACGGAATTCACTGCGAGAGCAAAAACGGATTTTGAAGGTCAGGAAAACGGCGAAAAGGCGAGAGTGCGCGAAGGAGAACCACAAATCACACAGCAAAGAAGCGTCTGTCCAGGATCCCGAAGATGAGCGATCCAACCACATAGGAAGCACGAAAACAAAACCGACAAGCACAACGAAGAGTGGATCAACGAATAGGTGAAAATGCACAACGGAGAGTGGATCAACGAATAGCTGAAAATGCAGAACGGGGAGTGGATCAACGAATAGGTGAAAATGCACAACGGGGAGTGGATCAACGAATAGCTGAAAATGCACAACGGGGAGTGAAGCAACGACAAGGGGGAAATACAGAACGAGGAGAGGAGCAACGACGAGGTGAAAATACAGAACGAGGAGGGGAGCAACGAATAGCGGAAAGTACGGAACGAAGGGCGCCTGTGCAATGGGAGCTAAAAACAAAAACGAGGGGCTTCCACAAAAACACTTTTCCTTCACAAAAACGAGGGGCTTCCATGGGATGGGGTTGTTGATGTGCTTGCGGCAGAGAATCGGCGGTACACACGCTAACTTGGAATTATCTTGATTGGCAGAAAGGTGCAAAGATGACAAGATAGAGTATCGGTGGTATCGGTAGGTGGATGTGAGACGTTGGGTGCGGCCGTTTAAGGCGGTGAAGGGGGTGTAATAGGTGGTGGTATTAAGAAAAGCGGCGGAGTGGAACTAGAATCAGTCAAGGTTGGAGTAGGCAAAGGAGCAGAAAAGGTAGTGTTCCTGGTGGTTTTGGTGGGTTGGTGTTGTAACAGTTGTTGGGTGTTGTTGGGTGTTGTTGGAGTCATTGGAAGTGTTGCGTTGTTGAGAAGAACGGCGATGGTGGGTAGGGCGTTGTCGTGGAATAGCTAGGAACTTTGAAACTTGCGGCAGTCCCCCTTAACGTGATGATCCTTGCAGCAGCCGCCAAAATGACATTGGGTAGAGCGTCGGAATCGAGTAGAGCCAGGTTGTTGGGAAAGGGGAGCGTCTAGGGTAGGTCAGTTGGAAGAGTCGGAAGTCGTGGCTGACGACGCGGCGGATAGCGCGGCGGAAGTGGTTGTGCATGCCATCGAAATTGATTGTTGGTGAACTTCTCAAGGGTACAACCACGTTCATCGGTACGAAACGCGAGACGATAAAACAAAGCCAGTAAGGCTTGAAGCACGATGCACGTAGTCAAATGCGAGGACCCACTCGAGGGTGTGTCGGATCAGGTACAATGCCAAGCAACTTGTATACTCCGGTGATAGGTACAATGCCGAGCAACTTGTATACTCCGATGATGAACTTGTTGAGGAAGTTTTCGCTACGCGATCCCCATGGCCCATGTAGACATCGGTAACGCGCTTGTAAAGTCGCGTGAAGTTCATGTCGCGGTTTTCATGGATATCAACGTTGTTGTTGCTCGACGCGAAATTCGCCTTCAGAGCAGCGAGATGCTTCTGCAGAGCAGCGAGATGCTGAGATGCTTGTCCAAGGATCGTTGGTCGAGATAATGTGATCGCCGGTGGAGATGATCATGTTCTCAAGACGACGTGCCATTGGTGGGAAAAAAATAAGTCGCTCACCGTTGAAGGCATCAAGTTTGTGCGAAAGCTTGCTATCTTTAATTTCGATCGAGGACGTGATAAACGATAACGAACCGAACACGTAGCAATGAACTGAAGCCAAGGAGGTGTCGCCACGAAGTCAAGCAGAGGCTCAACCGTGGAGAACACCTGCTGCCATGTAAGAACTGACAAGTTCAGGCCAGTAAGTTCACCTACTCCCAATCTCTAACCCCAGTAAGTTCACCTGTTTCTGTTAAGTTCACCTGGTCAGTAAGTTCACCTAGCTCTAACCAACTCCTTTGGGCTCGTCGTTCTCGCCTCCGCCAACCTAAGCTGCTTTGGTCCGCACGCGCCGCCAACCTATGAGTTTACTCTAAAACCCTTTACTCTGAAAACCCCAGTATGTTCACCTGGTCCCAGTTTCACCTGGTCACTCAGTCCACCTAGTCCCAATCTCTAACCCCAGTAAGTTCACGTGGTCCCAGTAAGTTCACCTATAGTGCGCGTGTAGACGCCGGGAGGGGGCTTATCGGCATTGCGCAGCACGTGTGGGGTAGGGTGGAGTCGTCGACCCAGAAGAGGATATCCTCGGGGATGCCGATCGACAGAGAGCCACGTACCGCTGGACGTGACAGAAGACGGGCTTGGGCAAGAGGACGCCGACCTCGCGGGGCGTCTGGCCCTGGCTCTTGTTGATCGTTTGGCGTAGGCGGGCCTTAAGGGATACAGGTTGGAGGAGCCTCGGTGACAACGACACGATAGATCATGTATCTGGTACCGTTGCAGAGGCCGTGCGACGGGTCGAGGTTTCGAAGACTTTAACCTCGCGCTCAAAGTCAGCATGCCGTTGGTTGTCAGGGAGTTGAAAACTCGACTATAAAGAGCGAGGCGTCGTCTTCCGACCCAGCCTAGTCAGCCGAAAAGAACTCCGACGCCTCGTCTCCGGGAAAAAAAGGCCGCGGTCATGCGCGCGTTGTCAGCGTCGACAACATCGTTTCGACGGGGCGTGAGAATGGCGCGCTGAAAGAGCCGCCGCGGCTCGTGGAAATAGTCTGCGAGGTCGCCGTAGACGGCTTGGAGGATCACTGTCTGGCTCTCGCGCCTACCTGATCCTTACCCTAAATCGAGGGACAGACGGCGTCATCTCTGGTTTCCCTCGTGAGGTTGTCGACGCCCTCCTGCAGTACGCCCGCGACATCCAAGCTAGCGGCGAGGAGCTCCGCCTCGACAAGTGCGAGGCGTTCTGTCCGGCACTTGGCATGGGGCTTCTCGACCACCCCGATGTTCACGACCACGTCCAAGTTGCGCCTGACGGCACGCGTACTCTTGCTGGTATCCCCGTTGTCGCCGACGGCCTCGTAATCTACGGTGTGCCCATCGGCTCCCCCGGCCACGCCGGAGATGCCTATGTCGAAGCTACCTTGCAACGCGAGGTTGACGCTCAGGTGAGCTACATGAGCCGTATTCGCACCAAGCTCCAGAACGTCTCCCTCCACTGCATGTACTCGTTGGGCCGCTACTGCATCGCCCCGCGCATGGACTACATCGCGCAACACTGCTACCCCACCAATGCCTTGAGCGCGCTCCGCCGCTTCGACGTTGCCGCCCTCAGCTTCGTCGCCACAGCACTTGGCGCAGATCCGCGTCAGGTTTTTGACTCCAACGGCATCGTCCTCCAACGCCTCCGTCTTCCTGCTCGAAGTGGGGGTGGCGGCATTCGCTCCTGCGCCGACCTCAGCCCCGCCGCCTTTGTTGGCACGGCGGCCCAGGCCCTCCCACACCTCGTCGACCTTCGCGATCCTACGGGTGCCTTGGAGGTCCCTGGCTACCTCCCCCGCCTCGCCTCGGTCCTGGGTGCCACTTCTTTTCGCACAGGTAACGAGTTGCACCGTTGGCACCACCTCCTCGCATCCGGTTGCCGCCTGGGGCGGGCACTCGAGACTGCGTGGAACGGACTTCGGGCTGATCTCCGTACCACGCTGGCTTCCCACGGCGGCGCTGGTTCCGGCGACCCCGCCAACGTTCATCTCGTCGACGGTCCTCTCTCCCACGAATTCGTGTCCATGGGCGTCCTCGTCGACCCCACCATCTCGACACCCGTGCTCATACCCCAACTCCAGCGTGCTCTAACCTCCCAGCGCGAGACAGCTCGGGCCACTGCACTCCAGCGCCTTGCGGCCACCCTTCCCATCACCGAAGCACTTCGAGTAGCGGCGTCCTCATGGGATCGCTTCTCGACCACGTTCATCAGCTCGTGGCCCAGCTCTGGCCTTCAAATCCCCAACCGCTGCTGGGCTGAGATGTGTGCCCAGTACTTTGGCTACCCCTCTCCAGCTTGTTTGGGCCTCGTGGGCACTCGCATTCTGGGCACTGACGTCGTTCTCGACGCTCACGGCAAGGTGCTTCTCACGCAGGCCAACCTTGTCAACCGCGGAGGAGCGCGGACCACCTGGCATGACGGCCAGCTCGACTGCGTCCACGGCAGCGTCAAAGAGGCCGGCATCCCAGCCCTGTCCGAGGTTTTCGGCATCTTTGCTGACGTCGTCGCCCCTACCATTCGCACGCGCCTCTACGGCCGGTACCGAGGCAATCTCGCCCGACGTCAAGTCGTCCCAGACATCCTCACCACGCTCGACAACAAGGAGCAACTCTACGACATCAAAACCCTCGCTTGGGGTTCTTTGTACACCGCCCACGCCCTCCATCCCTCCCACCCGTCGCCTGTCGATCGGCGCGCAGCGCAAGTCCACTCCGAATACCTCGCTCACGCCCGCGGCATCGACGCCATCATCCCCCAGCCGGGTACAGCACCACCGCCTGGCTTCTTGGGCCCTGTCGAACAGCGGCTACGTAGCTACGGCACCGTCGCCGGCCTCGTCTTTGGTGCCTTCGGTGAGGCCAGCGCGGCGTGCCACGCTCTCGCCCAAACATGCGCAGAGCGCATCGCTGCGCGAACCTGGGTGACAAGCGGCTGCGCCAACTTCACAGAGGCAAAGGCGGCCCAAACTCGCCGCATCTACCGTGAGTGGGGGATCGCCAACGCATTAGGCCGGGCTCGCTGTGCCCTCACCGCCCTCACCCATGTCGCCGCCTCGGGGAACCCCGCCCAGGCCGCCCGATCCCAGCAGGACGTCACCCTTCGTCGCACATACGTCCGGCGGCAGCATGCGTACGACCTACGGGCGGGGCCCGTCCTCTCTTCGCCTGCCCCACGCCTCGGCGATGACCCCGACTAGGTCCCGCGTACTTATCTCCGCAGTCAGGCACATCCCTCATACCCCACAAACCCACCCACATCCTTCATGCTCCCCACACACACCCCCCCCTCTTAGCAGTCAGGTTCGCGCAGCGATGCGCTGCGCGACCCTCGATTTAGGGTAAGGATCAGGTAGGCGCGAGAGTAAGGATCAGGTAGGCGCGAGAGCCAGACAGTGAGCCTCCAAGCCGTCTACGGCGACCTCGCAGACTATTTCCACGACCCGCGGCGGCTCTTTTAGCCAGCGCGCCATTCTCACGCCCCGTCGAAACGATGTTGTCGATGCTGACAACGCGCGCATGACCGCGGCCTTTTTTTCCCGGAGACGAGGCGTCGGAGTTCTTTTCGGCTGACTAGGCTGACAACCAACGGCATGCTGACTTTGATCGCGAGCTTAATGTCTTCGCAACCTCGACCCGTCGCACGGCCACTGCAACGGTACCAGATACATGATCGATCGTGTCGTGTCACCGAGGCTCCTCCAACCTGTATCCCTTAAGGCCCGCCTACGCCGAACGATCAACAAGAGCCAGGGCCAGACGCCCCGCGAGGTCGGCGTCCTCTTTCCCAAGCCCGTCTTCTGCCACGTCCAGCTCTACGTGGCTCTCTGTCGATCGGCATCCCCGAGGAGATATACTCATCTGGGTCGACGACTCCACCCTACCCCACACGTGCTGCGCAATACCGATAAGCCCCCTCCCGGCGTCTACACGCGCACGGTAGGTGAACTTACTGGGACCAGGTGAACTTACTGGGGTTTGAGATTGGGACTAGGTGAACTTAGTGACCAGGTGAACTTACTGAGACCAAGTGAACTTACTGGGGTTTTAGAGCAAAGGGTTTTTAGAGTAAACTCACTCAAAGGTTGGCGGCGCGTGCGGATCGAAGCAGCTTAGATTGGCGGAGGCGAGAGCGACGAGCTCAAAGGAGTTGGTGTGAGCTAGGTGAACTTACTGACCAGATGAACTTATATGAAACTTACTGGGATTAGGTGAACTTACTGGGGTTAGAGATTGGGACTAGGTGAACTTACTGGCCTGCACTTGTGTCTTCCTAACTACTAATCGACAGATGTTTGTCTGTCTGTCTGTCTTTAAATGTCGACTGCTAAGAGGGGGGGGTGTGTGTGGGGAGGTCTGTCTTTAAATGTCGGGTGACAAGCGGCTGCGCCAACTTCACAGAGGCAAAGGCGGCCCAAACTCGCCGCATCTACCGTGAGTGGGGGATCGCCAACGCATTAGGCCGGGCTCGCTGTGCCCTCACCGCCCTCACCCATGTCGCCGCCTCGGGGAACCCCGCCCAGGCCGCCCGATCCCAGCAGGACGTCACCCTTCGTCGCACATACGTCCGGCGGCAGCATGCGTACGACCTACGGGCGGGGCCCGTCCTCTTTCGCCTGCCCCACGCCTCGGCGATGACCCCGACTAGGTCCCGCGTACTTATCTCCGCAGTCAGGCACATCCCTCATACCCCACAAACCCACCCACATCCTTCATGCTCCCCACACACACCCCCCCCTCTTAGCAGTCGACATTTAAAGACAGACAGACAGACAGACAAACATCTGTCGATTAGTAGTTAGGACAAGTGCAGGCCAGTAAGTTCACCTAGTCCCAATCTCTAACCCCAGTAAGTTCACCTAATCCCAGTAAGTTTCATATAAGTTCACCTGGTCAGTAAGTTCACCTAGCTCACACCAACTCCTTTGAGCTCGTCGCTCTCGCCTCCGCCAATCTAAGCTGCTTCGATCCGCACGCGCCGCCAACCTGAGTTTACTCTAAAAACCCTTTGCTCTAAAACCCCAGTAAGTTCACTTGGTCCCAGTAAGTTCACCTGGTCACTAAGTTCACCTAGTCCCAATCTCAAACCCCAGTAAGTTCACCTGGTCCCAGTAAGTTCACCTACCGTGCGCGTGTAGACGCCGGGAGGGGGCTTATCGGTATTGCGCAGCACGTGTGGGGTAGGGTGGAGTCGTCGACCCAGATGAGTATATCCTCGGGGATGCCGATCGACAGAGAGCCACGTAGAGCTGGACGTGGCAGAAGACGGGCTTGGGAAAGAGGACGCCGACCTCGCGGGGCGTCTGGCCCTGGCTCTTGTTGATCGTTCGGCGTAGGCGGGCCTTAAGGGATACAGGTTGGAGGAGCCTCGGTGACAACGACACGATCGATCATGTATCTGGTACCGTTGCAGTGGCCGTGCGACGGGTCGAGGTTGCGAAGACTTTAAGCTCGCGATCAAAGTCAGCATGCCGTTGGTTGTCAGGGAGTTGAAAACTCTACTGTAAAGAGCGAGGCGTCGTCTTCCGACCCAACCTAGTCGGCCGAAAAGAACTCCGACGCCTCGTCTCCGGGAAAAAAAGGCCGCGGTCATGCGCGCGTTGTCAGCATCGACAACATCGTTTCGACGGGGCGTGAGAATGGCGCGCTGAAAGAGCCGCCGCGGGTCGTGGAAATAGTCTGCGAGGTCGCCGTAGACGGCTTGGAGGATCACTGTCTGGCCTGCTAAGAGGGTTTGTCTGTTTGTCCCTCGATTTAGGGTAAGGATCATGTAGGTGCGAGAGTAAGGATCAGGCAGGCGCGAGAGCCAGACAGTGATCCTCCAAGCCGTCTACGGCGACCTCGCAGACTATTTCCACGACCCGCGGCGGCTCTTTCAGCGCGCCATTCTCACGCCCCGTCGAAACGATGTTGTCGATGCTGACAACGCGCGCATGACCGCGGCCTTTTTTTCCCGGAGACGAGGCGTCGGAGTTCTTTTAGGCAGACTAGGTTGGGTCGGAAGACGACGCCTCGCTCTTTACAGTCGAGTTTTCGACTCCCTGACAACCAACGGCATGCTGACTTTGATCGCGAGCTTAAGGTCTTCGCAACCTCGACCCGTCGCACGGCCACTGCAACGGTACCAGACACATGATCGATCGTGTCGTGTCACCGAGGCTCCTCCAACCTGTATCCCTTAAGGCCCGCCGACGCCAAACGATCACCAAGAGCCAGGGCCAGACGCCCCGCGAGGTCGGCGTCCTCTCGCCCGAGCCCGTCTTCTGTCACGTCCAGCTCTACGTGGCTCTCTGTCGATCGGCAACCCCGGGGATATGCTCTTCTGAGTCGACGACTCCACCCTACCCCACACGTGCTACGCAATACCGATAAGCCCCCTCCCGGCGTCTACACGCGCACTGAGCTTATCGGGACCAGGTGAACTTTGGAACCAGGTGAACTTACGGAGGTTAGGGATGGGACTAGGTGAAATTGTGTGGCGAACTTACTGAGACCAAGTGAACTTACTGGGGTTTTAGAGTAAACTCAAAGGTTAGCGGCGTGTGCGGATCAAAGCAGCTTAGATTGGCGGGGGTGACGGCGACGAGTTCAAAGGAGAGTGGATGTGAGCACGAGTGGGTTTACGCCGAATTTACTGGGGTTAGAGATTGGGACTAGGTGAACTTACTGGCCTGCACTTGCCCTAACTACTAATCGACAGATGTTTGTCTGTTTGTTTGTTTGTCTGTCTGTCTGTCTGTCTGTTTGTCCCTCGATTTAGGGTAAGGATCAGGTAGGCGCGAGAGTAAGGATCAGGTAGGCGCGAGAGCCAGACAGTGATCCTCCAAGCCGTCTACGGCGACCTCGCAGACTATTTCCACGACCCGCGGCGGCTCTTTCAGCGCGCCATTCTCACGCCCCGTCGAAACGATGTTGTCGATGCTGACAACGCGCGCATGACCGCGGCCTTTTTTTCCCGGAGACGAGGCGTCGGAGTTCTTTTAGGCAGACTAGGTTGGGTCGGAAGACGACGCCTCGCTCTTTACAGTCGAGTTTTCGACTCCCTGACAACCAACGGCATGCTGACTTTGATCTCGAGCGTAAAGTCTTCGCAACCTCGACCCGTCGCACGGCCACTGCAACGGTACCAGACACATGATCGATCGTGTCGTGTCACCGAGGCTCCTCCAACCTGTATCCCTTAAGGCCCGCCGACGCCAAACGATCACCAAGAGCCAGGGCCAGACGCCCCGCGAGGTCGGCGTCCTCTCGCCCAAGCCCGTCTTCTGTCACGTCCAGCTCTACGTGGCTCTCTGTCGATCGGCAACCCCGGGGATATGCTCTTCTGAGTCGACGACTCCACCCTACCCCACACGTGCTACGCAATACCGATAAGCCCCCTCCCGGCGTCTACACGCGCACTGTAAGTGAACTTATCGGGACCAGGTGAACTTACTGGAACCAGGTGAACTTACGGAGGTTAGAGATTGGGACTAGGTGAAATTAGTGACCAGGCGAACTTACTGAGACCAAGTGAACTTACTGGGGTTTTTAGAGTAAACTCAAAGGTTAGCGGCGTGTGCGGATCAAAGCAGCTTAGATTGGCGGGGGTGACGGCGACGAGTTCAAAGGAGAGTGGATGTGAGCACGAGTGGGTTTACGCCGAATTTACTGGGGTTAGAGATTGGGACTAGGTGAACTTAACGGGGACTAGGTGAACTTACTGGCCTGCACTTGTATACCCCTACCGGAAATCTACATTCTCCCCACGACTAGCGTTGTTGTTGTTGTTGAGAAAAGAAGTGACCCACCCTTACTCTTACCCCAAGATGATGGAAGACGACGCCCCGCCCTTGGAAGCGTTCGTCTCGGAACCGGGGGAGCTCAAGTTGGCAAGCGAGCCCGAGCATCTCGAGGTGCGCGTTATTTGTTTGGAAGATAAAGAGGACCTCGAGGGTTTGCGGGTTCGCATCCACGCGCGGTGCGAGGCGCTGACGGGGGCCCACGCGTGGCGCGACCCGCGCGGTCTCTGCCTCGAACGCGTCGACGAAGGGCTCGTCGCGCGGTTCGAGGTCGACGGCGACGACGAGTGGCTCGCGGTGGCCGTGTTTTTGGACATCACTGCTCGCGACCCTCGTATCGCCGCGCGCTTGACGGACGGAGACGGCGACTTCTTGTTGATCGACGCGGCGGAATCGCTTCCCGATTGGCTCGAGCCCGAGACCAGCGCGAACCGCGTCTGGGTGCGGGGAGGGGCGGTGGTGGTGGTCCTGGATGCCCCGGGCCGCCTCGAGGAGGAGGATGCTCGGCAGTATTTGAAGGCTAAGTCCTCGCGAGAGAACGAGGCGTCGAGCTCGGCGACCCGGGCGGCGTCGCGTCGCATCAGATTCGACCGGTACGCTCCGTGGCGCGACCGGTCTGGGTTCGGGCCCTCCGACGCTCTCGCGATGGTGCGCCGCGTCTCGGTGCCGGCAGCTGTCGCAACAAAGCTCAGCCATCGGCGAACGCTCGCGAAGGCCGCCTCTGCCGCGATTCGAGGGGTGGGGAAGTTTCGAGGGGAGGGGAAGTTTCGAGGCGGTTCGATGCGGTCTGTTTTCCTCAGATTCTCGAGGGCGATGTTCGCCGAGTTGCAGTACCATTCCGCGGGAAATATTGGTTCCAAGCTCGCGGCTGCGCTCGCGACAATCGACGGACCTTTGGACGAAGCTCCTGTCGTGCTCGACGAGGAGGAGGACGACCCCGACCTCGACCCCCTCAAGCTCGACGAGGAGCTCGAGGAGGTGGTGGCCACCGACGACCTGGCCGCGCGCGTCGACGCCTTTCTTCTTCACGATGACGTCGATGACCTCGACCCCGAGGCCGTCCTCGACGCGCTCGAAGGACCTCTTGTTCATGAGGAGGAGGAGGAGGAAAAGACGGACGAGCTCGCGGGGACCCACATGGCCCACAGCTTCCAGCGCCGCTCCGAGGATGGCCCCCTCGACCTCGACTTCAACCTCATCACCTCCCTCCTTGCCAGCCTCGATGCCCAGGGTGACGCCCCTGACCCGGGCCCCGCCGACCTCCTCCTAAGCCAGGGTTGCGTTACTTAGCTTTAGCGACGACAAAGACAACACGAGACAAGGCAAGGCGACGACGATGTGCGCACGTTCTCGAGGAGGGACTGGCGGTACTGGGGCGCGCGCGCCCTTCCTTCCTTTTTTGGACAACGCGGGACTCAACAATAATCTCTAGGCACACAACATGCCGAGCGAGCGACGAGGGTACATGCGAACGCAAGGCGACGGACGCTAACCCGCAGTCCGTTATCTCCCCCAAAACAAAAAAAAAAACAAAATGGCGTGTCGTCCCGAGGCGGACGACGAAGTTTCCGCTGGGGCTCTCATCGGGACCCTCGTGGGCGGGCCTATGATGTGGGCGTGCCGCGCGTCGCATTTTCTCCGTCCGAGCGAAATGGACGACTCGGACGAGGATGTCGGAGGCTTACCCTTCTGGCGGCAGGTGCGGCGAATCGACCTCGATGTCCGTGCGTACCTCGCGTTTCTCGGGGTGCCGGCGCTTGCGCGCGGTCGCGTCGAGACCCTCGAGACGCTCTTAGAGGCGCACCGGCGACTCCCAACCGTCGAGCGCACTCACGGAGCCGACGTAAGGCGCGCGTACGGCGACGCGACGCGAGGCGTAGCTACGAGCGAGGCCGAGCGTACCTTACTTCTCGGGTGGGTCGCATGTCGCCTCGAGTTATTTTTCGAGGTCAAGTTCGTGCTGGCCCGCCGGATTGCGCCCGAGGCCCGGGTGGTCGAGTACGCCGAAGCCAAGTCGATCCGGGCTCCGCAACCGCCGTGCTGGGGTCCCGCGACCCACGTTCTCCTCTTCGTTGCGCCATCTCCCGACCTTAAGAGGCTCGTCGACGTATCGCTCCCCGAACCGGTTGATCTCCTTCCCTCGGGGACCGAGCGCGACCTCCCGACATGGCGCGTTGCCAAGAAGGGCGCGCTCTACGTCGCCGAATCCCTCGACGGCGACGAGTGGCGCCCCAAACTCCTCTTCGACACGCGCATCAAGCGGCCCCACTCACATTTTTTTGCCGGGAACGGACCCGCCCGTGCTTCCGAACGCGCCTGCGTCGACGTCGACGGCTTTGTCTAACGCCGGACTATGTATTAATAACCGACCGCGACCGCGACGACACCCCCGCGAAGTAGTCGTTTCTATTTCGTCCATCAAATTTAGCATGCTGGATTTCGCCGCCGCCGCCGCCGCCGCCGAGGGCCACGTGTAGCTCGAAATTATGTTCCTCGACAGACAGACACCCTTTCTCTCTCGAAAGATTGATTCTCGGAGGTTGTTTTTTTGTCGGTGTTGACGCGGTCTCTGATTTTATGGTCAGCCTCCTGCTGCTCGTCCTCCTGGCGGTATATGTTTTTTAAAGAGCGTGTCTTTCGCCGTGCTTTTCGCGTCGTTGAAAAATGATGAGGGGCCAGGCCGTCTGTGGGTGACTTCTCATTCTGGCGGCGCCTTCCCAGCGATGTGTGTACCTTGCTGTTTTTCTTCGCAAGAAAAATGATCCACCTGCGCTTGCGTCGTCGTCGTCGTCGTCCCAGCTTCCTTGGCTTTTATATAAACCGGGGGTTAATCTCGAGAGCCCGCGCGGCGCGAATCTCCCCGTCTAAATTGTCGTGGGTAGACCGCGACTACTTGAGACTGCGTCGCTGCTAAGGGTGGGTTCTGGGATTTGATGGTGGCGGGGTGGACTTTACCCCTGCGACTTTGCACATTGTGATGCTGGTTGGCACAAAATTTCGAACGCGCGGGTGGACGCAGACGGCTCGGCTCCCAGCGCTAGAGCACCAGGAGGGCGGGGTGTGTCCATAATGGAAGTAGTTCCCGCTAGGTGGCGTCGATGATGTGTTCGTGGTCGACGGGCCTCCTCATCGGATGGGTATGGCGCCGATGGGCGGGAAGGCCGCGTTCGTTTAAGTTCAAGTTCGGTTGGTGTTGGCGCTGAGCTACTACGGTGGCAGTTTTGGTCATCTTGTTTCGTGGCGTGGATAGTTTTGTAGTGTTTAAAGACCGCCGCACCCTCTCGAGCCTCTAATGCGCGCGCTCCTGGTCGTGAGGAGGTTGCAGTTGCAGTCGAAGCGAGCGATCCGGATGGTGAGCTGCAGCCGATCTTCTCGAGCGCGTTGACGACACCTTCTTTCCCTCGGCACAAGCTCTGACTACTGTATCTGCAAAAAGTGTCTTCTGAGAAAGAAAGGTATCCGCGGGCGGCTCTGAAAAAGGCACGCGTCCATCAATCGTGTTCGCACCGTTCGAAATGATGGCTCTGATGGGATATGAATATAATTCTCGTAATTTCGTTCTCTCTCGCTGGTCGTGAGTCGTGTTTTGATGCCCTAGGCATGAAATATGCGTGTTCCAGACGTGAGCGTAATCAACCAAGGTGGATGCCCGTGTCGTCGTCGTCGTCGTCATACTAGGGAGGCGAATAAGAAGAGCCAACAACAAGCCCCTGCGTGTGCATCGGCCGATCAGAACCACCTTCGTCTCGAATGCCGCGAGATAGCCGGGCTCACCCTGAACTTTGGTGATACCTCGGACACAATTCTCATATCCTGGAGAGCCGACTTTGGCGACGTTTCACCATGACTGCGCAGAGCATGTTTCTTTGTGGCCGAATTTGCACGCGTTCGCTCTGTCGTGCTCGGATTCGACGCCGATCGAGAGGGAACACCCTCGCCGAGGATGTCGTCGCCGGCGTACTGGTTATGAACGACGACAAAGGCAAGCTTTTGGTTGATTAATTTGACATCTGTCTTGAGTCTCTTCCGAATCTCGGCCTGGCTATGCTCGAGCGTCGTCTTCGCTACGATCTTGTCCCAGTCTTTGAGGGCTAAGTCGCACCAATTATCTGAGCTAACGCCAATTTTTCGCGCTTTCAACAGGCTTCGCGTCGATTCTCTCCTGTCTCTCATTCTTTCGTTTGTCGCACTTACAAGCCTCTTGAATCTAAAACAAGACACAATTTCTTGCCCGCGATGCCAGCGCGCCTTCGCACGCCTCTGAGTGCCTTGCAGACAGCGCTGGCAATCTCGAGCACGGAAGGGAAGGCGGCGTCAAAAATTAAATAACTAGTTTAAAATGACCAAGACCACGCAGAAGCAGCAGCATCGTTTGATCACGACGGAGCTCGTGCTTTGCCACTCGAGTTCGACGCCCGTCCTGCTGATCGAGAGGAGTCCGACAGCCCTATCCCAGTGGCGGACGAACGTTGCAAATTGCCCGAGCTATCGGTTGCATATATTCCACGCGTCTCTGCACTTGTTGGAGCTCATCATCAAAACCGAAACTTCGAGACGAGACCGCACACGAACGAAAGCTTCAAAGAACAGAAAGGTGATTTGGTCAGGAGATGCGCTCGCCTCCAACAGGGTCGGCGCGGATGATACTTCGCGGGCTCGTCGTCGTCCGAGAACGATACTGCAGTGAGCCTCGGCGTTGTTGAAGCTATCCGTGCCGCGGTCAACGTTTCGTCTCGGTCAATAGAAACCGCGGGTTGAGGAAAGAGAGAGACGGCCGACGTAAGCGATGACCGCGAGTCCGAAAAGTAGCAACGCGACGCCGAAAAGGCCAACCATAGCGCGCGAACGCGCGCGTATTACCACCAAGTGACCCGTTCATCTCTGGATTGACGGAGTTTTCTCCTCGATCTCCAGGAAACTGAGATCAAGCCACAAGATGCTGATTGGGATCTTAGCGCGCTGGAGACTGTATATTCGAGGGACCTTTGCTACTGCAGCGCGACCAGTCACTGGGAAACGTCTTCAATATTTGATCGTCGAGGGCCAAACGCCTTTGACAGCGCTGCGTTTGACCTGGCGAGTTCGTCGTCGGGGACGGACGGCCGAGAGAATCTCTCTCTGCTCGTGATTTCGTGGACGTGAGTGGCGTCTTATTTTTGAATCCGGCGTTTTTTCCGGCACGAATTCGCAGAAGTTGAAGTAGAACGAATCCACCCGCGCGCGCGGCTCCTCCTCCCCGATCTCCTTCAGCCTCTCTACGACCTCATCGCACAGTTTCCTTCTGTTGACAACGTCGTTCGGTTGCACGTATACTTGCCGGATCGCTTCGATGGATTCTTCGCGAAACACAGTCAAGACGATGTTCTTCGCGCAAGCATCCGCAGTAAGCGAAGAAGGTGGGCCGGCCTTTGATGCCGTCGTCCAACAGACAGCACTGATAAGTTGCTCGAGTTGAAGAACGATTGGCACTCGGCAAGCGCGACCGCCTCGTGGTGAACCAACTACGGATGATGATGCGCCCGGCGGTAATTCATGCCGCGGTGTACACGTGGCGCCGGCGTGCCTCGCGTCGACGACGCGGTCGCCCGTGTCCGTATACTCTTAACGAGCGACTCGACGCCGAAGAGCTTCGAAAACGACGAGCCACAGGATGCAAGAGAGGCAGAAACGTTAGCCAGGCCCACATCGTCACCAAGTTCGTCCAAGTCGTCATGCAGAGTACTGAATCGCTATCACCCGCGGAACGGGTCGGGCAATTGGATTGGCGCGCTATTGACTATATCCGATGACGCGTCCGAGCTCTTGGGCGTGATCATCCAGTCATCGCGCGTTGGCCCGCAGTCTTCGCCTGACACAGTCTCCTCGTCAACCTTAATCGGGATGTCGACAGGTCTGTCTGACGTACTCTACGAGCCTGTTCCGTTCCCGATCTCCTTCAAAGGATGATGGCGCATCGCGTCTCTAACCGCTGGAACGATGAACAATATCCCGTCTTTCCGGTAGTCAGCTAGCTCCGCACGTGCGCCTCGGAAGGTTAGAGCCCCTTGAATGCCTTCGCCTTTTTCAGCACTGCAGCCACTTCCTTCTACATGAGATCTTCCGGCCAGAACTGGAACACGCGCTCGCCTTCTCCGTATCTTTTGGGGCGCGTCGCCGGTGACCCAGGAGGCATCGTTCTAGACCAAGACGGCGCCGGCGGCATCTCTCTTTCCCACTTGTGGCGAAAATCAACAAGTCCCTCGACTGACTCATTTGGAGAGAACAGACTTGTTATGTATGTGCTTCTTAGATTGTATCCTCAACAACAAATTTCTTCGTTGCGGCAAAAAGAACGAGAAAAAATTTCCCCAAAGATTTTTGCTTCGACGTCATTACGAGCCTTGAGGTGGTTCGGTCTGTGACCCACCCTTCTTCTTGCGGCAAAAAGGACGTCGAGGAGGAGATTTTTTTTTTTCAAAGATTTTTTTTTTTTTTTCACGCCTTTCACGTACTCTTCTTCTGTTTTCGTGCGAAAGACCAAGCGCCAAAATGTGAAGCTCCGGAGGCGGCGCGACGCACATCTTGTCACAAGCTCCTGTCGTCGTCGACAGGTGCTCGCACGATCATCACGCTCAGCGGCCTCGGATAAATACTGGCGCCATGCTCGGCGACATCAAGCTAACTCGGCCTCACCCCCTTTGCCGCGTCGCACCTTTCGAGTTCAAG
This sequence comes from Chrysophaeum taylorii, assembly GCA_029834535.1. Taxonomy (NCBI): domain Eukaryota; class Pelagophyceae; order Pelagomonadales; family Pelagomonadaceae; genus Chrysophaeum; species Chrysophaeum taylorii. The sequence continues at coordinate 222,798 of JAQMWT010000544.1, read as the reverse complement.
TACAGCATACGATGAGACGCCCTTGAGGAATGTCTCGCGTCCTCGTCGGACGCACCTCACATCTTCGCGATCTCGCCAGACACGCTCCCAATCTGCCAGGGATCTCGACCTCGAATGTGGCCCACCATATTTTTTCTCGCAGCTGTTGCGTAGAGTTCCTGGGCTGGCAGATCCTCTTGCACTTCACCCTCATTCTGCGGGCTCCTGCGAACTAGTTTCTCACCTCCATTTAACTAACGGTGGTGGTGGGAGCTAGAAAGCCGGTCAGTCCAGGCGTGCCCGAGCCTGACCAGTGTGCTCGATAGCACAGGGCCTGCTGTCGACTCTGACTCTGACTCTGACTCTGACTCTGCTTCTGCTTCTGCTTGCTTGCTTGGTTGGTTGCTTGCTTGCTTGCTTGCTTGCTTGCTTGGCTTCTGACTCTGCTTCTGCTTGCTTGCTGCTTGCTTGCTTGATTAAGGAGACATCCCCGATAGCAGGTGTCTTGACCGCTTGGGCGCGAGGTCGGGCCGCTCGAAGCCAGTTGTAGCTCGAGTTAGTTTCGCGCCAACAAAAAACAAGAAAAATTCACATTAAGGCGGTCGCGAGTCAACGCGCGCGTGTAGGAGAGGCATCGCTGTTGAGCTCTGACTCGTAGTAGATAGGAGTGCCCACAATATCATATCAAACGAGAGCCAACCATTTGTGCAAACTTGAAATTTTTCGTCGGAGGCGGCTTCACCATTTGCCTTGCGAGTTAGATAGATCGCCCGAAAGGCGTATTGACGACGACGACGTCCGTTCACATCGACATACAAAGACGCACAGCAGACTGGTTTTGCGGGCCAACATACGGCTCGCATAACAACCGTGCTGCATGTAGTTCGTTCGTTCGATGTGACCCAGATGCAGCCGGCGTTGCTGCCCGCGTCGACGATTTTGGCAGAGAGCCCGCGCGCCCCGGCGGTCGCGAAAGCCCGCGCCGTATTGGCGAGATTTTGCGCGCTGAACCTGGCTGGCTATCGCGGCGAATAATGCGGGCGCATCGACGCCCGCCGTCGCGAATGCCCATGCCGTATTTGCAAGGTTCTGCGCGTCGAACTTTTCCGCCCTCGAGCGAGCAGCTCGAGAAATCGCGAGGAAGAGTCGCGGCGCCGCGATGCCCGCCGTCGCAAAGGCCCAGGCCGTGTTGGCGACGTTCTGCGCGTTGAATTCGCGCAAAACCCTCGACTTCGGCGCGCTGGCGATGGCAAAAAAAGAGCTCGGGCGCCTCGACGCCCGCCTCGGCGAAGGCCCGCGCCGCGTTCGCGAGCTCCTGCGGCTCGAAGAGCCCCGCGCGCGACGACGTCGGCTATAGCTTCGAACAGCCGCGGCGCCTCGACGCCCGCGGTCGCAACGGCCCAAACCAGATTCGCCAAGTTCTGCAAGTTGTGAACTCGCCGAGACACCAAGCCCGGCTGCTTCGGCTAGTCGCTCGAAGAGCCGCGGTGCCCGCCGTCGCAAAACCCCAGGCCGCGAGATGCTGCGCGTTGAACTCGTCGAGCCGCGGCCTCACTGTTTCGGCGAGGCCAATCAACCTCGGGTCCCTGCGGACGTCGACCTCGTTTCGTCGCGCGAACTTGGCCGTCGACAAATTCTGTGCGCTGAAAACCTGTCGCCCGCCACCCAATATCGTCGTCTCCGACGTCGCGGCCTCCCCCGTTATCTCCTTTTCCCACTCGATCTGCTGCCATCGCGGCGCCTCTCGTTGCGCTTCCTCCTCGTTTCGGCGGACATCTCATAAGAGAGAGTCGACCTTTATAAACGGAACTCGATTCGTACCCCATTATGGTGGTGGTGGTGTCGTCCGAGGTGGAGGGCGGGCGGTTTTCGTACTCCTCGCGTCAAGAAAAGGCCCGGGTGGATGCCGACGGGGACCTCGAGGTGCCGCGACTCGAAGAGCTCGTTCTTCTGGAACGGTCGTACGCGACGGAGATCGGTTTCGTCGGGGAGCAGGTGTGGCGCGGCGGGCTGCTGCTGTGCGACTGGCTCGCGCAGCAAGAGCTCGTCGGGCGCAAAGTCCTCGAGCTGGGCGCGGGGGTCGGGGCCGCCTCGATCTTCGCGGCGCGGCGCGGCGCCGCGGTGACCCTCACCGACGCCTGCGAATCGGCTCTCGAGATGGCGCGCCGGAACGCCGACCGGAACGGCGTCGCCGTCGACATCCGGCACCTCGACTGGTTCGCGCCCTGGGCTTGGTTCGACCGGTTCGACCTCATCGTGGCGGCCGACGTCATCTACGACGACCGAGCAACACTCGCGCTCTTCGAGGTGTTGAAGTTGGCGATGACCGACGACGGCCAGCGAGCGATTCTGGTGCTGGAACTGCGGTTTAACTTCGAAGTCGAGTCCCTGTCGGTGGTGGCCCACGGGTATCGCCTCTTCCGAAAGCTCGCGAGCGCTTGGTTCCGCGACGTTTCTAGACTCCCGCTTCCCCCGGAGTGTCTCTCCTCCTACGACCGCGGCGGCGGCGGCTTTGGGCAGCTGGAGATATGGGAATTAAGTAGGTGTCGATTGTGCGTGGCGGACTCCGGGGATGGGGTCGCCCGGTTGGACCGACGCGAGGACGCAGCCAGGCCAGTGGCAGAGGAGAATCTCGATCGCCGCAACCCCGGCCCACGAGCAGGCCGCCGCGCGGCTCCTGAAATGATGTCGCTCGAATCGAGCGTCGTGCATCCTCTTTCGACCGACGGGGACGAGGCCCATTTTCTCGAGCTCGTCGAGCGCCGCCGAGCATCGGAGCTCGCCGGCATAGGCGGGGGCGGCGTCGTCCGTGGGGACCTCCACGCTGACGGCGGTGACGTTCGCGAGCGAGGGCCCCGCGCTTCGAATCGCGTCGAGGTCGTTGCCCTGCGCGTCGATCTTGAGGTAGTCGACCACGCGTCCCCCCAGCCACACATCCAGCACGTAGGAAAGCGGCACGGTCGCGACCCCGCGCGTTTCGACAACGGTTTCCGGCGGCGATTCCAGAAGCGACGAACAGCCGTCGATTCGGTGGACGTGGAAGTGCCGCCAATCCAACGGCGAGCCGGTAGCAATTGCCAACGGCAAAACGATGCCGCGGTCGTGATGAAACCCGAGCCGCGAAAACGCGTCGGGCCGGCTGTTGCGCGCGAGGAGTGCCCCGTACTTGTCTAGAAGCGGCTCGAAGGTCACCGCGAAGGTGTCAGAGTTCAAGGGGAGCAACGTCTCGTCGACCGTGTTCTGGGTGTTGGCCCCCACCTCGATCACCACGAACTTGTCGGATGGGACCGGGAGTCGGCCCTCTTTGAGGAAGGCGACCTGGACAGGAACCACGAGCTGCTGGTCGGCACCCGCAAAAACCGCGAACAATAATAACATCCTATAACTAACTAACGCCAAATATGTTGCTGGCGTTGCTGGCGTGGCAGGAACAGCGGTTCGCGCGCGAGGTCGCGCTGGAGATGGCGCGGATAGACGATGTCGCCACCAAGTACGCGGCTCTCCGGGAGGAGGTTGATGCGTGGGGCTACGCGGACGTCGTCAACACGAGCGAGCTGCCCGTGGTGAGCACGGCGGACCTCGAGGCGCAACTTGCGAACACGACCCAAGACCTCGCGGACCTCGACGCCGACGTCCTGGGCCTGCGCGAGCAGCGCGCCGCGCTCGACCAGGCCCTGGAGGCCGCGCGGGCGGCCAAAGTCGAAGCGCGGAAGCGAAACGACGCAACCTACCGTCGGGAGCGCGGCCGCCTCGCGGACCGGCACTTGCTCTCGACGCGGCCTGGCTGGCTCAACTGGACGGCGCTTGGGGAGGCAATCAAGGTCGCCTCGCGATACGACGACATCCCCCGGTGCGACCCGCACCCCCGGGCGGCAAGTCTCGGGGATTTTCTGGGACGCTACCCATACCTCGTATTCATGATTTTTCCCTTGTTATTATTATTGAAAAAAGTGCCACCACTCGCGGCGGGGGTCCGGGACACGCTCGACGCGACCCTCGCCCTCGCGTTTTGGGCTGCCTCCTAAAATTAATATGGCAGGAGCACTTAGTCGCGACGCCTACCTCCAGGCGTTGGGGAGCGGGTTGTACGTGAAAGGGGGCTCCCTCCGGCGCGAGGGCGACGACGCGTGGGCCGTGAGCGTCGAACGGTCGATCCCCGACATCGAGAGCGACCGGACCATACGACGAACGGACCGTTTTGTTGTTGTCACCACCGACAGGATCTTCCAGTCAATTGGATGCCAGAAGCACGTGTCGCCGTCGGGGCGGCGGTGTGTCGTGTTTTCGGAGGAAGTGGCCGAGATCTTCGAGGACGGGACGCGCGTCGCGCGGCACGAGTTTCCCCACGGAAAAATTGTCGAGCACGGAACTATCGGAGGCGTTTCTTGGTCTCCCGACGAGAGCCAAATCGCGTATGTCGCCGACAATCACAAGCCTGCGAAGACGAAGGAGTGGGGATACGACGACTTTCTGCACCGCGAAGACTTTGGGGAAAAATTAGAGGGCGTCGTCGAGCCGTGCGTTTTCGTCTTGAGCCTAGACTCGTGCCGCCGCGCGTCCGAGCCGCCCAGCGGCATGCCTGCGTTTGGACCGTCGCTCGCCTACGTCAAATTCCCGAGGGGCCTTGGCATCACCTATTGCGCCAATCGGCCGTTGGGGGTGCAGGTTGAAGGTGCTGAATTTTACGAAAACGCGTCGTCTCCTCGCTGGAGTCGAGACGGGCGCCTGGCTACGATTCGAAGCGACTTTCATACCCACGACGGTCCCTCGTTCATCGTCGTCGGCGATTGGAGGAGCGAGCCTCTGTTTGGGGTGAGTATGCCGACCTTTGGGTACGCGAACGCGCTCCGAGGCTCGACGCCTTGGATGGCTAAGTTTCCGCCCTTGGAATGGCTCGGACCGGGCAAGCTGCTCGGCGCCGACGACGACGGCGCGCTCCTCGTGCACGACCAAGCCCCCGATAACCCCGGTACCGTGCGACTCGATGCTCTCGAGCTCCCGGTAGGCCCTATTTCCCGAGTTGCTGTCGAGACGACGACGGAGGTGCTCGAGGTTGAAGTTGAACGCGGCGACGCCTTTTTGCTGCGCTCGAAAAACCGACTTCAACAACAACAACCGCTGGTGGTTTTCGTGCACGGCGGGCCGCACAGCGTCTCGCGGCGCGAGTACTATGCCCCCTGGACATTCTTGGCGACCCAGGGGTACGGCGTCCTCGTCGTAAACTACCGCGGCTCGATAGGTTTCGGCGATTTGAATTCTCTGCCGGGGAATATCGGCGAAATCGACGTGTGCGACGTCGTTTCCGCGACGCGCGCCGCCCTCGACCAGTACCCCCTCGACCCCGACCGCGTTGCGGTGGTGGGCGGCTCCCACGGCGGTTTCATATCGGCGCACCTCGTCGCCCGTCATCCCGACCTCTACAAGGTCGCGGCGATGAGAAATCCAGTCACAAATCTCGTCTCGATGATATCCGCGACAGACATCCCCGATTGGGTTCACGTCGAGGGCCTCGGCGTCGTCGAGCGTACGACGCGCGTTCTCTCCTCCGAGGACGACGTCCGCGAGCTCTGGGCGAGGTCGCCGCTGACGACCGTCGCGCGCGTCCGAGCCCCGACCCTCGTCGCCGTCGGCCTCAAGGACCGCCGGGTTCCCCCGAGCCAGGGGTTCGAGTACTACCACGCGCTCACCGCCACCAAGCGCCTCCTCACCTATCCCGAAGATGACCACGCGATCGATCGTCCCAAAAGCTCCGCGGACTTCTGGCTCAACACCCTCGCCTGGGTCAACACACACTTGTAGTAGTCGTCGTCGTAGTAGTAGGAGTACGGTGGTAGCGTGTGTGTTCACTTCGTGCAGCAGCACGAACAACGACAACAACAACCGCGCGACCACCACACGGGTGTGTGTTTTGCAACAACTGGCTGGCTGGCTGGCTGGCTGGCTGGCTGCGGAGATCTAACTAACTGGGATGATTAAATACTAGTTATTTACCGCGAGGTTGAAGATATCGTCGTCCGTGTTCAGAGAACGGCAGAATCTCTCTCTTATATCCAGCAGAGTACGTAAATACATACTAGTTGGCCGTTGTTCGAACCGTTAAAAATGTTCGCCGTGTTGTTCGTCGTCGTTGTTGTTGTCGATGGTGTCCAGTTGCAGTCGCCCTTCGCGCGCAAGGCTCTGTCGATTGTGGCCGCGCACCGAATCGTGAAATCGAACCCGTACTGCGAGTGGTTTCGGCACGGGGAAGCCAATCGTGCTCAAGTCCGGGACCTCGTCCAGCAGTTCTCTGTGTTTTCAAACCTATTTTTGAGCGCACAACTCCGGAAAGTATTGAACGCGCCAAGCCTCGAGGAGATGCGCGAAGGCAAAGAGATTTTGGCGAACGAGATAGGGGTCGCATTCAATAAGGGATCGATCGAGGGGGGAAAGTACTCCCACGAATCGGCTCACTTCGAGTGGCTCCTCGACGTCGGCGACAGCGTTGGACTCACCTTTGACCAGATGGGCAAGCGCTGCCACGGGTCCCCCGAAACACTCCATTTTTGCGACGCCCTCTACGACATCTATGGCTCGGACGACCTCAACGAGGCTCTCGGCGCGTCCTTCGCCATCGAGCACTGGGCCAATGCCGGATTCTGGGACTCCCTGGTCGAGGGCATGGAGCGCCTGGACCTGCCCCTCGGCTTTTGGCGGTTTCACCAGGCTCTCGAGGCCCAGCACGCGGCGCACACGATGGACGAACTCGAGGCTTCCCTCGCGCACGGCCTCATCACCAACCAAGCCACGTTCGAGGATGCTGCCAACCGCATGCTCGACGCCTGTGCCGTCTTCTGGGATGGCCTCGAAGCCAAACGCCATCTTGTTCTATCATCCAAGTGAAAGAAGATGTAGTATTACCAAGAGACAGTAGCAGATCCTTCTTAAGCAGCCTCCGGCTTTCCGGCGACGGAGACGAGGTTGATGCAGTAGCGGTTGCCTTTGCCGTCGGGGAGATTGTGGCCGAGGTGCGTGCCATCGACGGAGACGGTCTCGCCGTCGGGAAGCACGCGGACGTATTCCCAGTTGACCTCCTCGTCGCGGAAGGAGGGCCAGCCGTGGGCCTTGGATTCTTTGACAAAGTCCGCCCAGGTGCGTCCCTTGGGAGAAGTGAAGAGGAGCTTTCCGGTGTTGGAGTCGTAAAATTCGAGCGGTCCGTTTTTCTCCTCCGAGAGGAAGGTCGTCGTCTCCCAGTACCCCGCAAACTCCGCGTAGTGCCGGTTGTAGTTGCAGATGCGGTCCGCCGTCGAGACGTCGCAGCTCCACCGGAGGTCCTGCTGCACGGGCGTCGCGGAAGTCCCGTGGTCTTTGGGAGCCATGATGGACTCGTCGCCCATCACGCACGGCGGCGCGTACGTTTTCGTCGTCGACATGAAGCTTCCGAGGACCGCGGTAGGCGTGTACCTAAGGAATGCGCTGCGGGTGAAGGCCTGGGCGGTCGCGAAGAGCGTCACTTTTGCGATCATAGATCGTTCTGGAGACGACGACGACGACACACACACACACGTGGCACACCTTATTTATATTTGTTAGTTTGTTCAGAGAAGAAGAACCCCTCGAACACGAGGGCAAGGATGGATGCGGAAGGCGCCCACGTCGTCCTCGGGGTTGCGCTCGTTGCGATACTGTTGGTGTGGGGGCACCAGGTGATTCGGGCGCCGAGTCTTAAAACGTCGAGCCGCGTCGCCGGTGCCGCGACCGTCGGCGCGGGCACGTACCTCGTCTTGTACGCGGCGGCGGCGGCGGCGGCGGCGTCTTCTTCTTCTACTTGGAAAAAAAAGCAGAATCTCGTCGAGGCGCAGCACGCGGCGATGGGGCTGAGCCTCGTCGCCGCCGGCGCGAGCGAGATGCTGCGTTGTCTGCGGCTCTGGCTGCTGAATATTTCGAACGTGGCGCTGATTTTCTTGGGACATCCGCAGCGGTCCGCGGAGAACGCGGCCAAGCACGTCGCTCTAGGTCTCTCGCTTCTCGTCGGCGCGGCGCTCTTGTACGAGGAGAAGAGGGCTAAGTTTCCGCCATTGTCGTGGGATGCACCTTTGGCCGCCCTCGCCGTCTTTGTGGCAGCTCTGATCCTCTTTTCGTACAGGGAAGAGGTTGGCTACGTCGACGAAGAAGACGACCTCCTCCTCGCGCAGCCCGGGGTCTACATCGCGCTCTGGGCCGCCTGCGCCGCCGCTGGGACGGCGCCAATCCTCTTGCTGGAGAGATTCGGGTAGGAGGAAAAACCGCTCAATCTTCTTCTTCTTCTTCTTCTTCCAAGACGAGGGAAAACGTCTGGGAGCGATGGGTGGAGCGGGGCTTGGAGACCCCGACGAGGAGAGAGGCTTGGGTGTAGAGGAGGTCCTTGTGGGAGACGGCGACGACCTGGGCGTCATCCTGGGCCCGGAGGAAGGACGCGAGGGCTCGGACGTTGGGGGCGTCGAGGGCCGCGTCGACCTCGTCCAGAAAGACGAAAGGTGCCGCGTGGTATTTGCGGATGGCGAAGAGGAGGGCGAGGCTCGCGAGAGTGCGCTCGCCCCCCGAGAGCTGGGATACGTCACAAAACTTTTTGGAGGGGGGGGTCGCGTGGAAGGCGAGACCTCCGAGATACGGTTCGTCGGCGTCGACGGGAGAGAGCGACGCCGTCCCGCCGAGGGCGTGGCGCTCGGAGCGCGTGAGATCTCCGTATACGGCCGAAAGGGCTGCCGATACCGTGGCGAGGCAGGCCCCGAACCTGTCGCGACGCATTTTTTTCGCGTCTTCGAACGCGTCCATTTTCTCGCGCGCGACGTCTTTGGCCTTTGCCAATTCGTTTTCGGCCGCGTCGAGGTCGGCGGTAACTTGGTCGAAGCGCTCGCGGGCCTTCATGTTGGGGGCGAGGGCCTCGAGGTCTCGTTCGAGGGTTTCGGCGCGGTCGCGGCGACGCGTCTGTTCGCGACGAAATTTCGTCTCGTCCTCGAGCAAAGTCGAATCGGCGTCCTCCGGGTCGTCGTCTTCGCCGCGCTTTCCGAGATCCTCCTCGAGGTCTTTGACGGCGTCGTCGGCGGCCGTCGCCGCTCGAGTTGCCTCGTTCCGGTCGGCGGCCGCCTCGGCGCGGCGCCGGCGGAGCCCGTCGAGGACGCGCCGCGCGCTTTCGACCTTCGGACCGGACTCCCTCGACGATCCTAGATCTTTGGTCGCCTCGCGCGCCGTAATTTCGAGTTCTGCGATTTCGGCTCTAACGCGCGCGAGGCGAGCCGCGTCCGCCGCGCGCCGCGCCGCCTCCGCCTCGGCGCGGCGCCGAAACTCGTCCTCGCGCTTGATTTCGTACTCGAGCTGCTCCTCGAGCGCCGCGCGCCGCCGAAGGGCCCGGTCGAGGCCCTCGGAGGTCGCCAGGTCCAACACCGCGCCGAGGCGCGAGGACCCCACTACGCCGCGCGCGATCTCGCGGGCTTCTCGGGCAGCTTTGTCGGCCGCGGCGCGGGAAGCACCAGCCTTCTTTCGCGCGGCGTCGACCTCCAACGCGAGCCGGGAAACCGCGGCTTCCGAAGCCAACTTCTGCTGGGCCGCGGCGCGCCGCGCGGCGCGAAATACCCGCCACCGCGCGGCGACCTCGACCTCGCGGCGCTCTGCCTCGGGCAGCTCGTCCACGGCGAGAGACCGCTTCTCGGCGCGCGCCGAGCGCAGCACCTCAGCAGCAGCAGCAGCAGCAGCAGCAGCAGAGTCGGTCGTAGCACCGCCGCGACGACGATTTTTAAGACGACGACCAAAAAACTGGTTGTCGCGATGATGATGATGGTAGGTCCCCGCCGTGATGGCGCCAGACCGAGCGACCACCGCGCCGCTCAAAGTGACCGCCCTGACGTCGCGGCGCGCCGAGATCCGGCGGGCCTCCTCGAGCGTTTCGGTCACGACCGTCGAACCAAACGCGTACTCCATCGCGGGTCTCGCGTCCTCGTCGAACGCGACGACGTCCACCGCGAGGCGGGCCCCCTCTCGCAGCTCGGGGAGGTCGCGGAGCGACGACCGCGGGGGACGGAGCCCGTCGAGCGGCAGGAACGTGAGGGCGCCGAGCCGCTGCTGGCGCGCGTATCGGACGCACTCGATAGCGCGCGCTTTCGTGTCTACGATTACGGCGCCGGCGAGCGCGCCCGCGGCGGCCGCCGCGGCTGCCTCGAACCGCTTCTGCGTGGGCGCGCAAGAGTCCGCCACGCGACCCCGCACGCCGCGGAACAGCCGCTTCAGCGTCTCCACGGCCGCGTCCTCCTCTTCCGCGGGAAGAAGAAAAGGCGCCTCCTCTCGGTCTGCTGCCTCTTTCTCCAAAGCGACGCACCGCGACGTCGATTCGGCGTAGCGCGCCCTCAGCGCCGCGACCTTTGCGGCCGCCGAGGCGGCCTCGCTTTCTATCGTCGAAATATTCTCCTCCACCGCCGCCGCCGCCTCTGGAACCACCAGCCGCGCCTCGACCTCCTCGAGGTCCGCCGCGTCGCGAGCGGCGACTCGCGCGTAGTACGCGGCTCTCCTTCGGGCGTCGTCCGAGGCCGCGTCGGCAGCTTTTCGAAGTTTTGACAGTTCGGGATCCGCCGCCCACGCCACCGCCGACGTCGCCTCCAATTCCCGGCGCACGGTTGCCACCTTGGCCGCCTGCCGCGCCAAAGCCTCCTCGAGAGCACCGTTGCTCTTCGAATTCGATTCTAACCTCGCGATCTCGTCTTTCTTCGCCGCGATCAAAGGCTTCGTAGCCACCACTTTTTTCCGGGCCGCGGCCACCTCCTTCTCGAGGTGCCGCGCGTCGGCCTCGCTCGCTTCGCACGCCGCCCCCCCGGCAGCGAGCTGCGCGACGGCCTCTGCTTCGGTCGCCGCCGCCTCTTCGCGTCGAGCGCCAAGACTTTCGCTCAAACTCCGAGCCGTTTTCAACTTGCCGCGTACCCACCAGGCCTCCCACTTCGCAAACTCCCGCTTCGCCGCGACAACCGCCTCCCGCAGCCCTTCAACCTTGTCGGCCTCCTCCTTCTGCTCCTTGAGGGCCCGTCGCTTCGCCGCGATTCGCTTCTTCTCGGCGGCGGCCGCGACCGTAGTTTCTTCTGCGACGACCTTCTCCTTCAGGAGCCGCTCGTACTCGTCGCGCAAACCCTCCCACCCCGGAATCTGGGTCTCCAGGATCTTCGTCAGCTGCGCGGGGCTCGACGAGGCGAGGGCCTCGACCTCGCCCTGCGCGATGACCGCCGCGTCGGGACTCGCGACCCCGAGCGCTTCCAAATATTTTTCCCTCGTCGCCTCGGCGTCGTCGACCCGAAAGCTCGCGATCCCGTTGGTTATCGTGCGCGAAAACCGTCTCCCGCCCACGCCGATCTCCACCTTGGTTTTTCTGCTCCCGCGCGACACCACCTCCGCGAGATTCCCGCTTCGCAACGCCCGCGAATTCGACCCCAACACGAACGAAACCGCGTCCACGAGATTCGACTTTCCCGAACCGTTCGGACCCACAACGCAGCTCAGCGACGACGACGATCCCCCGAACTCCACCACCTGTCGCCCCCCGAAACTCTTGAAGTTCTCCACGCTCAGCCAGCTCAAAGCCCCCATGTTCAAACAAACACCACCTCGTCCTTCGTCCTAACTGCTGTTGTTCCTAGGAGGAGGGTAAGTATCTGTCTATCTATCTATCTCATGGCCCTCTCGTTCGCGACGAAGCGCAAAAGAACGGCAGGCAGCTGGCGGGACGACCAGCAGCAGCAGCAAAACGCCCAGGGATCGTCGTCGTCCTCAGTGGTCTTCGGAGAGCTCAAGAAGGAGCTCGCCGAGCGCGAACGGACCAAAGCCCAACGGAAGCGCGAGCTCGAGGCCGAGGCGAAGATCATCGCCCGCACCCGCGAATTTTCCGAATCTCTGTCGACGGTCGTTCTGATGGACGTCGAGGCGGGATCGGCCTCGGGGCGCATGATATTCGAACTGTTCGAAGACGTCGCGCCGCGCACGGTCAAGAATTTCGTGACGCTCGCGAACGACGAGAGGTACGACGGGACCCTCTTCTACAAAATCGAACCCGGCGTCGCCTGCTCTGGCGGCGACTACGAACGGAACGACGGCACCGCCGGGAGATCGACCTACGGCCGGGACTTTGAACACGAGAATTACACGTTGAAGCATACGGACGCGGGCGTCCTCGCGACCGTCGGTCGAACCGTTAATTCTAAATTTCAAATTATATTCGCCGAACAGCCGGCCTTCGATGGCCGCCAGGTCGTCTTTGGCCGCCTCGTCGACGGCTTCGCGATTCTTCGCGAGATCGAAAAGGCATCCTCGGCCCGCATCTTGAAGTGCGCCTCTGTCCCTCCGAAAGGGGGGTCCCGCCAAGCCACCGTCGAAGCCTACGCCGCCCCCCTCCATCTTCCGAAACCCAAGGACGACCCCAAGCACCTTGCCCGCTCCTTCCGCAACAAGGCCAACTATTACGACAACTCCACCAGATCCGCCCTCTTCTCTTGGACCACCTCTTGCTGATTTCTTTTAAAGACGACGACGACGACGACGACGGCATAATATTATCATTATTATTATTAACGGCGGCCGGATCTATTATTATTATTTTATGGGAAAAGTCAAGTTTCCAACCACCATATATGTTTGGTCACCGTAAACCCTCAACAAGTTTGGTCACTTAAGTTTAGTCAATCCGTATCTTGGCTGACTAAACTTGTACTCTTAGAGAGCAAACATACTGTTCGCTGACAAAACAAGGCCCGCCGTGATCAAGCTTTCAGCGGTTCTGCGCGTCGCACTGAGACTCCGGAGCGTCCTTCGACTTCGAAACGAACACGGTATCGATGCGGGTTTCGTCGCTCAGGTCGAGCGGGAGCGTGGTGGTAACACGCCGACGTCGGTTGACCACGACGCCGAGAAAGAAAACAAGAAATCGCGTGCCCAGACGAAGGTAAACGACTATGAGAGATCGCCGAGTACGCTGTCGCAGCTCAGAGCGCGCAAATGCGAGGCTCCACTTTACTCGATCTAACCAAGATGCCAAGTTCAGCATGTGTGTTTTCGAGGCCGACTTGCAGCAGATGATGTTCGACACGGGCGGCAAGTTGATGGCATGTACAACATGGTCTACAGCGCGACAGCGCTGTCGTTCAAGTGCTATATGCAAGATGCAGCTTTTATGTGCGTGCTGGTCGTTGTGATGTGCAAGTAGACAATACCGTCACGTGTGCTAAAAGGCACACCTGCTCCGAACCTGCTTGCCGACAAAGATCCAGCTATCGCGCGAAGCACTTCTGCGAGGCCGTGTCGGTCCTCATCAAGGGCTTTATGGAGGGCAAGTCAGGCGGCTCGGTGACCGGTTAGCACCCGGAAAGTCCGCGCTGGGATGGGGTTCGCTCGGTTGGGCAGAGCGCGACGGACAGGTCGATTGTTCGTGGACCAGCACGTCCGCGGCCTGCGACGCTTTTGCACGACCTCGCACAAGACCGCGCAGTGGCGGTCCACCATCAACAAGTCCGTCCTCGTCCCTCGCCTCTGCCCCAGCTGCGTGATTTTTCTCCGTGATTCCGTACCGGCTCCTGCCGGTCCGGCCTGGCTCCCATGCTCGGGAGAGGTCTGAAGTTAGTTAGTTAGTTAGTCAGTCAGGCGGCTCTTCTCGGCATATGCGTTTGATAGACATCTGCAACAATGTCATCCGCTAAAGGCACGAGATGACGAACCGGGATCGTTCGCTGTAGTCTGTCATAAACATCGAACTAATAAGGCGCATCCGAATAATCTTGGGCGACGAAACAGCGTGGTATCAGCGTTTTCTTGCGCAGGCCTTGCTTGTATATGTTGCTCTGCGAGTGTTCGCATGTTGATGCGCGTGTATAGTCAAACTTGGAGGCATTCAATTTGGTGTGATCAAATTTCGAACAATCACATCAAACTTGTCATATTTTAGACTCGTACTGATGACTGGGTTAGAATTACAGGGGTGGTGTCGGCGATCTTCCGGAACGAGGCTGTCGACGTCTTGACATCCCTTCGCGCCGCAGCTTGTATTTGCCGACTTTCTCGTACAGTGCTCGACGGTGCGGCAGCAGCTCCCGGGGAGATCTTGCGGCAGGGCGGGGTTGTCGAGATGCGCGAGGAGGAGGAGGATAAGGAGGTGTTCTCTTACGGTCGTGCGAGTTGTTTATGCTGGCGTAACGGCACGTGCTCGCGTTGCCGTCCCATGATCAAGCTGGACAGCTAACTCCGGATCGGGTACGCGACGGTGAGGAACTCCTGAACGTGGTCCTGTACGGTCCCGCACAAGTGTGGGACTACAATCTTTGGGTTTTCGAGGGGCGTTGCTCGCGCAGTTTCTCGAGGTCGTCGAGTTTCGCGTTCTCGACCCCGAGTCGATTATCAAAGACGGTCCCTCTCGGATTTTGGGATGCAGAATGCGGTGATCCGTCTCACGCAGTAAGTCTGGTGTCCGATGTCCGCTTGTTGCTGAAGAATGACGCACGACCACGGCAACACCACCATGGAGAGTCGCGGTTTGGGTGGCTTCTACGAACGATGGAAGGTACGAGAATGGGCCCAGCTTAAATATGCCAAGCCGTGGGAATCTGCTCTCGAGGCCGCGCTTCGCTACCCGCTCTCCTTGCGTATCGCCGCGCTGTCTTAGGATGGACCTCCTTCTAAGGCGGTCATGGGAGGGTGCCCATGCCGCGCGTGTAACGCGACGGTAGATTCTGCGTGGCTGCAGCACCTAGCTCTCGTTTTTAAAGCATTTTCGCACCAAAAGCGCTCACGCGCCCCCTTGAAAAGCCTTCTTAAGTTTTATTTAAAAAGCCGAAGTTTGGTCAATACTGTGGATGTTTGAGGAGTAGTGATCAAACTTGTTGACCAAACTTACAAGGAAATTAATCAAACTTGAAGAGTTGATTGATCAAACTTAATGCAACTTCGGAGTGACCAAACTTAACTGACAAAACTTCTATGGAAAGTGACCACACTTGTGAGTTTTTCCTTAATCATACATCAAAATCGAGCAAACATGAAAGAAATTCACCAAACGTTTTGACCAAACTTGACCGATCCCTTATTTTATTCCAGTAGAAATTCCTTCTTTTTGAAACTTTTTATGTCGGCGGGTGGGGTTGCGTTTTGGGGCCGCGATGGGCGGCTTCCCGGCGAGACATTCCAAGTGGCGGCGGCGGAGAATGGGGATTGGTTGGTGCAGAAGAATGGGTCGTACGAAGCGTGGATCGGGGTCGGCGACACCGTTGGCGTCGAAGTGGAGGACGGGTCGTGGGCCGCCGCCGAGGTGACGAACCTGTGGTGGGAGGGGTCGGAGGCACGGTGCGAGGTGCGGTGGTTCTACACGGTGGCCGAGGTGCCGCGGCAGTGTCGACCACCCGAAGCGAAGGGCTTCGTCGAGACTGACGTGATGGACGAGATACCGTTCGAAGCGGTGATGGGGAAGATCGACGTCGAGGCCGACTACTTGTACAAGGTTGGGCAGAGGACGCTCATCGCCGTCGACGCTCGGCTGCGGAGGAAGAGGTGCGAGGCGTTGAGCAAGAAGCATGTTCACCAGCAGCAGCAGCCGGACGAGGGCGCGACGCTGCTGGACGCGTGCGTCGCGGCGCTGCAGCTGCGTCGCGCGCCGCGGCAGCTCAAGAGACGCGAGCGCGAACGCGCTCAAATAGAAGCGTTCGTGCGCGAGTCGGTGAAAGCGGGGAGCGGTCGGATCTACATCAGCGGGATGCCGGGCACGGGGAAGACTGCCACGGTGCGCGAAGTCGCGCAACGGTGCGAAGACTTAGACTTCGACTTCGTCGAGATAAACGCCATGCGTCTCCCGCGACCCGCCCACGCCTACACGCTCCTGTGGCAAGCCGTATCCGGCGAGGTTGTTGCGGCCGAGGCGGCAGCGAGGGCGCTGGAAAAGACCTACTCCAGAAGTTGTGGCGCCGAGAGGATGGTCGTCGCGCTCGTCGACGAACTCGATTGGCTCGTGACGAAGGACCAATCCGTGCTGTACAATTTGTTCGACTGGCCGACGAGGAACGCGAGGCTCGCGGTCATCGGAGTCGCCAACACCATGGACCTTCCCGAGCGACTGGACGCCAAAGTGAGGTCGAGATTGGGCTGTCGTCGCGCTTGTTTCCAGCCGTATACCCGCGAGGACGTTCTCGCGATTCTAGAAGACCGACTTCGAGGAGACCTCATCACCTGCTTCGAACCCAAGGCCCTCGACATGGCGGCGCGAAAGGTTTCTGCCTACTCGGGTGACGTCCGACGAGCGCTCCAGATATGCGCGACCGCGGCGGAATATGCGACGGACGTCGTCACGATCGCCGACATCAACAAGGCCTACAAACTCCTCTCCGACTCGCCGGCATTGAATGCGGTCAAGCACGCCTCCGACATGGAACGCTTTATTCTCTTGGCCCTCTGCGTCCAGCTAAAGCGCAACTCGGACGACGAACACCTCGCGTTTTCCAGTTTGAAGGACAAGCTCGTCGCTATCGTATCGCACCACGCTGCGGACAAGCTCGTGCCCCCCCACACCCACCTCCTCGCGATCCTCAACCGGTTTTCCGACGCGAGGCTCATCACCCTCACCTTCCTGCACCCTAACCACCGCTTTCCCCACATCTCCCTAAACACGCACCCCGACATCCTCGCGGAAAACCTCGTCAGCACCGGCGACCCCCTCGCGCGCACTCTCCTCGGCGGGCCCGCAAATCTCCGAGGAGGAGGCGGAGGAGGAGGAGGTGTATTCCGTTAGTGTGCTATCTTTACAGCAACTAACTTTGTGTGGAACGACGACGACGACGACGTGCTGCATAATTGGCTATCTAAGCTCGCTCGCTTCCCTCGAAGCTTGGAGGGAGGACGCCACTAGACTAGACTAGACGACGATCAACGTGATGATGATGATGATGATCGCGGTCGTCCAGTACGTTGTCTAGAAGGGGGGCGCGCTGGGGGTGAAAGTTCGTGAATCTCTCTCTCTCTCTCTCTTGGGGTAAGCAATAGCGGGACACTTCCTTCTTCTTCAACATTGGGGTGGGTTGTTTCGCGACAAAAAAAAAAGGGTTCAGAAAAAAATCGAAAAGTTTCGGCATTGTTTCGGACAAATAAATAAATACCCGCCCTCAAATTTGGTCCGTTGGTGGTGGCACAACATAATCTTCCACGCGGATTCCCACCCGACCTGGGCTAAGCAGCTGCAGCGATTCCCCAACGTGCCCCACACCTTCTGGCACGCTCCTCCACATGTAAAAATCCGATTCCCACGAGCCTTTTTTCCTTGATTGCACAGTGTGGTGGTGGTGGTGGTCCTAGGTTGATCAGCGTCGTTTGCCAACGGCGGGGCGACATTTGCTTCGAATATCACAAGCCACCACATTTTTGTAGGCCGTAGGGGTTCGTTTAATGCGCACGCGGCACTGTCGCAAGGAAACGCACATAATAAGCAAGGGAGGAGAGGAACAGCGCGAATATAATTGGTGGGAAATTCAAAGAAGGAAGCCTGAATAGCGCAAACACAAAGGTAAAGAGGGCAAAATGGGGAGAAGGGCGAAGACCGTCTCTCTACGAAGAGCACCAGGTACGAAGAGCACGGATCTAAAGCACACGGGGGAGCAGAAGGACGAGGGGCCAGATAATTAATAAAATTATGGTCAGCAACTCTCAGCTTTTTTAGAGAGAGCCAGAATATGGATGATCGCTCAAAGGAAAAAAAACACAAAAGGAGAGAAGACCAAAGACGACCGCGTCGAAGGAAGGCGATGGAGAGAGCGAGGAGAAAAACGGCAATGCAGACGGGAGAAGGCCGGAAGAGGCGGGGACGCTGCGAGAAGCATGGTGAGAGCAACAAAAAGAGCGTATGGTGGGATGATGATTGTTCATTAAGACGCAGCAGCAGAAAGCACGAAGTATGCAAGAGGACCGCGCGTTGCTTGTCTCCCGGAAGGAACATTGTGTCGTGTGGCGAAGCTTGCTTCTTGTGATCTATCGTCGCCTCAATCGCTACGCGGCTTCAAAATCTTCCGCACGGCCTCAAACGGCTTCTTATGCAACCTTCTTCTGTCCAAGGCGCGAACATTTCGATAACGGAATTTTGTGTATTCATTTTCGTTTTCCTGCATGCTGCGGTCTGCGATACAGATAATAAATACATCTCTCTCTTGCAGAGAAAAGAAAAACTTCTACTCCGAAAATGACTCGGAGATTCACAGAACAAACAAACACTTCGTTTCTCGCGCTCGTTCCTTGGCTTGTTGAACACCGCGCGCGGTTTGTGGCACGCGCGCACACACGCAGCGTGTCCCGGCGTGTCAGCGCGGACTGTGGCTTGCATTTCATCGGCCACAACTGCCTTTTGAGGAAGTAGGCTGCGCCCATTCGGCGGAAGCAGAGCTGTGGGCGTTAGTTATCCCCAGGTTGTATGTACACCGTGGGTCCAGATGCCAGGTGTCTTCTCTGTCCGAAACTTACAAGACACGCGCCTTCCACGTGGCTACCGGAGTGCGGAGCCGTGATCATCGCTTCGTTAGCTGCTGCTCCTCCTCAGCGTGTCTCTCTACGTCGGCGCGAGGATCGAACCACGCAGCAGCAGCCAGCCAGCCAGCCAGCCAGCCAGCCAGCCAGCCAGCACGGGAGTAAATAATACTACTCAAGACGTCTAGAACATGTTTCGAACGAACGAACGAACGAACGGCGACTTATGAGAGAAAGAATAATCAGCAGGAGGGAGGATGGGTGCAAAAAAGGCCGGATGTCCCCACGAAGAAGAAGAAGAAGAAGAAGAAGCAACAACAACAACAACAAGAGCAAGGAGCAGACGACGGTAGTTTAAGAAGGTGTTGTGCCTAGTCCATGGTGAAGACGCACTGGAGTTCGTCGCTGCTGAGGACAAAGTCGAGGGCGGCCTCGAGTTCGGCCTTGGATTTGTAGAGGGGGAGGTCGATTCGATTGAAGCAGCTGCGAGCGAAAAAATGAGATGGAAAAGGAGCAAGGCTCACGTGTGCGCTCTGGGGTAGATGGCGCGATCGAGGGGGACCGAGGTCAGAGCAAAGTGTCGGATGATGCCATCACGGCCTTGGAGGTAGTCGAAGCCCTGGGCGGGGAGCGAGGATGCGCCGGTCGCCCACCTCAAGAGCCTGGCCTTTTTGTCGTTGTCCCAGGTCTCGAGGATGTCCCAGAAATGCCTGACGATGGGGTGGTCCTCCTTGACGTGCTTGAAGTCGCCGCCGTACCGGCACGAGTTGCGCCAGGCCTGGACGGAAATGTCGTGGTCGCCGCAGAGGACGGTATCGAGGTCGTTGGCAGAAAGCAACATGAGGGAAGCGGGGGGGATGATGTCGTATATCCCTCTCAAAAAGGAGGCGAGGCCCATCGCGTGGACGTCGCAGAGGCGCTCCTTGAGGCGAAGCTCGAGGAGGTCGGGGAGGTTGTCGGAAGTGACGGGAATGTCGGCGCCGCCGGGGACGAGATTTTTCTCCATCTTGCAGCCAAAGACGTCGGTCGCGACGGCAAAGGTGAGGGAGAGGGACTCGAGGATGTCCGAGGGCATCGATGCGAGCTCCATCAAGCTCTTCCAGTATTCGACGTCGACGTGTTGGAGATCGTCCAAGTCAACGGGCTCCGAGACGATGTGTTTGAGGAGAGGCACGGCGAGGTGGGGGTGAATGACGTGGCTTTCGAGGAGGGTCTTGCCGAGGAGACGTCCGACGAAGACGAACTGGGCGTCGCGGTTGCGAACGTCGCCGTCGAAGGCGACGATCGAGTCGACGTCGTCGGCGAGCTGATAGGCGTAGTCTGTCGCATATTTAAAGAGGCCGTACTTGACGTCGAACAACTCGTCGGTCACGAGGCGGAAGAACTCGCGCGAGCAGCCCCCGGCGTCGAGGCCGACTTCGCCCGCGAAAGTAACGAAAAATGGCCGGCGCCAACACTCCGCGGGGAGGCTCCCGAGGGCATTGTAGGCGTCGCCGATCAGCTTGGATCGGTCGACACAAAATTCGACGCGGCCGACGGTCCACTCGACGCGCAGCCCGTCGACGGACAGGCGGAACGCGGCGAGGCGGTCGTCGAAGTCGCGCTCGGCGGCGAGCTCGAGGTCGCCTCGGAGCTGCGACGTCGCGTCGCCGCACGATACCCCCTCCGACGCCGGGACGAGCTTAACCGCGTGAAACCCAACCCGCCGCACGAAGCCGTCGCGCGTATCCCACGTCACGCGAAACTCCTCCCAGTCGAAGAGGCGGTTCTCGACTACCGCGCGAAACGACGATTCCGCCGCGGACTCGTCGTCGGTCGAGTCGCAGTCGATCACGAGGTCGGCGAGGGTGTGCCGCAGCTGGATCGACGACTGGAGTTTCCGTCGGACCACCACGACCGCCAGCCCCGCGAACACGAGGAGGGTCCCGGCGATAATAACGGCGATCGTCGTCCACGCGCTTATCTGATCGTTTCCGCCCGAGTTGCCCGAGTCGCCCGAGTCGCCGTCGATGCTTCTCGTGCTCTCCGCGATCAGCGCGAGCGACGCGTCGACGTCGACCGCGAGCCACTCCGCCAGCGAGGCCTCGAGGGACCCAGATGCCACGGCTTCTTCCAACTCTCCGACGAACGCGTCTACCGTCCCTTCGACTCGGGCGACGAACGCGACGACGATGCTCTCTTGCAGCAACCGTCGTCGCCGTCTCTCCTCCTCGCGACGCACGTCTCGAACCTGCGACACGTTCGTCAGCAGGTCGATCGATGCCACCAAAGCCTCTCGCAGCGCCTCGAACACCACCTCGTCGTCGTCGTCGTCGTTGTCGTTGTTGTTGTCCTGCGAGACGAAAAGCACGATCGACGACGAGATCGACACCGTTCCGTCCGACGACGACGTCGGCGCGAGCTCGTCGCTGGGCGTCCTCGACGGGCAGCTCGTCGGCTCGGCAGATGGCGGCGCGCGAGGGGACTCCGTCGGTTGTTCGCTCGTAGGCAATACGCTGGGGAGATGGGTCGGCGTCGCCTCCTCGAACGACGGACGGTTCGTCGTCGGAGAACTGCGCGCGCGCAGCGTCTTCGTTGTTCGCAACAATCATAACGAAGCACCTCGACAAAAATAGATTCGGCTGCGTCGTCGTCGTTGGCCCTCGAGTCGTCGTCGTCGTCGTCGGCCTAATAAAGATGTGCGCGTCGACACACAAACGGTAACAACAACAACAACAACCTGGCGCTCGGCTCGGGCGTGGTGGGCGCTCGCGTCGGGAGTGCCGCTGCCGTAGGCTCGCTGCGTGGTCGTTTTTTTCCAGCGTCATTATCGGCCGCACCTCGTAGGACAGGGCGTTGGCTCCGACGTAGGTCGTGAAGTTGGCAATGATGTGGTGGGTGCTGGCGTTGGTTGTGGCGACCCCGGGTCCCTGCGGGCTTCGTCATCGTCGCGCAGGAGGCCGCGAACAACAACAACCTCGTGGGGCCACGCGTCGGCCGCAGCGTGGGGTCTTCGGTGGGTCCCGACGACGACGGCGTCAGCGATGGCGTCAGCGTGGGGCAAGCCGAGGGGTCTTCGGTTGGTCCAGACGACGACGGCGACAGCGTTGGCGTCAGCGTGGGGCTAGCTGTGGGGTTTTCGGTGGGTCCCGACGACGACGGCGTCAGCGTTGGCGCCAGCGTGGGGCTAGCTGTGGGGTTTTCGGTGGGTCCCGACGACGACGGCGTCAGCGTTGGCGCCAGCGTGGGGCTAGCTGTGGGGTCTTCGGTTGGTCCCGACGACGACGGCATCAGCGTTGGCGCCAGCGTGGGGCTTTCGGTGGGTGCCGACGAGGGCTGCACCGAGGGGAAAGCGGTGGGGATTCGCGCGGGGATCTCGGTGGGTCCCGACGAGGGCGACACCGAAGGCGGCGGAGATGGGGGTGACGTCGGCGATGGCACCGGCATCGACGTAGGTGGAAGAGATAGGGGTGTCGTTGGCAATAGCGTGGGACGTCCCGACGATGGACGCGGCGTCGTTGGTGGCGAATCTACGGTCGTGGGTCGGGCCGACCTGCGAGGGGAATCGTGACCGCGAATGGACACGGCGAAGTCTACGGTTCGGGCGGCAAGAGGGGTCGCCTGCGGCGCGAAAAACTAAGCGTAAGCACAAGCTCTTTACTCGCGTCGTTGGCGCGAAAGTGCTTTGTTGCAGAATCGTCGGCGGAGCGCTGAACGTAAACGTCAAATCTCGAGACCGTACGTTGTTCTCACGTCGGCGACGATCGCGGCCCCAGAGTCGGTTGTGCCACCCTGTGGTCGAGCAGTGATGTGTGCCATCGATGCGCATCTCTTCACGGAGTAGTCGGCTCCGGCGTCGTTGGCGGTCGCAGACCAAGAGTCGGTTGCGCCACCCTGCGCGATCGTCGAGCAGTCGCGAGATCCAAGCGCTCACGGCGGCGGCCCTAAAGCAGTCGGGTTCGCTGTCGGCGGCGGTACCGGCCCTGGAGTCGGTTTTGCCACCCTATGGGGGGTCGGTGGTCCTCCGCAAGTAAACCTTCATCTCCTCACGGCTCGGAAGTCGTCGGCTGCGGTACCCTGCGGCGTTCGTCGAGCCGTCGTCATAAACGCACAAACTTCTTACGGCTCGAGAGTAGATGGCTCCGGCGTCGTCGGCGGTCGCTGTAGGCGAGTCGGCTGCGGGGCCCTGCGTTGTCGTGGTTGTCGAGCACTCTGTCATCAAAGCGCAGCTCCTCACGGTTCGGTCGTGGTCGGCCGCGGTAGCGGCCCCGACGTCGGCCCCGACGTCGGTCGCGCCACCCTTGCGGAACCGTATGACGCGTTGATGATCAAAGCGCAGCTCCTCACGGTTCGGTCGTAGTCGGCTGCGGCACCCTGCGTGGTCGTCACCCGTCAAAGCGCATTCATCTCCTCACGGTTCGGGAGTTGCCGGCTCCGGCGTCGTCGGCGGCCGCGGCACCCTGCGAGATCGTCGTATCGTCGAAGCGCAGCTCCTCACGGCTCGGTAGTAGTCGGGCGCGCTGTTGGAGGCGGTCGAGGTCCCAACGTCGTCGGTTCCGCCACCCTGTGGAACCATGACTGCTGTGTCATCAAAGGGAAGGCAGCAGCTCCTCACGTCGTCGGCTGAGGTACCCTGCGGTTAGTTATCGTCAAAAAAGCGGCGCTCGAGAAGAAAGAACAAGTCCTCACGGGTCGGGCGTAGCCGGCTCCGGCGTCGTCGGCGGTTGCAGCGCCGGCACCCTGTGGTACATACAGCACAAGGTGTGGTAATCTCCTCACGGGTTGGGCGTCGTGGGCGGTCGCGGGCCTAGAGTCGTCGGCGCGTCGGTGGCGCAGTCTGGCGGAAGTTGTGTTCCAGAATCGACCAGGAGGGAGCCGGTCGACGAGGTGGTCTCGAGACAGTCGCACGAGTCCTGGCAATTGCAGGTGGCGTCGTCGGCAAAGTAGGTGGCGGCGAGGATCGTGTCTTCGCCGTAGAGGTCGTTGCACTGGGTCCAGCATTGCATCGCGTCGTCGGCGAGGCCCCCCGACTCCTCCCAGGCGCTGCGGCAGAAGCCCGAGGTGAGGTCGTAGGTGTCGACCGGGGCCTGGAGGCGGCGTGCCGCGAGGAGTGGGAACCACCAACACCACCACCACATGTGCTGGGTAGATAGATCTTCGGTCACCACCGTTTGCTCATCGAACTGCCCGTTGTACGAGAATTTAGGTACAACTCATAAATTTTCGAAGGGTTTTCGTGGCGCCGGACCGTTCTGAATTCTAGGCAGCGACAAGTTTCGATGCGAAGGTCGTGAGAGCGATGGCGAGAGCCGTCGCCGGGGCGAAGGGCGGGGCAAAGTCGAGGGAGAAGCGGTTCTTCGAGACCTTGCCGAAGAGGAGTTTGACGACGTGGTCGTCGTCCTCTTGAACGAGTTGGAAATTCTTTTTCGACGCGCGCTTGACGCGCTCCTGGAACTCGAGGGTCCACATTTGGAGCCTTTCGTTCCAGCGGGCCTTGCGCGTGCGGAAGCGGGTCGCCGTGTTGTTGTCGGCGGTCACCAAGGCGACGCGCATCGTGTTAGGGACGCGGCCGAGGACGTTCGTCTTGTAGGTGACGGCCGCGCGGACGTTGCGCTGGAGGTGGGGGAGGCAGTTTGGGGGGAGATCGTCGACCCCCCAATCTCGCAAGACGAACCTCGACCCCCCCAGGTGGGAGACCATCTCCCCCAGATAGGGTTCGGTGTGACGCGGAGGGGCGCTCGGTCCCGCACGCGCGCGCGAGAGCACGAAGCTTGCGGCGCCCTTGTGGCCCCGGGCTGCGACCAGGAGCTCGAGGGTGGCGTCGTCGTAGAGCGCGAAATCGTCGTCGCCGTTGGCACTATCGACGGCGCGCCGGCGGACTAGATAACATCGGCGGAGATCGGGGTCGAAAACGTGGGACGCGACCTCTTTACGAGCCCCGTCGTCGTCGTCGTCGCGTTCTTCGACTCCGGCGAGCGAGGACGCGAGATCTTTGTCGTCTTCGTTGTTCACCTTGACGGGCACGCCTCGAAGGAGAGGCGGAGCAGCCACTTGAAAAAACGGCGTTTTCCGTTCTCGTTCGGCGTCCACGAGCGGCGCGAAGAGACGCTGGTCGCAGGCGCCGTCGCCCACCAGCAAGTGTCCGTTCGAAAACCCCAGCGCGGGCCCGAGAGCTTTGAGGCGCGCGTAGCACGCGTCGAGCGGTCGTCGTCTATCCAAAGAATACGCTACGAGGCGAGAAAAGGTCTGCGGCGTAAGAGTCGTGGCCGCGACGCGGGCTGCCGCGTCCTCGACGCCCGGAGCTTCGAGAGCGGCGCCGACGGCGAGCAGGGGATAGGCGTT
This sequence comes from Chrysophaeum taylorii, assembly GCA_029834535.1. NCBI lineage: Eukaryota > Pelagophyceae > Pelagomonadales > Pelagomonadaceae > Chrysophaeum > Chrysophaeum taylorii. The sequence continues at coordinate 198,030 of JAQMWT010000544.1, read as the reverse complement.
TCGGGGGGAAATTTCGCCCGGGGCGACGGCCTCGAGAGCGTGGAGAGCGAGTACCCACGACTGCACGGAAATAGGCGACGGCGCTTCGACGTCGACGGCGCAAGCGCCCCGGAGCCACGAGGCTTTGAGGGAGGACGCGGGCACTTCGACGCGGCACGTCACCCCGTACGTTGCGAGAGCTGTGCCGTCGGCGGACCATTCGTCCTCGGCCGAGTCCCCCCGCGCTTCGGCCGAGCCCCCGCGCGAACACCACACGCGAAACGACACGACGGCGGGGCTGCCGCGCGGCGACTCCTCGATCACTTCAATCAGAGGGGCATCCACGGCCCCGGACACCTCGAGTGCTTCATCATCGGTGGCCCACCGCGGCGCGCGAAATCGCACCCTCATCCACTTCAACTTGCAGTGATAGGGTCAAAAAGGGGGCTAAAGTGACTGAAGGATTCGGGGACGTGAACGTGATGAAGGATGTGGCGAGCACGCAACTAGAGGTCGAGAGAGGCGTGGTGGGAGTAAGGAAGTCGAGTCAGGAGCAGCGCGAAAGTCGAGGTGCTCGATCTAGTCGGCATCCGTGGGCCCGTCGCCGCCGTCGTCCTCATCATCAGTAGCAGCACCATCATCATCATCATCATCATCAGCACCATCGTCAGCAGCCGCCTCGCGCTCCTTCACGAACTTCTTCCTCTCGCAGGGTCGCTTCTTCAGGTCGCCGCGGCAAGTGTCGTCGCACCGGATGAGGCGGCAGGCATCGCAAGCCTCGACGCCGATCTCCGAAGGTCACCGCAGACACGGCCATCCTTGCATCGATACCAGGCGGCCAGGAGACGCGCCTAGAGTTAGTCCCTCGCAGCTCGCTTTTGGGAGAGAGCGCTCCTCCGCGCGCTGGCGCTTGGCCTCGGCCTCCTGAGATCGGGCAGCCGAACCGTGGCCGTCGGTGACGTTCACCCTGGACGCGTCGGTCTTGCGAGTCGGCTTCGTCACCGGCAGGATGCCGGCCTTCTCGGGGTAGACTTCGCGCGAGGACTGACTGGTACTCGATGATGGCCTGGGCTTGCTCATGAGCTTAGTAGTAGTCGACAGAGTCCTTCGTAACACCGGCGGGGGACGCGATGGTCAGGTCGAAAAATCTCGGGCTTCTTGCCGACCTGTGGCGGCGAATGCATCACGAACTTGAGTTCTCCTCGACCTCCGTCAGCAGCGACTGGTCCCGGCGCACGTGCAGCTCGACGTCCTCGTCGTACGACGCTTCCCTCCGAGCCGATCGTCGAGCTGCCGCCGCGAGATCCATTCATTCCACTCAGAGTTCTTCGACAAGCACATCTTCGCTCCGACGCTGTGAATCCTCCCGGCAGTATTTCAAGACTTTCGAAAATGTCTGTTCCGCTTCTTGGCAGCAACGGTGTCCGCCATCGCCTTGTCGAAGGACCGTCCGAGGATGGATGACTTGGCCGCGGTGGCAGGCCGTGCGCAGCGGCGGAACTCTGCGAGGCGTCCACCTGCGGGATGGGCGCGGATCGGTGCCACGACACTGCCGGTCGAGGCGCTCCCGGTCATTCAGGCCCGCGCGCTGTTGACCAGCCGCGCTGGTCCCTGGAGACAGAGATGCAAAAATTGATTTAGAGTTAGTACCCCCCTATCCTAGGAATAGCTCTCTTACTTTGAGCACCTTTTATTTTAAGAAAACGCTGTGTTATTCACACCGTGCTGTCCGAGACAGATACGAGGGCAGACTACCACTGCTCTCACTCTTCTGAAGAAAAGGTAACACGGTTTTTGAAATTACTGTTCTCTAAGAGAGAGGAACTCATACAACAGAAGTCTTGGTTCCATTGACGGACGGACGCGCATAGTTCTCTGCCGGTGACAGTTCGTCATGGCATACATAGTTCTCGAGAACAGAATTGTCGTTGTCCAGGTGGTCGACCAAGACAGACGAGTGGTACGGCTTCCTTGGGAAGTCAACGTACAATAGTTCTGTGTCGGTTTCTCTCTGCAGATCCAGTGCAGTGCCGCCCATGATACCATAGTCTTGGGTGGTATTTGCGAGGAGGCATCCTATCGGGACAGGATCTGGCGGCTTAGCGTCCCATCTAATGTTAAGATCAGATACGACGCTGACGGCACGGCCCTGGTGCAGAGCGCTGACACTGATGAGGAACATCAATGTGCTGGACATGTTGGCTGTGGCACGAGCCGTGGATTGCTCCTGCTGGTATTTCCTGTTGCGACCATACTCTGAAGCGATAATGCGTCTGGTGAAAAGTTTTCCATCGTCGACACGTTTCAGGATGTATAGTTGATCTTTGGGAATGCGGAATCCGCGCTCGTCCTTGAGATCTGCCTTGAGTTTGTCACTCTGGTTGCGATGCGCGAGGACTGGAGTAAAACCAGAATCATCGAGAACAAGGCGATCCTTTCGCTTGGGCATCGGAATGCTACCGTCCGTCGGGGGTGGCCGGTTGAGGAACGAAAAATCTTTGTTCAGGTGTCTCGTCGCTGACGGGACTGGGATCAGTGGCAGAGGTTTGAACTGGTTCTTCATGCTCGTCGTCATCATCGGGTTCGTCGTCGAGGTTGTTATCATGAGTCTCGCCCTCGTTCTGCGATTCCCGTGTTATGTCCGGCTTTGGCTGCTCGCTTATAGCTGGGAGCGGGTCCTCTTGCCGCACCTCTGTTGGGAGGGATCTGTGCGTATGCTTTGATCCGTTCGATCTCCTTGTTGCGGTTGACTGGCATGTCTGCATCGACGTGGAAGTCGTTCGAGGTGACGATTTTTCCATATCGCCTTTGATGTTGTACGAGCAGGATAGATCTGTGAACATCACGAATAAATCGGTCCGTACCGGGGAGTTTCGGGAGATATGTTGTTTCTGTGGAAATAAGAGGCGGAGACGCTTGGAGGGTTCTAGTTTATGACTTCGAGGATCGACGAACATGACAGGTTCGCCAAAGGGGAGAAGTTTCAAGAGTGGTGCCGTGGGTGACATGATGCGCCGGGGGACGGTGCAGGTCATGTTAGTGCGTGAGGGCAGTCCATGAGAGCACTGATTGTCTGCTTGGATCTTATGCAGTAGACCAAACGGCTGGTAATACTCGGCGCCAATCGGCTTTCCTTCGATGCGGACGCTGCGCAGGTTAAGGAGGCGAACGACAGTGCCTCTTGTATTTTCTTTGATGATGTTTTCCGCGAAGTTCCGCTGGTGTAGGTGGCATGATTTTAAACTGGATACCGAGTTGCACCTTGAGCGGGTGGAAAGCTTCGGAGCGAAATGTGGAAAAAGCACCAGATGAGATGATTTTCACTCTTACATCGAATTCGACCTTAATCACATTGACCGCGTAGAGGATGCCGGCCAGAACGTCCTGCGCGTCTAGTTTCCTCAGGAAGTATACCCATTTGTGTGGCGAAATAAAACACACAAAATGCATGATGTAACGAAAGCCACCATAGCATTTGCTGATGCTCGGGTATGAGACATCCATGTGGAGATGTTGGCCAGGAGCATAGGCTAGTTCATCCTGTGACCAGGAAGTGTTCTTGTGACGGAAGCTGACATGCGATTGAAGCGCTTGCATTCGCTGCAGTCTTGCAAATACCGATCATCACCTCAGCGGAGATTCGTTTCGTTGGCGGCAATTGTGCGGCGAAGAATCTCGGGTTGCTGGTGGTGTATGCGGTGCCAGCGAGTGACCAAGAGCACTCTTTTCGCGTGCTTAATGGTGCCGGCCTTGTGCAAGGGGGGCAGAGCGGCAGTCGAAGTCCAAGGAGGAGTGGGTCGCTTATCGACTCGGACTTTAGCAACTGTGGCCTCGGCAAGCAGCGTCTCGAGGTTTTTCGATTTGTTTGGCTTGCGGATCGCAGCATGGTGAGCATCTGCAACACCATTGAAGAGGGAGGTGAGGTTGAGGTCCTCCTCTTCTAAGAGACGGCTGGAAATGTTCAGGAAGAATTCTGCAACCTGATTGATGTCTCCGGGGCTGGGAATGCCATTGCGTATGGTTGCCCATTCGATGTGAAGGTTCACGTGGTGATACGATTCGTGAAGTGCGAGGACAGCGCTGTACTTTGCCTGCAGCATGTTGAGCGGGACAGCGTTGGCCAGTGCCTTAAACGCGAAGTACGGCGGATGCTGTTGGAACAAGCAGAGCAGTTCATGGTCCGAGTGTTGTCCAAACTTTGCGATTTCGTTGAGAGTCGCGTATCGGATGTGGTCGGGGGAGATCAGCAGTAATGCGTTGGAGTAGCTCGTGTTGGTTGGGTACGAGCCAGTGACCGAGTAGCACTTTGTGGATTTCTGGAGTGTGTCGCCGATGTGGCCGACGAAGTCCGCGTAAGTGGGACGTGCTTCGGACATTATGAGTCCCGTGGGGTCATCGAGAGTAATTCGCCCTCGTGAATCGATCGCGGCGAAGCCGGGATGCGAGCGATTCATGTAGTGGACCCACGTGGAGGGGCGCGAGCAGCTGTGAGCGGCGGCCAAGGAGATGGTGTAGGCGACGACCAGAAAGGCGGTGCCATTGGGGACATCCAGGGAAAAGGTGTGCGTTGGGGAGAAGACAGCGGGTTGGTGGGAACAGTCCATTATCCGGGGGGGGGGCGTGAATGTAAGGTGAGGGATGCGCGCGGGAAGTAGCCACATGCGACGGCGGTAGCGGCAGCGCCGGTGATGGCTCCCTCTAAATGGTAAGCACATTGGGACTCTGGGGCGTGAAAGCAGCGGAGTGTGCTCCAGGCGGCGAGAGTAGGGTGTTGCGACAAATGGTTGTGCAGCAATGTAAATACCAAGAGATGTGAGATGTTGGTCATCGAGGCATAGGGGGTGCCGTCGGCGTCCAGTCCTAGATCCGTGAAGGGCTTCTTCAAGCGTGCAAGCATTTGGCAGATGCGTGCATTCTCGGAAATCGAGAGTTTAGAGGCGTTGGCGGGTGCGTATGAGAAAATGGCCTTGTTCTGGTAATAGTCCAAGGTGGAGCGCGTCACGGTGCCACGAAGAGCGGGGTTGGCTATCGAGAGATCGTCGGGGATAGTGTGACTTGGGTCCAGTAGAGGAACCATGCTCGGAGGAGATATTAACCAGGAGGAAGCGGTTTTCTCGAGGTTGTAGTCGGTGAGCGGGTGTCGGGCAAAGACAGCGAGGTAGCGGGTCTTGCTTATGACGTCACCAAAAGCGGAGGCATTGTAGACACCGGAGTGTCTGAAGTAACCCATGCGCTGATAGCATTTGGCGAGCTGAGCGTACTCGTGGTGAGTTCGGGGGGTTGGGGGTACATTCTCGACAATGGCGTATGTCAGGAGCGTGCAACGAACAAAGCGAATTTGTTCTTTGACGAAAAGGTCGGCGGTCACCGGAGTGGCATAGCCGTCATAGTCTTTCATTACGCTCAGATGTTGACAAGGCAAGGTGAAGACAGCCAGTTCAGGTTGAGGTAGTCGTATTTTGCCGGTTTGCAAAGAGGCAGTGAGCTTCCTTAGGTCCGCATAATGCAGAGCGTGCGGGAAAAGTTGCTGCGCGCGGGCGCGTATAATAGGGTTGATTTCACAGGCGGCCACGACAATCATGCGTTGGTCGAAGCGTTTGCAAAAAGAGTCAAAGCCTTCTTGGTGGAGTCCACCTGCAATGATTGCGGTGTGTAGCGGAGGGGGTTGTGCTTGCGCAAAGAGGTCCGCTGAGCCAGTGAATGCATATTGGACGACAGTACGCGGAAGGCTGATTAAGTCCGTCAAGAATATAGAATGATGCTCTAATTTTGCGAAATCGAGGAGATGGAATTGCGAGCGCGTCTTTGCTACGTTCTGCTTTATGTGTGCGAGCTCATCCTTGAGTGACATTTTCGTTCTGGTGTGGAAACTAAGCACGGCGCGGAATGTTTGCTTTGGATGGGATGGCAGGGACAAGAGACCATTAGTTTGGCGATTGGCAGAGAACTACTGCGGTTGTGCCTAGAAGTGTTTTTTGTAATCATGAGGATCTTAAGTGGAGGTGGTCAGAAGTTCATACAAGTATGGTTCGTATGGCTGCGGTGGGTCTGTTGCTTGAACGTTTAGAGCTTTCAGTTTAGAGGTCGCTATAACCGGCAACCATCATCGAAAAAGCTGACTCTGGTGTAGAGCACGCATGTAGTCGCTGTGACGTTGTGCGTAGTCTTCGGCGGCGTCGTCTTCATCGTCTATTTCGGGGATGTTATCGTCGTAGAGGCCTAGCTGTCCGTGATCATATCATAAAAACCGAGGTGGCCTTGGTTATCTGCGTCGTCGGCTGCGCCCTCATCGGGTGGATCATCCTGAGGATCGGATGATAGCACCTGAAGAAACTCGGCGGCGTCGGAATCAGCCTCGGAGAGAAGTATTTTTTGGGGGTGTCTTGAGCGGAGTCCATTGACTTAAGGACGGCGCTAGGGGGGTCAGTGAAGATGTTTGGCTTGGTCTTGGGGTCTTGTGGAGCCGTGGGAGGAGCTGACGCAGCGGCGACGGCAGGTGGTGGGGTGTTTTGGTGTTGCTGCATCTGGGCGGCGAACGCGGTGAATTGAGCGTTGAATTCCGCCCTTAAGCGATCTTCTTGATCTTTCATGGCTTGGTCATGTTGGGTCTTCTGAGTGGCCAACTCTCTTTGAAGTTCTTGATTGGTTGGCATCTTTATTTTGTTTGGTCAGGAACGTCAGAGAGCGAAACTCGACTGGAAATCCTGGTACTCTGCTGATACCGGGACTGGTGCCCAATACCTAGAGAACAGTAATTTCAACTGTGTTACCCTTCAGCAGAGTGAGAGCAGTGGTAGTCTGCCCTCGTATCTGTCTCTAATAACGAGGACAGCACGGTGTGAATAACACAGCGTTTTCTTGAACTAAAAGGTGCTAAAAGTCAGAGAGCTAACCCTAGGATAGGGGGGGTACTAACCCTAAACCAAATTTTCTATCTCTACACCACCCAAGACTATGGTATCATGGGCGGCACTGCACTGGATCTGCAGAGAGAAACCGACGCAGACCTCTTGTACGTTGACTTCCCAAGGAAGCCGTACCACTCGTCTGTCTTGGTCGACCACCTGGACAACGACGATTCTGTTCTCGAGAACTATGTATGCCATGACGAACTGTCACCGGCAGAGTACTATGCGCGTCAATGGAACCAAGAATTCTGTTGTATGAGTTCATCTCTCTTGTGGGACATCTCAGCGCATCAGCACTACCACCTAGCTTCTCGTCACAGACATGCCTTCATGCATGATTCTGGCGAACTCGGGCACCTCTTTCTAAGTCAAAGTGATCCGAACCAAGACATTCTCCAAGAAGTCATGAACTATAACCTGCAGCACATCGACCATGTCGCGTCACAACTCGTGACTGCTGAAGACATTGTCTATGAGCCTGAGAAGATTGTCGCACTCTAAGGATTCAGCGAAGAAGATAAGCTTAAGCATATTGCTTCGATTCGCATGGAAATTGAAGGTTTGTGCTCCAACGGCGTCTTTAAGCTTGAACCTTTACCGCCAGACCGCTCGTCTATCTCGACGAAACTCGTGCTGAAGATCAAGTATTTTGCTGACGGCACCCCAGACCGCTATAAAGCTCGTCTAGTTGCCCGAGGTTTCTTGGCACGTGTCGGCATTGACTTTTATGCCACCTCCTCCCCAACCGCAATGCTTGCCACCAACCGGCTACTGCTCGCCATCGCTGTGAAGCACAAGCTCCCGGTCGCGCACGCGGACATTCCTCATGCATTCATCCAATCGGCACTCGATCGCCCAGTATGGATCGACTTTCCTCGAGGAACACGTGTCTCGCAAAACCCTGTCCAACAGATACAGAAGAACCATCCAGAATCCAAGCTATCTCTCCGACTCGTCAAGGCTCTCTATGGTCTCAAACAGTCAGCTTTGTTGTGGAACATTAAGCTCGACTCGTTTCTTCGAAAACATGAGTTCGAACGCTCACAAGTCGACACTTGCCTCTATATCAGTTGGGATCGATCTATCAACAGATGGGTTTTCCTATCTGTCTCTGTCGCTGATCTCTTGATCACTGGTACCTAACTAACTAACTAACTTCAGACCTCTCCCGATCACTGGTACCAACACCGCCAAAATCACGTCTCTTCGCACCGCTTTGGAGAAGGAATATGGCGAAGGTACATGGCATGATAACATTCGATCCTTCCCTGGTATCGATGTACAGTACAATGTCTCCGCTGGTCACCTTACTATGAATGTAGCCGCGAAGATAAATAAGATGCTCGCCGAGCATAGAATCAACCTCCGTACTACCGACGTCCCCTACTCTAACATTCTCGTCCAGAAACCATCTGCTAAGCTTCTTTTCAACTTGGCTCCTACCTTAGAAATTTTAAGCAAGCATTTTCCTCATTGCTGTGGCACTAGTATTTACTTGTCTGTCACATGTTGTCCTGACATCACCTCTCCGTGCAACAAATGCCGCAAAGGCATGCACAACCCTGAGCAGACCCATCTTCTACATTTGTATGTTTTACTTCGCTATTTGAAGGGTACACCGAATGATTCTCTAGACTATTCATCCGACAGCCCCTCCATTACGCCCTTTATTCAGCATCTGATCGGCACATATCCAGAACTGCATCATCTTCGTTCGCCCATTATTTGTTTTACTGATGCCAGTTTCGCTGACCGTTCTGACCCTCGCCTATGATCTTCATTCTGGTGCATGTATTTTCGTATGGCAATCTCGTATTCTGGTCTAGCAAACGCCAGACTCTTACTGCCAAAAGCACCATGGAAGCCGAACTCATCGCCGCTAGTGCAGCCGCTGATGAATGCCAATGGTGTCATAAAACCTTCTCCTCTCACCCTTATCTATTTTCGCGTGATCAAGCTCACGCTATTCCCCTACGTATTGACAACGCTAGCGCCTTACAAGTCCCTAATCACCCTAAAGTCAGTGCTCCCTCTCGTCATATCAATCTACGAGAATTTCGCATTCGTGACTATCAGGCCAACTCGGTCATTCGTCCCCTCTGGTGCCCTACTCACTACCAGGTTGCCGATCATTTTTCAAAGCTTCTCCCCTGCAATTTATTCCACAAGTTCAAGAACGCCTACGGTGTTCACTCTACATCTTCTTCACCACCATCTGATCAAGTTCCTCTTTCTGCTACTCTTCCACCGTACAACTCCGTCCAGAACACTCTCTACATCCTGCAGAGTATTGCGCTAGGCAGTGGTTAGATCACTGAGAGACCATCTCACCGCGTGAGTCTGGCAAAAAGGTAGGTTTCAGGGAACCCAGGCATTGGTCCCCCTAGCCTCTTCGCACGACAGACGATACATAGCAGCACATCAGGGTAACATGTAATTACTACGTACCTGTGGGACGCGCTAGACCATGATGATGAGCGTGAGCACAGATCAGAGGACTAATTGACTGTGTAGAAAGGAAGGAAAAGGGTAAGGAAGAGATCGCGCTCTCAACGGACGGAATAAGCGTAGGAGTTACCAGATTTCTCTCCACCCCCTCGAGATGTCTTGTGGTTGAGGAACATGACATCTCTAGAGAAATGTGGTGGAGGACGAGATCAGGATAAACAAGAAGTGCACTTCAGAGGTCACATAAAGTGGCACAACAGGTTCATCAGCAGACAGATGTTAGGGCTTGGACTTGGTGATAACACTCTGAATGCTTTTGGCAAGGGGACTTTAAAAGAGGGAAGTGAACGTGATGAGGCAGATGTCAATGATAACGGTGAGGAGGTTGCTTGGTCCTCTTGGACTTCACATATGGCGGGAACGTCATCATTTTCAGGTTCAGAAGGATGATTGATGCTCTTTGCAGAGCAATGTTGAGGTATGATCCTGTGGGTAAGGGCGAGCAGGTGATGCAAGATTTGAGGGATAAGGCTGCTCAATTGCAATTCATCGAGGTTATTCTCGAGAAACTGTGGGATGGTGAAAGGATCTTGGAGGGACTCAGTTTGTTGTAATGCAGGATGATGTGTCGTGCGGATTAACTCGTTTCGGAGTTGAAGGAGAGTATCATCAGGCAAGCCAAACACTAAGTCGTGTTGGTCATTCAAAGCAAGAGTGAGTCTGTTGAGTAACTCACACACCTTGAATAGGGTTACCAGCAGAACGTTGGTATTAGTAGTGGCTGGGAATAGCCGATTTTCCATGTCACGGAGGTCTGTGACAGCAGTAGTTAAATCAGACCGTAAGGCAGCATTTTCAGTAGTTAAGGCGTGGAGACGTTGGTCCATTTGTCCATATGAAGTTTGGAGAATTGTAACCTGTTGGGTAAGTTGAGTCACCTGAGAGGATAATGCCGCAAGATCTGGAGAGGTAGTAGTACTAGGTTGTGTTGGTGCCGGGGCAGTAGGTGCCACTGGCGGGTAGTTTACTGACTTTTCGGTCGCAGCGGTAAGTTCGTTATAGAGATCGGGGTAACGTGATGATAAGAGCTTAGCAAAATCTTTGCGATCGGTGTCGCAAAAGGTAGTTGGTGAAGATATTTCGTCAAAGATAGATGGTGGTCGTTCATCATGTGCCAGTGTGTTGTACTCAGTAATGTGATGTACGAGAGAGCGGCAGAGAGCGTGAACCAAAGGCTGATAAGCGCTTGCCTTAATAATCGACTGTTTCTTTACATGTGTGCGAACAATTGTCACAATAAGCGACAGGTGTTCCAGATGAAGCCGAGAAATAAACTTGAGGTTGAAGGGGTAGGCCACCGCATTTTGTGAATCTGTTGTGACTGGGGAAGGCATAATAATAATAATATCAGCGGGTAGTGCGTGTTCCTTGATTAGTTCTTGGAGCAGTGCTTGCAGGTCCAATGGGAGAAAGAAAACACGGAGGATGGTGGCACGGAGGTGACCAGCGGGTGATGACTCACAAGGAAAAACAATTATACGTGCGTTCCACGCGAGGAAAAGAAACGAGAGGGCAATGTGGTCAGAGTTTCTACACGCACAACACATACCCATAGTCGGGATAGAGACAGGTATGAAGGCATTTCGAATATGTGATTCGCTGGCGAGATGTTCTAGGACAGCAGCAGGTAGCTCGTCTATCTTCCTTTTATAATTGGAGACACAGATTTGGAGCGGTTTGCCGTCGTTGTCGAAGCATTGAAGGCAGTGAAATGAGGATTGCTGGGTCTCCTTCTTGAGACCTCGATAGCAAAGTGTAGCATATATTGAAGGTGCAGAAGGCAGAGGGAAGACGACTGGTGTCCTGACTGAGCAAAAGTTCGACAGTTCCATGAAGATCTGGTAGTCCAAGTGATCGCGAGATGCGTAGATGGAATCAAGTGCCTTGAATAGGTCAGTATGTAGAAAAGATGATAAGAGACCGGTGAAAGGAGTTTTGAATTTTTGGTCTGACGTGATAGATGATCCATGTTCCTGCTGAGAAACATTTAAAACGACAGCATCGGCAAACGTGGTTAGGGGGTTGGAGCCAGGCCGGATCGCAGCAGCAGAGGATGAGAGCAGACGAGTAATGTCGTCGCGATTTGGTTTCCTACGGTTCGGAGGAGTGTTGGTAGACGACTCAGCGGGCGTAAGTGTGCGAGGTAGCTCGCGTCGGGCGGGCGTGACTCCACGTGGGTGGTTGCTGCGCCAGTGATGCATTGGCGACGACGTACACAAAAAGTAGTGGCAAAAGATGAGGGCTAGTTTAATGACATTGCGGTCAGGGCTAGAGATTAGGTATCTTCTTGGTCTGAGTCAGTAGCATGGTGCATACCTAGAAGAGAACGGAGCGTGGTAAAGTCGGCTGCAAGAGGCTTTGTGAAGCCATCAGCTACGTTTAACTTGCCAGGGACATGGTGAACACGAATTTTCTGTAGTGCGACATATTCGCGAATTTTGAACCATCGAGTGGAAAGGGCTTTGCTACGAGAAGAACCGTCAGGATTGTTGGAAGTGTGCACAGCTGCAGCATTATCAGACAAAAGGGGTAGGCTTCTGATGAAGCGCATATCCTCGGCAATAGGATTGTCATCAGCGTCAAAATCGGAAGGAGGGTCAGTTTGCGTATTCATATAGAATGTCGGATTAACAACAAACGAGAGCTCAAGAAGTAACTTACGGAGCCAGACTGCTTCGTCAGCGCAGATGCTGAGAGCGATAAGCTCAGCTTCGTGGGTAGAACACGAAACTATGGGTTGTAGTTTGCTTTTCCAGGCGATGAGGCAGTTGAACAGGTAGAAAACAAAGCCAGTAGTGGACTTTCTGTCTTCCTGTTCCAGTGAAGGAGCGTTGTCGGCATCCACCATAGCAACTAGAGGGTCGAACTTGCCAGCAGCGACGTCTTTGTCCCGGTAGTCGATTATTGTTGACAGGTCAACTCTATTAGGTGAAATAACGCGTATATGGTTTTCGATAGCATTCCCTTTAGGGTGCAACCAGAGACGAAGAGCTCGATTGGCAGGTTTACTGAGGTACCTTAGGAGGTGACCGAGCATTTGGATATGCACATAGGTGGTAGAGTGCATACCTCGGGAACAGCGTCCTATAGCTCGGGAGAAATCGGGGCGACAAGCAACTCGCGTGAAGACCAATTTACCAAGTAGAGTAGCGAAGTGATCGTGGATATAAATTTCCACATCGGTAGAAGGGGAGCCTTCTTTATAAGTAAAAGTGGATGACATAGGATACCGTAGTGGGGTGAGGTTTTTTAGTATGGGATGGTCGGTAAATAATGCTTCTAGTTCGGCTTTGACATCTAACGATATGGATCCATCCGACGTTCGGCAGACACGCACTCCCAAACGAGTATGGACTGGCTCGAATTGTTCCACAGAGAAACGCTCATGTAACGCACCTTGTAACTCTGTGCGGAGAGTGTCATCATTTAACACTATAACAATGTCGTCCACTGATAAACTGCACATGACAAAGCGAGTGTGGGATGTGCGCACATATAATCACGTATCCGTATGGAGTCGCTTGTATCCAAGACTCCGATAGAAGCCGTCGATCTCTTTGTTCCAGAGAGAGGGAGATTGTCTGAGTCCATAGAGGGATTTTAGCAACTTGGGTAAGCGGCGGCCACGGTATTTATCGTCGTGAGGATCAAGTAGTTTGATGCCATCCGGGAGTTGGACGTAGACGTGTGCGTCGATGTCGGACTGGACGAACGCGTTGGGCACGTCACTATGGTAGACCGGTAGTCTTTTGTACGCCGCAATTGCTAAGATGACACGTATGGCGGTCATAGTTGCCATAGGGCTGAACGTCCCAAAGAAATCAGCGCCAAGTGAGGCTAGAAATCCACGCAAGACTAATCTGGCCTTGTGCTTGATGTAATCGCCAGACGCGTTCGTCTTGATCTTGAGGACGAGCCGGCTGTCAATTGGACGAGTAGAGGCATCAGGTAGAGATAGCTTAAAGCAGCCGAAGCGCACTATATCATGTAGTTCCTTTGCGATGGCCTTGACATAGGCTTGTCTGTCTTCAGGGGAAAGGCCTTGAAGACACTTGAGCTTGTACTCGTCGATGGATACGTCGGCCTCTTGGACTTTGTATTCGTCCGGACCTATAGTGGCTGGAGAGCCATAGTTTAACGACGTTTCGGTCGAAGCAGTGTAGAGGACTTCAGGATATGCGTGAGTGGCACAAGTGGAAGGGGTAGAGTGGTCAGGTTCCAAGGCAACAACCAGGAGGGGTTCCTCATGAAGTACCTGGGTGATGTACTCGGTAGTGCATAGGAGGTATTCCTCCAGGTCAGACAGTTCGGCGGATGTAGCGCCAAACTCAGATGGCGAGTGATCGATGAGACTGGTGGGTGCCAGGTAACAGTAAGCGTATTGCAATGGAGAGACACCAAACGCTGAAGCATGTTCCATGAACATAGCGACAAGTGAAGGCGGGAGGTGGCCACTAGGAGTGGCATCGGTGAGGAGGTGTGTAGCTACTGGGATGCTGGATGCGCATTTGGTTTGCGAGAAAGCACCATCTAGTAAGGGGTAGCGAGATAGAAGATCGGTACGCAATGGAAGGAGGTGTTTGACCAGCAGAGCCTGTTCCCCCTCTGGGCAGAGAGCCGTCCAGTGGATGCCACCAGAGGTGTTGAGGGAGGAGAGGGTGGGTGATTTGAAATCGAGAAAGCGATGTTGAAGGTCCCAGCGGAAGTCAGCGAGTTTGCCGCCAGCGGCTTTATAGGCACCAACCGTAGAAGCTTGGAGCCGAGCATTGACAGAAGTCATGGAGGAGGCTTTACGCTGGTTGGGGCGCTTAGTCCCCGGGACAAGTTGAAGGTGGTCTTGAGAGAACAAGTCCTTGTAAGAAGGGAGAATTGGCGGTGGCGAAATGGTATTGTCGTCACGAGAAGTAGTGTCGTCAGCAGGTGGTGAGGCTGCGGATGTAGGCTTAGGAGAAGGAGGCGGAGTTGGCGACGGGGCAGGAGCGGGCGTGCGCCCCCTCTCAGGATGAATCCCCCTCTGCAACGCATCATCGGGGTCTTCATCATCGGGGTCTTCATCGCGATGAGGGTTAATGTCGAAGGATACTGGCGGAGCATCAGGTGGAGGAGCATGTTCAGGATCCAAGGTGGAGCGGCGGATCATGTAGGTGAAGGTCAGTTTAGAGGTGATGCGAAGCTGGCCATTTTCAGGATTAAGGACAACATCAGCTTGATGGTCAACATGAGGAGAGACAAGTGGGTTTTGGGAGTTGGCGCAGCACAGGTAGAGATAGCGGCGCCGAGAGGGCTCATACTTGTGGTTTTCATGAGGCTCAATGAGGAGGAAGCACTCGCTGCCAAAGATCTTGAGGAGATCATGTTGAGGTGTTGCTAGTTGATTATAGATAAACTGTCGAGGACTGATGATGGCGTGGTGAATGCGTTTGAGTGAGGCATTTGGCAATAGATTGTACGATTGGATGGTGTGGATTACAACCCATGGGAAGTGGATGGCAGGTTCCACGATCTTGGCGCCAGGGTAATGGGCATTGAGAAGGTTGCGGAGGCGAGTAGAGGAGGCGGAGGCGACAAAGCCTATGCTCTGTTGGACTTCGTGGTTAAAATGGTGAAGGTAAGGTGGGAACGCAACAAGGTTCATGCCGTGTTCGACCCTGTAGGGAGTAGTGATGTGTTGGCTGAAGTACGGCCGGAACGCGTCGGAGTATACTGTGCGTAGATGCACATTGAGTTGAGTTTTGCAAAAGGTATGCAGGTAGTCTAATGCTCGAGTAAATTCGGTGGCGTTAGTAGTGCGAGTGAAGTAGGCGAGTAGGAACTTCGATAGTAGTTCTTTGAAAACGATAATATGGGAGAAGCCGCCCCATTCAGAAGGTATGGTTACGTAGCCACCATCGCAGGCCCAGACTTCACCAGGTCGGTGGGTCTGTTCAAAGTTGGGCTTGATTTCGTTAGTATGGGCGTGGCGGTGACGTTTGTTGTGGCAAATGCAGTCTATGCACATATCCCTGTGGGAATATCGGATGCTGAGAAGCCAGGGCGAGCAAGAACGTCCGGGGCTTTGGCGGCAACGATATCAGGACAGTGATGTACATTGTGGAAGCGGTGGCGCGTTCTTTGGCATTTTGGTATTCGACGGTGCCATGGGCGAGTGATTTGCGAGGGATTGCTTTGACCGGGATGTGTTTCTTCCGACGGACATTGAATTTGAGCTCTGTGGGTGCGTCTAATGATGGGGCATCAGGATCATCGTTAGTGTCAGCATCATCAACAGTGGGAGTTATAGCAAGGGCTTCTTCAGGGGTTGTTCCTGAGGAATGGTAGTTTAACGACTTTTCGGTCCAGCTGCAGTTGGAAATATGACTCATGAATGCATGCAGCCGCCTGAAAGATAGTGTCTGAGCTGTGACTGGAAAGAAGCAGTTCACGGGTGAGGAAGGTAGATACGTAAGTCTTCTTCAAGGTAGCACTGTCATGTTGAAAGGAAGGGTTCAACATAAGTGACTTCATATCGGCGACCACGCGACAGATGTGGGTGTAAAGGGTGTGATAAGTGCCCGCAGCTAGAGCATTGCTGAGTGGGTCGTAGCATAAGTCTTTCTTCAATGAAAGTAAGAAGGACGTCTGGAAGCGAGTGTGGTTGTTGGCTTTGATAAGTTCGACTCGCGTGGGGTAGCGGAGTTTGCCGTTGCGAGGGTCCAACAAGATGATATTGGCATATCCCCGGATAGTTGGCAATGGAGCCGACATAGAGTGAATTTTGGATCCGAGCTTGCGGTCGCTGCCGCGTAAGTAGCCAATATACCTGCTATGAGAAAGATGGTAATCTTCCAAGGAAAAATATCTGTCCTTGAAAGTGAATTGATCGGAAGATTGGTTGTGAGAGACAGTCAGGTATAACAAGAGAGCACTGTTGGAGTAAGTTGCGGATGGCAGGGACAGTGTTGTGGGCTGCGTTGACAAGGGGGTAGGCTTGCACTAGCCATAGGTATCCCTGAAACGAGTCGAGATGGAGCTTCTTATCGGCGGGATTATCGCTGGCGGTTAGGGTGTAAGTAGATCCATAAGCGTCAATGGAAGCCTGGTATTTGCTTGCATTGTTCTCAACTAGTAAGTTGCCATCAGAGTGGTGTCCACCGGTAAGAGTGTGGATATTGAAGGTAGATGAGGAAGTTGTAAGAAATAGCCTAGGAGCGGGCTGGTTAGTTTCGAAGATCGCAACATAGTAAGATACAGGTGTAGCGTTGTTCGGCGAGATTCTGGCGAACAAATTGTATAGAGTGATAAATGCCTTGAGGCGGAGAGGATTTGATGATCCGGGTAGTGGTTGATTAGAAGACCTCTTGAAGCCAAGGTGATGATAGGAACACTCCGAGTGCGTTTTATGTGTATGTTGTTCGAAAGCTTGCTGTGAATGAAGCCTGAGGAAGAGTAGGTTGAGGGTCTCAAGCTCATAGAAGCTTAACCGAACGGAGCCAGTACGAGAGTACAAGGGAAACGTCTTGGGGGAGTGAACCAATGGTGGATCTGGGTAAGTGCGAACCCAGCCTTGAGACAGAGTCTTGGAGAGCCAGAGGGTTTTAGGCACGGAGTTAACGTCATCTGCTATGTCCAAGAAGCGCTTCGGGTGCTGGTTCGGCCAGGACAGGATGTCCATGGGTCCAGTGTTGTACCTGCGAGCAATGCAGATCCATCGTCCCGAGATTGATAATCGCCGCACAGATAGGTAGGGAAGCGGTCGACTACATCAACAGTGTAGTCCAGTGTGGCGTGAATGAGGTTAGCTACGGAGATGTGATCCCTGTGAATACACTTGTGAGGGGGTGTCATCTCCGCAAGTAGAACTAAGGGTTTGAGTAGTTTGATGACAGATAGCATACTGTCAAAGAGGGAGTCATCGAGCAAACTGGCCAAGTCGGATGTTTTGGTGCTCTTGTGAAGATTTCGGTTGGTACAAGGGGGAGCGATTTCTATCACATCACAGTAAAAATTCCGTCTTTCATCCTCCGTTATAGACTGGAGATGATTGAGGAAGGAGGGTAGAGATTCGAAAATAATAATCTTTGGAAAGTGTTTGCGTAACATGCGTACAAGCGTTTCGTCGGACTCAACAGCAATCTTAACGTTGATGTTTAAGCCCAAGTCATTGGTGGCCTGTGACAGAAACGCAGGTGTTGACAATCCAGAGCATAGTAACATGACAGTTGGTTTGCGAGAGCCATTGTTGGTAGTTGATAGGAATGCTGGACGAGTGCGTAGTCAGGTGAGAGGTGGAGTGTTGTTTCTTACATATTCATTCTGCTTCCGAAGGTTGAGAAGTAGAGTACGCAGCCACGGTCGAGTTTTGAGCTTGGTGACCAGGTAATTGTAATAGTGGCAAAGGTCACGGTTTTCGTTGTACCTCTTCAGCGGGAAGGATAGTGAACGTAGCTCAAGGTTCCTATCGCGTGCAAGTGTGTAGGGTAGACACGGTAGTGCCGGGAGGTCGTGGTCGACGTAGTGAATGGGCACATGCACGTCTTTATCAAGTAAGCTAGTGAGATGCGACATATTTGGCTGTTCACTGTCATTGAGAGTGACAGTTAGCTGAGCCTTGTTCCATTCGGGGGCACTTAGGATAAATAAGTGTCGACCCTGCACCGGTTTGAGGACATAGTCAAGCTTGACGTAGTCAATGCCTGGGTGAGCAGGTAAAGGCGATACTATATTTTTCATAAACATGATATGCGATACCTGCTGTTGTCCAGTGGCAGTTTGGACAACTGGGGCACATTTAGCGTCTACGGGAAAAATGTGATTCGGTAAAGCAAAATCAAATGTGGTCATCAGCGAGATGGAGGCACAACTGTCCAAGTATAGAAATTGAAAATGGAGGGGAAGATTATGGTCTCTCCGGTATTTGGTGAGAAAAGCGTTTTCGCGAGGTACACTGGTAGAAGGGATGCTGGCTGCGAACAAATTAGTTCGAGTGAGCAGTTTTTTTGAGGTGACCACAACTTGTGAAGAGGTAATAGGAACGACGTGCGCGGTAGGTTCCCCGTTGTCCTTGCCGAGACCGTTGTTAAGATCGAATGGTGAGAGATCTTGTGGGTTGCTCGACAATGTAGTATTGGCCGCTGCTTGATCGAAACTCCTTCGGCACATTGCTGCAGTGACATGTGACGAGAGCTCCGTAAGTCGCACAGGTGACAATTTTGCTATGGTGTCAGCTGTAAAATTGACTGATTCCGCGGCAGCAGTGGCTGGTGAAGAGCTGATGCCACTTGAGTTAGATGGAGTAGAGGTGTGCAGGCATGGTAGGTTGGTCTCCCCCACAGTTTAACGACGTTTCGGTCGAAGGCAGATAGATGTATGTCAACATTCCGAATGATATCTTCGGCATAGGAAAGTTAATCATTTGAGCGGAGCAAGTCTGTACTATTATTGTCTGTAGGTTAGACGTAGTAGCGATAATATCTGCAGATTGCAACAACGTTTCAAATATCTTTGTAATCTTATCTTGCAGCTGAGAGGTAGTATAGTAGTTTGATTGACGTATTTGGAGAGCTCCCGGAATTGATCTTTGAGTGCATGCATAGTATGCTTAGTGCGATCTAACAATTTCATATCAGATCGAGAAGGTCTGTCAAAGGTGCGAGCATACACGGGGCGATCGTTAGATTGACCAGGACTGCGGGCTCTGGTGAAATAGGAGTCACCGGATCGGTAGTAGCTAAGATCATTGGGGAAGAAGGGCTGACTAGCGTCTTTTGAGTTACGTAGGCGTCGTGCGTTAAATGCGGGTTTCGACTGTTGTCCATTGGCTGAGTTGGTAAGTGACGCAAGTACATGTGCTGTGTGCGCCAGTTCAGTGTCTGTGGAGTCCAGCAGTTGAGTTAGCAGTAATTTGGGCTTTCGATGTGTGGACAATCCTTCTACGTAAGGGATCCAAGAGACTGGCGGTTCTAGGCGTCTTTTATCGCTTGTGGTATTGGACACTGAGTTGTAGAGGTCCAGTGCGTACTCAAGAATAGCTGAAGAGTCAGAAGGATGACATAGTCTGTTGGCTTCAGGTTGCGCTCTAGTGGAGGTGCGTGTTTCATAGATGAGGCACCAGTCGACCCATCCTCTATCGTGGCGATTGTTGCTGGTGTTGTCAGAGGATAGTTCATTTTCGCTGCTCCTCAGAGAGCTGGGCAAGGGCAGCTTCAGTAAAGTTTACCGACTCGGCAGTATGGCATAAGGAAAGCCGCCCATTGGAATCAGTAGTAAGAATAGCGCTGGGTCCAGACTCAGTAAAACGTTCTGGCCAATAGTTTAACGACATTTCGGTCGGAAACAGATGTGGGAAAGAGTTCTGCGTGAGGTCAAGTTCGAAAACGTGGGTGTCCAACGGCTGATTTGAAACAGGAGGTGCTTGAAAGAACGCACACATTTAATGAACAACATGTACACCAATTGTATGTACACAACAGCGTTTAATTCTTGATTCAAATACGAGACATCATTCGGAGACACTGCATCGAAAAAGTTTAAGTATTTATTGGTAATGGCTGGCTAGGCCGAGAGCAAGTTCGCGAGAATGGGTGAGGTTAAGGTTGCATTCACCATCCTCAAGGCGATCGTTAATTTCGGGCGGAAAAGCCCTGACCTCGTTAGCGTAGCAAACAGTAGCCAACTGTGCTACTTGGTCTGATATGAGTGGGAACGCCTCAGATATGAGGCACCTGGTATTCAAATCTTCAACATAACCAAGGTGAACACCGTCACTCTGGTGTTGGAATGGTTGTTCTCGCTGAGAAAATCAACGGGAACCTTAAGTAAGGGAATGTCAGCACCCAGACTGCTTTGGGTGCGACCTTTACTGCTCGTTCTACAAGAGAACTGTGACTGAACCTGTGGGTTGTCAGAGAGCAGAATTGACACCATCTAGAACATTCTAGGGGGCTCTGTCTAGCGGTGGTGTCTATGTACACTCATCAGGTAAACAATGGAAGCGCCTATTTGGCAACTGTGCAAAACTGTGGTTTCTGCCAGTGTTAAAGGGGCATACACTGAACAGGCAGGTGGTAAGGGGGTGCTCGGAGAGCGGCATGTTGTGTACTATCGTGGAGCATCCAAAAAAGAGGACATACCAAAAAAATATTCCAAGCGTGCGTGCACAACCAATACAGGACTTGTACAGACTACACACACACCGACACTTTCACGACAATACGATACTACAAAAAGCACACAGGGGGTACGCAGTCTTAACGTGTGCGATGTAGCTATGTACAAACCCATGTTATAGCGTATACAAACAATTGTGTTGCATGGCGAGGCTAGATCGGCGCGGTAACGATCCAAAACCCAATGGTAAACGTGCATGCAACACATGATCCCTCAGGACCCCGCTGGTCCCATAACCTGCTGAGTATTCCGCTAGGCAGTGGTGAGATCACTGAGAGACCATCCCGTCTCACCGCGTGAGTCTGGCAAAAATGTAGGTTTCAGGGAACCCAGGCAGTGGTCCCCCCAGCCTCTTCACACGACAGACGATACATAGCAGCACATCAGGGTAACATGTAATTACTACATACCTGCGGGGCGCGCTAGACCATACGATGATGAGCGTGAGCACAGATCAGAGTATTAATTGACTGTGTAGAAAGGAAGGAGAAGGGCAAGGAAGAGATCGCGTTCTCAACGGACGGAATAAGGGTAGGAGTTAGCAGATTTCTCTACACATCCTTGTCGATGGAAAGTCGCTTCCTGCTTAGTTTGATCCAGATTTCGCTCACCGAGTTCAATCTGTGAGGGCGTAGAGATAGAAAATTTGATTTAGGGTTAATATCCCCTATCCTAGGGCTAGCTCTCTTACTTTTAGCACCTTTTATTTATTTATTTATTTATTTATTTATTTATTTATTTATTTATTTATTTATTTATTTATTTATTTATTTATTTATTTATTTATTTATTTATTTTAAGTAAACGCTGTGTTATTTTCTATGTTGTTATTTTTTTCAATTTTTTTATATATTCACACCGTGCTGTCCTCCTCGTTACTGGAGACAGATACGAGGGCAGACTACCACTGCTCTCACTCTGCTGAAGGGCAACGCAGTTGAAATTACTGTTCTCTACGGAGTCCGTCGAGCCGGAGACGGGCTTCGTCACGCCGCGCGTCTATGGCAAGAAGGTCGAAGACCCCTCTCCAGCGTTGCGAGTGTTGAACGAAGAAAACTCTAATAAGAGCTGGCGCGCCACCGCGAGGAGGCGTCTTCAGGGCTGTGTAAGAGGAGTATGGCCAAATGAAGGCGAAGGGCATTGAGAAATCGAGGACAACGACTGCCTGGCCCCCGTATTTGTTCCCGCCTCGGATGAGGAAGGAGATCAAGATGTAAGCCCAACCTAGAATCAAGTGCGCCAGGCCTGCGACCAAGTACTTTCGGGGGTTCTCGACTTCTCGGCATTCCTCTTGTCTCGGGAAGAAACGATTCTCGAGGTCGCGATCCGACAAGGCAACTGCGGCCAGCGAGATGAATTGCATCGCGAGGAAACACACAATCCGGACGCCGTCCAGGTACAGAAGGCGAACTCTACCTTGAAGAATCGGGGTTTGTCTTCTTTCCGTTCGAATCCCTGAGAGAACGAGTTCACGGCAATGCCAAATGCGAGAGTGGCGACCACTGAGACGATGTCGGTGTAGTTCTTTAGCTTACTGCGTGCCTTGGCGCTTTCATCGACCCCGTGCCTTGCGCTCTCGTTGACTCTGGAAACTCGGGAAAGCTCGTCGCAATGGGAGTAGACGACGTAATGGAATGCAGCGAAGGGAGCGCAGCAAGCGGCGGCTGCGGCGGCGCAATCAATCCATCGCTGTACGTGGTGATGCGCGACGTGATAACGCGGACCGATTTTCACCGCGAGAAGCAGCGGAGACAGCTAGACACAAGAGACCCATCGCGACATCTGGCGAACAAGGGAACGCTACAAGCGAGAGCTGCGGCGGCACAATCAATCCACAGTTGCCACTGGGGATGGCACGGACCCACTATCGCGTCGAGAATTGCAGCAACAGCCAGACACGAGAGACCGACCCATCGCGACATCGCGGATCTCTCGACGCGACCGGCTCCCGTTCTCGGGCCTTGCGCCGACACCTTGCAAAAGAGCGCAACGTTTTCTGTTTCGGTGGAGGTAGGAGCCGAAACGGATCATTGCCATGCAAGTGCACCACTGCAACAGCTTGTTAACCGGAACCCAAATGCGAGGGAATCGTCACGGATTTCTAGCATCAGTCGTGGCAGCTCCGGCGGTGGCCGAAATGCGAATGTTAGAGCGCAGCTGAGATTCTGGCTAAGTCCATGTCGAAACCAGAAGAGAACGAATCGGGGTGAGGAAGTCTCGCCGGGATATCCGGGAGAAGCAGAAGGAAATGCACGATGTACAGAACCAGTTCTTAGTTGGAGAAGGCGGCCGTCGAAGCGCTGTGGTACCTCGAAGCCGAGACAAAGAAAGCAACAGCCGAGAATAAAAGAGCGGACATCCTAGCCATAAGCGCCACCGTCGCTGAACTTGAGGGTAGCAGAGACCCCGCGCTCTTTCCGAAAAACTCACTGTCAAGCGCCGTAGACTTGCCGCGACGATTCTCTTTGACGACGAATAGGGCAGTATTGTCTGGTCCCTCCTTATCTTATCTTCTCGTCTTGTTCGCCTTGCACCTCGCATTAGCCCTCCTCATTCGTCGCTCTTCAGCGAAGGTTTCGCTCGTTTGATCTATTCCACCACTCCAATGTTGCGTCCTCCTTTAATTTATTTCATCGATAACGAGCGGCTCGCGCGGACTTCGAGATGTGGGGGTTGTCACTCCCGATAGGCGGCGCGCGGTGGTCCACGAGTCGAGGCTCTTTAGTAGCGGAATTTCGACCGGGCAGAACGTACGCGTCAAGGCTGCGCGCTGTAGTGTGTTCGTGATTTCAGCACGCCGAGGGCAGAAGCGAGATCGGATCGCCGACATTGAGTGCCATGCAAGGTCTGGTCAGCCCATAGCCGCCCCCCTGGTTCGAGAAGAGGCTCACGCTCCACGAAGAAGCTGCCACCGTCGCCTCGCAAATACTCCACCTGTCTGCTGCTGTCGAGGCACGCATCAATTAATGCACAAATTGTGCAGGATTATGCACGCGAAGACGACGTGCGTAGTCGACGTCAACAACGAGCAGTTTAGCGGCCGCCAGAGAATCCCCCACGGCACCGCCGTCAGAATGTCAAAGGCACATTCGATGGTGATACGGGAGTTGGAATGCCAGAAGTTGATACAGTCTTTTTTCCAGGTGTCTAGGTTACGCCCTGGCCAGGGAACGACCATGAAGTCACTGGCGCGGTAGGCAGGCGACGTCCCCGGCAGTCCAGTGCGGTTGCAAGATCCGCCCAGCGTCGAGCTCCGTGGCCGGCCAGGTCGCGTCGAAACAAGCGGTGGAGTCGTGAGTACTCCCCGGGCACCGGATACTGCCGAAGAGAAATTTCTCCTTCGCATCGCAGACGGCCTGAAGGTTGAGGGCGTAGAAGCCCTTGCGGTTGTAGTAATAATGCCAGGGTTTGCCGCCGTACTACTCTCGCGAAATGCGGTTTGCGGATGCAAACCGCCATCCCATCGACGGCGCCTACGCAGCCACGGACGACGTTTCCGCTCCGCGAACGCTGTCTCGAGCTGTTCATCGTTTCTCAGAGTTATTAGTTCATTGGGTTTTCGAACTTGTCGAACGGGAACTGGCAACCGATTGCTTGCTCTCACCGTTTCGGCCACAATCGGCCAGACGATTGGCGAATTTAGTCGTGCTCTAGAAACTTTCACACGCACGTCGAATTGCGCAGAGGGGCCCAAGGCGCGTCGTTTGCGCACGTAAAAACCATCTGTTGCCCACACACCCCTGAATTTCGGCGGGGGCTTAGGTGGTGGTTCTTAATCGCGGTTGTTGTTTATTCTACCCCGCATCGTCCGATCGTCCTCCAGACCCGAGGGTTCGGGAAGTGCCTCGATGGTCGTTTGGCGGCCGTCTCTGGGGGGGGCTCCGTGGGTGGTGTTGCTTGTGGGCGGATTGCGTTTGCTTGTTTCCACCACGACATAAGCGTTCACAGCCAACAACATCACCACGGCAAAGACGATCACAGCCAACAAAATCATCACCGCAAAGACGATCACAAATTTGTCGAACGAGTCGGCAACTCGTTCGACACCCTTGTCGAACGAGTCGACAACTCGTTCGACGCCATTGTCGAACGAGTCGGCAAGTCTCTCCGACTTTTTGGCGACGACAACGGCGAGAGTTAGGACGCCGAATGATGATCCCCCTATGGAAGCAATGATACGCGCCACGGCCATCGCCACGAAGAATGCCACCATAGGCCGCCGTACAAGTGTAGAGGATGAGTTATTAGTGACAGCGCGCCACAACCCTAACGAAGAAGTTTGTTTCGAAGACACTATAAAATCTCGTACAAAACAAGTGAGAAAAGGCCTTCGAGAGGTCAAAGTTTGTCGAGTGCACGGGCCTCGGCCTTGGGCGTGGCGAAGCGCAAGCGGGACGGCGAGGCGCGGGTTCGGGTCGGCGAGTGGTCTCCCGCCTCGCCTTTGACCGCCGGATGGTTTTTGTCTCGTCATCATCCCGAGTCGCGTGGCGGTCCGCCGTCGCTCGCAGTCAGTCTTGCGTCCTATAGTAAGGTGGTTTCTCCAACACGGTTACCGACCGGGCCTTTCGACGGGACGCGGTGCTTAGATTTGCGGGGGTCCGACTACTTTAAAGGAGGGAAGAAGGCGTGGGTATCGTGGTATCGAACATCCGCGAGGCGGGCGAGGTTCCGGTCGTCGTCCGAGTCCCCCACAAAGAAGGAGGCCGACGTATCGGTGATCTTGAGGTCTGCGACGGCCTTGGTCCACATACCGGAGCCCTTGGACTTGTGAAAGCACGTCTTCTTCGATAAGGCGACGAGGACGAGGACGGGGACGTCTTTGAGGGCCGCCGCCCAGGCCCTGAGCCGGCCGCACTTTGCGTTGAGTGCGTTGGCGATGGGTCCGGAGTTTTTGAGGTGGTCGACGGACTCGTTCGTCAGGACCGCGATCTTGTGGCTTTTCGAAAGGGACGCGAGCGCCTTTGGGATGTGGGGGTAGACGTGCGCCCAATGGTCCTTGCGGCGGAAATCGCGGTCGGCGAGGGTTCCATCGAAGTCGAAGCCCGCGAGCTTGGTCGCCTCGGCGAGAGGAGGACCGTTGAATTCGGCGACGAGGAGGGTGCCCTCGACGAGCCGGAACGGCGCCGGCACGAGCGCCCCGCGGTACGACGACGACGACGACGACGACCTCGGCCAGTTGGTCGTCGATTTTTTTTTCGTCGTCGGAGGAGGATCGTGGTGGCCGAGGAGGGTTGCTGCGACGCCAAAGTGGTCGGAGGGTGCCATCGGGACCTTTGAGTTGTGGCGCACGAGGGTTCCCCCGACGGGCTCCGTCCCCAGCAACCGGAGAGGTCCGACTCGATCCCGTCCAAACGCGAGAATCCGGTCGTAGCGATGGCGGAACTTGTGGCGGAGCATCGGGTTGGCCTTGCCGTCGTAGGTGTATCGCGTAGCCTCGTCCCCTTGCCACGCGTCTTTCCAGCCAGCGCGCAACGGAAACTCTCCGTCGTCGCTTTCGTTCCAATTCGTGTCGCCGATCAAGATTCCCGCGCTCGCGCTCGTCGCCTTCACCTCGGCCTCGACGGCCTCCTGAGCCTCCACAGCCTGCTTCGCACGCGCCTCGCGGACGACCCCCTCCACACCTTTCACGAATGATTCGAGGTGAGTGACGCCGACGACGACGACGTCGGCGGCCGACCGTTCGACGCGTCCCAGCAACACTCCCCGTCCCATGATCGTATCGTGGAAGGGGACCGTTCTCGAACTCAAAAGCCCCGGCCCCGCGAGCAAGCAGTAGTACGGCGCCGGAGTCCGCTGCCGCGCGAAGCGAAAGTTTGCGGGAAGCGACGCTCGCAAGAGCTTCTCCGAGTCCTCGGTCACTTCTTGAAATCCGACGACGCGCGCCGTCGCGCACAGCCGACCGATCGCTGCCATGCGAACCGCGAAGCTCGGGGGCTCCTCGAACCACACGTTGTAGCTCACCACCTCGAGGGGTTGGGGTTCTTCCGCCTCCTCGGTAAGATCGATCGTCCGCTTGGTCCTCGTCTGATACTCCTCGGCCCTGAGCCTTCTGATGGCGGCGAGGTCGTCGGACGAACCGCTCGATTCCCCCAACAGGATCTCCACGGCCCCCTGCACATCCTTCCCGCGCTCCAACGCCCGCCGGACGGCATCGACCTTGCCCGGAAACATCTCCAGAAGAAGCTGGTGCTGCTGCTCCATCCTTTGTTTGTTTTGAATCGGCCGTTTTCTTTTCTTTTCTTGGGGGTTAGCGTGCCACAAAAAAAAATAATTAATAATGTTGCGGCTCCTCCTCCTCATCGCTCTCACCACCACCACCACCACCACTCGTGGTGGCGACAGTGATCTCCTCGAGGAGTATACGGCCGAATTCCTGGAGATGGGCCGTCGCGGGGCCTTCGGACGCGTCGAACCCATCTATCCGACACCACCGCGGCAGAACTTGATCGACCATTTTGTGGTCCTTTTTATGGAGAACCACCCCGCCGAGAACATGTTCGCGTGCATGGATTTGCCCGGGTTCGACTCGAACAACTTCGTCCCGTACGACGAGGCATATCCCGACTTTGGGATCAACATCACCTGCGGGGCCGATTACGCGTGCGATTCGGCGCCGAACTACGACAAGTTCTTCAGCAAGTTCGAGGCGAAGGACATGCTGCGAGCGTACGAATATCCCTACGCGAACCAGAGCGACCTGTACTCGTTCATCCACGGTCTCCGAAAAAACAGCACCGCCGTGCGGCTGTTTTCGCGCGAGCAGCTGCCCGTGAAGGCTGCGGTCGCGGACTCGTTCGGCGTCTTCAACAAGCTCTTCACGGCCGTGCCCGGGCCCTCGTCGCCAAACCATCTCTTCGCCCAGAGCGGGACCTCCTGCGGCATGCGCGACAACCAGCTCTATTCGGACTGCGGGGGTCAGAACGTATCTTTTCCTCAGAAGACGATTTACGATTCGATGCGGGAGCACAACGTGTCCTTCGCCTTTTTTCTCAACTCGACCTGCGGCCTCGACGGCACGCCCTGCGAGGGCGAAGATCCCATCACCGACGACTCGGCGAGCGCCATCAACACCCCCGACGTCGCGATGGAGGGCGTCGCGCGATACGTCGAGGCGTTCGAGTCGCAGACCGTCTTCTACGAGCGCGCTGCAAACGGAACCTTGCCGGAATTTTCGTGGATAAACCCTCCCCTCCAGGCCTGCGACCACCCGTGCTACGACGTCGCCAAGGGCGAGCGCCTCCTCAAGGACGTATACGAGGCCCTGAGGAGCGGTCCCAAGTGGAACGAGACGCTCTTCCTCGTCGCCTACGACGATGCCGGCGGCTTCTACGACTCGGTCGTCCCGCCCTACGAGGGCGTGCCCGCCGACGACGCTCCCTGTAACCTCCAGGGCCGCTGCGGCGAGCAGCTTCCCTTCGACTTCCGGCGCCTCGGCCTCCGGAGCGCCGCGATGCTCATCTCCCCGCTCGTGAACCACTCCATTATCCAGGAGCCCCGCCAAGGCCCCTCCAACACGAGTCAGTTCGAGCTCACCTCCATTCCCGCGACAATCAAAAACCTCTTCAATTTGTCCTCCTTCCTCACAAAACGCGACGCCTGGGCCGGCTCCTTCCACGAATTACTCAACGCTAACCCCCGAACCGACACCCCCCTCCACCTCCCCGACGCCCCCGACCCGCAGGCCCCCTGGGACCCCCCGCCGGCCGCCGCCCCCACGACGCCGGGACACTGCAGTTCCTGGGACGGCGCTTCCGAGGAATCCAAATGCAATTTCGACGAGCCCAGCCTCAAGCAACGCCGCAACCTCCGCCTCTTCTCCAAGCTCACGCAGACGCCCGAGCCCGACGTCGACGCCATGTCCCGTTCCGAGGCGGACACCTGGCTCGCCGCGCGCTGGCAAGATTGGCTCCGCTCCCAAAATCCAGTAGTGGATTTTTTGTGATAGTGTAGTATGGGCCTACACTTCTTATTATTACTGTTCTTGTAGAAAGCTATTATTATTATTATTTATTATTCGGGAGAGGTTGGCACAAAAATCACCACAATGATGATGATGATGATGATGATGATACAATTTCATCGTTCGTGATGATGAGAGGAGCGTTGATGGTGGCGATGACCACCGTGTCGTCGTTGGGGGCGGCGCGACGGGAGCACCGGACGAGCATCACGAGGGTGGTGCGAGGCAGCAACGCGAGCAGCACGGGCAAGTGTTCGCAGCGCGTGGCCTGGCACCACCGATGCCTGTGCTCCAGCGGCGGCGGCGATAGCGTTGCTGATGAGAAGTGCCTCTGGGCGGAGCGCGAGTTGTTCGTGTGCGCGGGGCTGCTGGATTTGGTGCTGCCCGAGGTGCCGCGGTGGGGGGGGCCCGGGGCCCTCGCGCGCCGCGCGGCCTTTTTCGGGGGAAATCCGCCGCGGGCGAGGCGCAGCGTCGTCGCGTTCGTCGTCGCCGCTTCCCAAGAAATGTCGGCCTCCGTCGAGGCCCTCCGCGCCCAGATCCCCGGGCTCATCGTACTTTCCAACAAGAACAACGAGCGGTGGGCGAGTTATTTGCGATTTTTGGGATTTGTGCTCGCGTCCGACGTCGAGTTTGGCGTGTTGCTTCGAGAAGACGCGGAAATTTCCCAAGACTTTACCAAGCGGGTCATGGAGCTCGTGAGGAACATGACGCGGCCCGAGCAGCGGCTGACGTACCGGCTCGGGCGGCCCGGCGACGCGGGTCTGTTGGTTCCGCGGCGCGCGATCGGGCGAGCGTTGGGCGTCGCGTGCGCTCAGGTTAACTTGACGCAGTCGCCGGACGAGTTTGGGGTCGCTGATTTCGACGAGGAAGACCCGCCCTTTGGCCAGTGCAAGCTCACGTATGTCGGCCGCCCCTACGCCGAGCTCGTGCGGGGCCGGACGAACGACACGCGGCCGATCGGCCGCGTCGACTCGAGTCTGTTGTGTGGACTAGATTACCCGGGCAAGGTCTCTGACCCCTCGGCGCTTCACGCCGAGTTCTGGGTGAAGGACCCGCAATTACAAGTCCTCGCCGAGGAGTTCAACCGTCGGACTCTCAAGCTCAGGAGGACGGTTGACCACACCGAGCGCGACGGCGCGCCGCCTTGGACTCACGCCTGCGCTCGCGACGCCGCGCGCGTCTCGACCTGCCTCTGGACGAGCGTCCCAGATTTCTTTCCGTGCTTGGCTTCTCTGGACCGGCAGCTCCCCGACGTGCCCGAGAATCAACAACGGGCCGGCGATAGAGAGGTGTTGTTCGCGGTCGCCGCGCCGCGCGGGTCCGATCCAGGCCTCGTCGCCCACCTCGCCTCTCGGATACCTGGATTGGTCGTGTTCGACGAAACCGACAACGCGACGATCCGGAAGGATTTCGAGCTGGTGGGCGTCCGGATTTTCATTCCCTCCCTCGAACGCACGGCGTGGTGGTTGACGTATTTGAGGTTCGTCGGCGAGCTCCTCGTCAAATCAGACAAAAGCTTCGGCGTGCTACTGCGACCCTCGGCGGTCGTCAAGGACGACTTCGTAGACCGCGTCTACGATTTGATCCGAAACATGTCGGTTCCAGAGCAGCGCGCGAGCTACTTTTTGGGACCGGAGGACGTGGGAGAGCTCGTACCGCGGAGCGCGGCGGCGAGGATCCTCGGCGTCGCGTGCGCGCGCGACAGCATCTGGCAAACCAAGCGATTTTTTCAAAGCAGGCCCATCAAGCCCGCCGTCGGCCAATGCCGGCTGACGTACGGTGGAAGCCCATACGAAGACCTCGTCGCCCTGGACGACTCGATGGTACGCGGGAAGATGAGCTCGATGCTTCCCGAGGTCGTCGCCCGCTGCGAGGCAGACCTCGCGTACAGACCCGCCGCCGACTTTTCGAGCGTAGACCAGAACAACCAAAGTCTCTGTCGCTCCGACTACCCGGGAAGAGTTGATCGCTCTCTTTTGATCGTCCAGAACGCATGGCCCGGCGGGATTGCGCGAGCGCAAAAGGTGCACAACCACGTAACGACCAAGCGAGACTCGCCGACGCCCTACGTGCCTTCCACGTCCACAAAAGACCTCGAGCGAGCCGCGTGCCTCCGGCGAGTCCCCTGGACTCACCGGTGCACGTGCCTCGCGACCCCAAACTGCCTTTGGACCTCCGAATCCCATTTTTTTCCGTGCGCCGGAGTCTTGCACCCGAGGCTGCCGAAAGTCGGAGGCGCCTGGCGGGACAACTCGTATAGCGGGTGGCCAGCAACAAAAAACTTACCCCCCGGCGAGATCTTGTACGTTGCCGCCGTCCTCCAGTCAGACCGCATCCGCGTCGAGCACGTCGAGAATTTTTTGAGACCAGTTATCCCTGATTTGGTGATTTTCAACTCGACCGAAAAATCCGACACTCTCCGCGTGAGGCGAGATTTTGAATTGCTTGGAGCTAGAATCGACCAGCCCAGAGGCCCGACGGCCTGGTGGCTCACCTACCTCCGATTTTTGGCCTTTTTCCTCACCACAGACTACGAGTTCGCCGTCCTTTTCCAAGACGACGCGCTCGTGCCAAACTTTTTTCTCGACCGAATCCAAGACCTCGTCCGCAACATGACGCCCCCCGAGGAACGGTTCACCTACCGCCTCGGCAAGTGGGACGTCGGCCAGCTCATTCCGCGTCAGGCGATTGGTAGGATTTTGGGGATCGTCTGCGGCCAAGACGTCGTTTTCCATCCCACCGACGGCTTCCACGCGGCGGCGAGAATGGGCAACGACGGTCCTACCGGTCAGTGCCCGCTCACCTTTGGTGCCCAGCCCTACAACGGCCTCGTCCAGCGCGAGCGCAAGGACGCCACACCCACGAACATCAAAAATCTCTCGGATCTCTACAACCCGCGGGACGACTGGCCACCCCCAAACACGCGCCCGGCCTCCCTCTGCGGCCGGGACTACCCGGGCAAGGTCCACGACCCCGCCCTCCTCGCCGCCCAATTCTGGCACCACCGCGCCGCCTTCGACGACCTGGCCACAACCTACAACCACCAGACGGTCAAACAGCACTAAACGTGTGAGAGAACTGTAGTGGGGACGGGGTGCAGGGGTAAGCGTCATAGCTTCCTCACACAACAGGTGCTGGAAAAGAAAGAGAAGGAAAAAAAAGGGCTAAGTGCTGGAAAAGAAAGAAAAGGAAGAAGGGGTAAGTTGAGACGCTTACAGAGGAGAAGCTTGAAGGAAGACAGACGTCAGGAAAGGCATTGTGGCAGAAAGAGACATATGAGATATCGGGCGAAGAAGTCACGAGGTGAGGTAACGAGCACGAAGCCGGAGGAAGGAAGGAGCTTCCGTACTGCGGGTGAAGATATCGCTAATGTTGTCAAGGTAGGGAATGTGTTAGAGATCAATGATGTGGTTGCGATGATGATATTCGGCGGTGCTGTAAAAACGAATATCAATATGGTGGCGGGTGCGCCGCGCGAGACATTGGAGACGGACTTGGGTGACGGTGGTTCTGTTATCGACATACATTGGTACCGTGTGACGAGGGAGAGCAAATTCATCGAAAAGGTTGAGAAGCCAAGAGAGCTTAGCAGTAGCGGCGGCGTAAAGAGCGAGCAATTCAGCTTCAAAAGAGGAGCGGGCGAGGAGGTACTGCGAGCGGGAGCAGTAGGAGATCATAGAGCCACCAAGGAGAAAACAAAAACCAGTAGTGGAGTGGCGGTCATCAGGGTCGTCGGCCCAGCTGGAGTCGGAATAACCACAGAGACACAAAGGGTTTTAGAAGCGCGACCAAGAACAAGGGCAAGATCTTGAGTACCATGGAGATAACGGAGGGTATGAGATAAGGCGCGCCAGTGGGGTTTACCAGGATTGTCAGTAAAAGGCGCACACGGATTGACGGTCCAAGTGAATATCAGGGCGAGGCATAACAGAAAGAAACAAGACACAACGGAGAATACGACGAAAAGGGATGCGTGCCATGAAGACGTGAGCAGGGGAGCCAGGTGCAGGAGAAGCAGCCGCAGAAAGAGGAAGAACTTTGGGAGCGGGAGTCAAGTCTGGTTGTGCGCGAGCATGCGTAATGCGGAGACCAACGTAAGTGGTCAGATCAAGCTCGTTGACATCAGTGAAGGTTCGGAAACGGAGGACGAAGGCTGGGTAATGACCAAGGCAAGGACAAGGGTGCGCCAGAAGAAGATCATCAACGACGAGAACAAGGCGCTGAACGACAGTAGACTATAAGCATGAGTGTGTAGCTGCAAGTGGCACCAGAATCGCGGACAAAGCTACAATCATTGACAAGGAAGCGTTCTAAGTAAAGCCAACAGTTACGACAAGCTTGTTTGCAACCATACCAAGAGCGACGGAGCGTGTAAATGATTTTGAAACCATCGGTGGGTTGGCGATAGTGGCAAAACAGTTGTGGCACGTAAGAACGTTGCAGATGGCGTCGCAGTGCTGAGCACGGAATTCACTGCGATAGCAAAACCGGATTTTAAATGTCAGAAAAGCGGCGAAAAGGCGATAGTGCGCGAAGGAGAACCACAAATCACACAGCAAAGAAGCGTCTGTCCAGGATCCCGAAGATGAGCGATCCAACCAAATAGGAAGCACGAAAGCTGCGCACGCGAAAAATTGACAGGCACAGCTTAGTTGTGGCGGGTGAAATGCGCGATGGAACGTGATTCGCTGGTTTTACCAAAACCGACAAGCACAACGAGGAGTGGATCAACGAATAGGTGAAAATGCACAACGGGGAGTGGAGCAACGAATAGGCGATATACAGAACGAGGAGGGGAGCAACGACGAGGTGAAAAGACAGAACGAGGAGAGGAGCAACGACGAGGGGAAAATACAGAACGAGGGGAGGAGCAACGACGAGGTGAAAATACAGAACGAGGAGAGGAGCAACGAATAGCGGAAAATACAGAACGAAGGGCGCCTGTGCAATGGGAGCTAAAAAAAAAAACGAGGGGCTTCCGTGGGATGGGGTTGTTGATGTGCTTGCATCAGACATTCGGCGGTACACACGCTGACTTGGAATTATCTTGATTGGCATGAGACAGAGTATCGGGAGGGGTATGTGAGACGGTGGGTGTGGCCGTTTAAGGCGGTGAAGGGGGTGGAATAGATGGTGGTATTAAGAAAAGCGGCGGAGTGGAACTAGAATCAGTCAAGGTGGGAGTAGGCATAGGAGCAGAAAAGGTAGTGTTAGTGGTGGTGGTTTTGGGTTGGTGTTGTTGGGTGTTTTTGGAGGCATTGGAAGTGTTGCGCTGTTGAGAAGAACGGCGATGGTGGGTAGCGCGTTGTCGTGGAATAGCTAGGAACTTTGAAACTTGCGGCAGTCCCTCTTAAAGTGATCCTCGCAGGCGACAAAATGACATTGGGTAGTGCGTCGGAACCGAGTAGAGCCAGGTTGTTGGGAAAGGGGAGCGTCTAGGGTAGGTCAGTTGGAAGAGTCTGAAGTCGTGGCTGACGACGCGGCGGATAGCGCAACGGTAGTGGTTGTGCATGCCATCGAAGTTGTTTATTGTTGAACTTCTCAAGGGTACAACCACAGTCGTCGGTACGAAACGCGAGACGATAAAACAAAGCCAGTAAGTCTTGAAGCACGATGCACGTAGTCAAATGCGAGGACACACTCGAGGGTGCGTCGGATCAGGTACAATGCCGAGCAACTTGAACTCCGGTGATAGGTACAATGCCGAGCAACTTGTATACTCCGATGATGAACTTGTTGAGGAAGTTCGCTACGCGATCCCCATGGCCCATGTAGACATCGGTGTTGCGCTTGTAAAGTCGCGTGAAGTTCATGTCGCGGTTTTCATGGATATCAACGTTGTATGTTCGCGACGACGACGTGACCATTGGTGGAAAAAAAAAAATGTCGCTCACCGCTGAAGGCATCAAGTTTTTGCGAAAGCTTGCTATCTTTAATTGCGATCGAGGACATGAGAGACGAGAACGAACCGAACACGTAGCAATGAACTGAAGCCAAAGAGGAGTCGCCACGAAGTCAAGCACAGGCTCGACCGTGGAGAACACCTGCTGCCATGTGAGAACTGAAATGGGGATGTGAGAACTATGGTGGGGACGTGGTGCAGGGGTAAGTGTCATAGCTTCCTCTCAAAACGAGTTGAGAATTTACTATTATTGTTCGGGGGGCTGGAACAATAATTTAGTGAGATGTTGTTGGTGCTGTTCTTGGCGGTCTGCCGGGCGCAACCACTGGAGAAATGGAAGCGGTACGACCCCGCGGCAGCAGAGTGCTACGAGCGCACGCCCTGGACCCACTGGTGCGTCTGCGAGAGTGGCGAAGAAGAAGAAGAAAAGGCGCGGAGCAGCTGCTTGTGGCGCGGCTTGCCCGAATTTTTCGTGTGCGGAGCACTCCTCGACCAACGACTCCCTGATGTCCCCGCGTGGGAGCCCGACGCGCCCGCGCGCAGACGCACGTTTTTCGGGGGACCCGTCCCACAGCTCCCACGAGGCAAAGTGCTGTTCGCCGTCGCGAGCTCGAAAGCCGAAACAAAAGAACACGTGCGCTCACACCTCGCTCCGCGAATCCCGGGACTAGTGGTCTTCAATGCCACCGACAAGCACGACTCGTTGCGCGACGACTTCGAGCTCCTCGGGGTCCGAATCAAGCAGGCCCGAGGCCCGACGGCGTGGTGGCTTACGTATCTTCGTTTCCTCGGTTTTTTGCTCTCGTCTGAATACGAGTATGGGGTCTTGCTGCAGGACGACGCAGTGGTAGGAGAGGACTTCGTCGACCGCGTCGATGACCTCGTTTCGAATTTGACAAAGCCGGAGGAGCGAGCGAGCTACCGCCTCGGCCGACGGGACCTCGGCCAGCTCGTCCCGAGACGAGCGATTGGCAGGATTCTGGGAGTCGTCTGCAAGGAACACACCATCTTCCGCCCGACCGACCAGTTCCACATCCACGCAAAGATGCGCGAGGACCTCGCGCCCGGCGGCCAGTGTCGCTTGTCCTACGGCGGCCGACCCTACGCGATGCTCGTCGACCGCCTCGACACCACGCTCCACGACGACGACGACCCGGAAGGCTACGACGACCCAAAGGCCGACTGGAGCGTCTCGGACTTTTCCCTCTGCACCGCCGACTACCCGGGCAAGGTCGAAGATCCCTCGCTCCTCAAGGCCCGTTTCTGGAAAGACCCCGAGCAAAGGGCGGCGCTTTCGGCGCGCTTCAACTACGCCACCATCAAGCTGCTCGGGGAGAAGGAACAACAACAACAACAACAACAACAACAACAACAAGGACTCGGGGGGGGCGTCCCCCCGTACGACACATCCTTTCCCGCTGGTCCCGAAATGCGCGCCCCACCCCTCCGACCCTGGGACCCCGTTCGGCGGCGGGAATAGTACTATAGCAGTAATCAATAGGAGGAATGCTGTCGTCTTTCTTCAGTCATCGTAAGTACTATGGCGGTGGATCGGCAAGGCCCGCCGGGGACGCCCGAAGGGGGTCGCGGAATGCGCGCGCGACGGCGGCCACTCCAGGCAATAAACACCGAGCGACGGTTTGGCGACGGCCTCGTGACCGCGGGCGCTGGGCAAGGCGCGATAGCCCACATCGCCAACCAACGCCTCCGTCGCGTCCGCAAAGGGGACATCTTCATGCGACGGTGCGTCGTCGCCTTCATGCTGTCGCTGACGGGGGTCCTCAAAACGAGGCAGTACTCGGTGCAATACTATTGCTGCTGGTTTACAACCTACGCGTCGTTCTTCTTCATGCTCCCGAGCGTCCTCCCCACGGACAACACCAAGATTCGGATCATGCTGTTGGTGTGCTCCTGGAACATGACCTGCGCCGCGGCCTTTTCGACGAGGTTCGCTATCCGAAAACGCAACGAACTTTCAGCCTGCGATCTCGAACGATGGATGTGCTTGTTCAACGTCTTTTTCTGGAGCGTCCACGCCCTCGTCGCGGCGGCAATGGCGGCCTCGTGCTGCCGCACCTTCATCACGCTCTCCCCAGCTGCTGCCTTGCACAAGTTCTGGTGGGATGCGGGCTGCTACTTTACTTTTTTGTCGGCGATCAGCGGCACCGACGTCATAGCAAACTACCCCAGCGGCAAGTTCCACAAACCACAGTACAGAGTTGCCTTCTGGGGAAATGTCGTGCTCATCGGGGTCCAGTTTGTCATTGGCCGCTTGTGCCACTCCTCGCGCTTCAAGTACGTCATGTGGCGCTACGCGGCCTCGGTCGCCTCGATCCGCGTCCGAACCCAGCGCCAATCCTCCTGCTTGTGCTGCTGGTTCGTGCCCTCGGCGATCTTGATTTTCATCTTGGCCCTCCTCGCGAGTCGACGTCGGATGGTCCACCCCGCCCTTCAAAGACAGGGCTGATGTATTTGATTTTGCGTTGAACTACTACTACTACTACTACTACTACTACAGTAAGGAGGTACGACGAACTTCAACAATAAAATGTGTCGTTCTATGAACATAAAAGTGTCACAATAATTCGAAGGAAAACAATGATTTCGGCCTCCCGCTCTTCCCGAAAGGAAGTTAACGGATCGGTTTTTCGCACCACCGGATAGCATTTTCTTTCTTTCAAAAAGTGCCGAAAAACTACTTATTGCTGAAACATAATACCGTGTGACGATGGACACTAGAATTCCATCTCCCGTCGCGCAGCACGTCCTGAGCTACCTGGCGAGCGTGAGTCCCGCGGGGCGTTGCTCGTACTGGCGGCTTACCTCGTCTGTCGCCGTCGACGCAGCTCCCTTCGAGACGTTGACTCGGCCGTTGTTC
Organism: Chrysophaeum taylorii; assembly: GCA_029834535.1. Taxonomy (NCBI): domain Eukaryota; class Pelagophyceae; order Pelagomonadales; family Pelagomonadaceae; genus Chrysophaeum; species Chrysophaeum taylorii. The sequence goes on along the minus strand of JAQMWT010000544.1, from coordinate 160,750 downwards.
TCGACGAGCAGCGTGATCGAGGGGCTCAGGCAACACCGCGCCGCGCTCCCCGTCGTGTGCCGACAATTCCGGGTTCTCTTCAGAGGCCCATTCGGCGCCGCGACGAGCGAGGCAGCATGGCACCAACAGATCTACGGCACTACTGGACGCCGCGATTGCGCGTCGCGATTGCGCGCCGAGACTCTGTTCCGGGTCGTTCGTCGCCTGGCGAGAACCCTTATCACCACGGCCTCCAAGCGACCGGCAACGATGCTGGACACGGTGGTCCAGAACGCCGTCTCCGAACTCCAAGGGACGACCTGGTCCTTCGTCGTGGAGGCTGCCACGTGCGTTCGGCGCAAAGATGCGGCTTCGGACGACGACGTCGCCAAGGCCCGGGTTGCTTTCGAGACCTTCGCGGGACCCTCTTTTCCCGACGACGACGGCGACGACCTCGTCCTCTTTCCTCCCGCAGACGACGTTTCCGCGCCGACGATTCTCCTCAGACTCCAATTTCCGGCGCGCCTCGAGGTCGTCCCCGACCCCGACGATACAGATGGCTTCCGCTCCCTTAGCCCCACCAGCTTCCCCACAATTGAGGGCCTCGCGCCCACCATCAACCCCCCCGAACTTAGGTTCGACCTCCTCTCCCTCCGCACAATCCTCATCCTCCCTTGCACCTACGATGTCGACCTCATCGTCGACGGCCACCTCCTCGGCCTCGCATCGGGGGGCTTGTGAGACTGAGTGAAAAAAAGATAGAGATCCGTTGCTGTTACACGTCCGTTGACACAACAACAAAACAGACCCCAGATAGACGAAGCACGATGGAAAGAGCTTCGCCGACATAATTAATGGCCTCTCTCAGCAATGTGTCCAACACGTTCCAGATGGTCCCGTGGGACCGATACGCCGGGATCGCCGGCGCCATCACGACGATCGTCTGCCTAGGTGTCGGGGTCGTCGGCTGCTTCCTGAACGTTGGATTCTGGCAGATCCTCGCCGCCGTCTACACCTTTGCCGTTGGCCTCCTCGTCGCCGTCATCGAGCTCCCCGCGCTCTACTGCCACTCCTACGCGTGTCTCAAGTTCAAGGACCGACTGATTGAGGATACGGCTTTTCATCACGGCTGGATTCGGGCCAGCCTCTACGTCGCTACGACACCAGCCATGCTCGGCTTTACCTCGATCCTCTTGTGGCCGGGCATCCAACTACTCGTAGTCGCATTCCTCTACGTTCTGGTCTCGGTCAAGTACCGCATCACGGCGAGTGCGACCTATGCCAACCTCGACTACTCCAAAGTCAACACCTCTGAGCCGCAAGACGAAGACGGCCCTTCCTTCGGCACCTTCACCCTCTAGTCTCTGACCTTTTATCATTATTCGTCCTTGCGTGTTTTTTTTTGGAAGAGAAGAGACGAGACGAGACGAGACGAGACGAGATGAGGGGGCACGATGGATGATGAGGCAGTTGGCGAGTCTTGTTTTTTTAGTAAGAATGACCGACCACGGCGGACGGAGAAGTGCACGAGGGAGGAATGGGAGAAGAAGAAGGGCGAGAAGATGGCGGCGATAAGAGAAGATGAGCACGCCAAGGAGCAGAGACGAAGATAGGGAAACGTCGTCCAGCGGTTCTATCGTGAAGAAAGAGAAAGGCACACGACTAACCGCCGTTTTCTTTCTGGTGTTGGCAGGAAAAAAATGTCGATCGCGCGGTGGCGTCTCTCTGAGAGACGGCGTAAATCGACCCGAGAGACTTTAATGGCCGTAGGAGCCGGCACAAGCCACGCCCTAGGATCCCAGTCTGCAGTCATAAACATACGCAAGAACGCGAAACGGCCGCGCAGCCTTCTGGATCTATCTAAGGTGATTGATTGGTCGCCACTAGCGCTAGCATGAATGCGGGTGTGTCCGCCGCGACCCGTGACGCAGATATGATACTCGTGCCAAAAAACTTCGATTTTTCCGTCGGCCGCACCTGGGAGGAGCTCTCGGTGGTAAGACCGGTATTCCAATTCACAGACGAGCGTCACCTTCCGCGTCCCGCGCGTCGACCGGCCCGTACGCCGCACGGATGATTGAGGCGCTCTTTCCTCAAGTTCAAATGTGTTATGGCGCCGCCAGTCACCTTGTCTTCGAGTCCTGCCATGATGGCAATGCCAAATCTCCATTGCTGATGACGTTTCGGCCGAGCACCATCACCCGTGCCAGCGCAAACGATGTGCAGCTTGCTGTGAGTAGTCCGCTCCCTGGCTCCGCAGCTGATTCTGCTTGTACAGTCCTCGACCTCGCGCTCGCTGTTGGTTGGCCGGCCCTTGATATTATCAAATTGCAGCGGGTGTGCTACGAGAACGACGCGTGGTGGTCACCATCATTTCTCGAGTTGAACGGCTGCAGCCGTGCCGCGAGGCCACCCTGCCATCCGCTCCAAACGATCCGCATGAATTTTGTCCACCCAGGATGGTAACCCGCCGAGGCGCGGCCGCGGGTGTTTGCAGTGAGACCATTGTTGTTCCGCGCGTTCTTCGTCCGACGCGTTCGCATCAACAACAGATATTCTTCCACTTCGTGTTGAAGTGAAGCCCTAGGGCGCTGTTCGACGAAACAAGAGCGACAGTTTCTCCAGAGAAAAAAATTGGTCGAGAAGGGAGCCCAGCTGAAAAGGACCCCTTATCGTGGGCTGACAGACAGCGACAGCAGCAGCAGCGCCAACTTCGCCGAGGCCAACGTGTTCCAACTTTGCCGTATCTACCGCGAGCGGGGCCTCGCCAATGCCTTGGGTCGGGCAAGCTGCGCTCTCGCTGCCCTCAGCCACGTCGCCGCCTCACCCAGGCCTTCCGTTCTCAGCAAGACGCCACACTCCGTCGCACGTACGTCAGGCGGCAGGACGTGGGCGGGGCCCTACCCCTCTTCGCGCGGCACGGCGACGACCCCGATTGGACCATTCGCCTTCCAGCTACCTGTTGCCCACTGGGTACCTGTTTCTTCATCCCCTCCAGTAGCTCAAACATCTCCGCGCACTGTCCCCTGGAAGCGTTGTCGCCGACCTTCCCCTTTTTGGCAGTCGCGTTTAACTACCCCTCATCGTCACCAGTTGTGATGTGGACGTACCTTATGCTGTTGTTACAACTTGCACCCGGTTGCTTACATTCTGTTGCGGGTAGTAGTAGTCGATGAAGAAGCCCGAAAAATCAAAGCGACGTAGGGTAACCTCCCTGTCCAGCCATACAGGAACACTATCGTCGGCGTCCGAGGTGTCCTCGGCAACCGCAAGCAAGAACAAATGCCAGCGCACGCCGAATCATATTAGGGCGCAGCGACAGCGAGTGCGGTCTGAACATCACAACCATCCCGGGAGCCATAATACCGGGCATCAAAGAAAAGGGGGGCTTTCCCAGACAGGTGCAATGCGGCCAATTTAACCGCCAAATAGGCCGTGGTGATATCGCCCAAAAACGTGACGGGAGTTGACATTTTGATGCTGGGATTGCCCGGGACCGTCGGGATTGGAACCATTACTCGCGCCAATTGGTATCCGGGAATACACGACGGGCAGCGCGAGCGACATTGGGGATAAGCAAATGGCCGCCGCGTTGCGCCGGATGAAGTCCCTTGACCACGTCGACCACCAGAGAGCCATAAAACTGCGGTCTTTACGAACGCCCTGCGTGCTCACGCTCGCACTCCCACCACCCTCTTAGCAGTCGAGACCATTAAAAATTCCAATGCTGAACGCCCACCCGAACTTTTATCGAATCGAGAGTGGGTGTGTCGAACACGTGGGATCCTTGATTTTATTCATTTTGGTAAGTTCAAAGTCAACCACAAGACCGAAGACATGACTATTGTTACTTGAAGAAATCCTGTTAGGATGTCGCAGCCAGCTGTCGAGGGCCTACCCGCTGATATCCTGCGCGGCAGCGACGGACGAATCATCTACATGGAAGCGACGGCAGAGGTCGTGGAAGGGCTGATCAGGTTCCTGCAGACGCCGCTATGCGCCATTATTGGCGCCACGAGGGCAGAATCAGAGGATGGGAAGCAGGAGACGGAAGAGGACGAGGAGGATCACACGTCCGTAATGCACAACATTTTCCAGAGCATCGAGGCGTTGCGCTCGCCGCTGTTCACGTGCTCGAAAGACAGATTGCAACTGAAGCCTTCATCCGCCGTTGCCAACGCTATTCAGTGCATGTCAAACTCTTCTGCAACGTGGCCTGCGGTTCAGACGCCGGTCAAACGCAATGCCACCAACAACTGTAATTCATGTGGTGCATACACTTCATGTAATTCTAGCGGTTATTGCTCTTCATGCCGACCAATGCAGCAGGGAGTTCAGCGCTTCATCAATGCCACCAACAACTGTAGTTCATGTGGTGCGCACACTTCATGTAATTCTAGCGGTTATTGCTCTTCATGCCGACCAATGCAGCAGGGAGTTCAGCGCTTCATCAAGGACACGGTCAGGTTCCTCATCACGAACGACCTCACCATCGCTGAGAGCACTTCGGTCAGATCTATCGCGCTCATAAATGCCTTTGGCTGTCCACTGGACGAGCTTGTGACGGAGCGGGTTCTTATTACGCGTGCTTCGATTGTCAAGCTCCTCAAGCACATGTTGCTCAATAGTAAGGCTGTTCTCGACGATGTATTTCCTGCACCAGCGAAATCGGAAGTCAAGCACACTCAAACGAAGAAAAGTACGCGCGTTGACAAATGGTACGCCGCTTGAGCATTCGCGGGCTCGAGGAACGTACAATCAAAGGCTTCTCTCCACACACCTCTCGCCAATGCGCGTGACCACATCATACGACACACAGCCAGCACTTTCTTGCAAAGATGGTGCCCACGCCGCACCCACGTCAACACCAGCCATCGCACGACCCCACACTCCTCGCCGCTATGAGCACCGGGCCGAGCGACACGGAAAAGAAACCCTTTGTCCTTCACTTGCCCTTCATGTATTTTCCTACATGTTTTTCTTCTCAGAAGATCTTCACCAAAGACCCAAGTTCATTTTCGAGCCTAAGATAGTCGCAGTCTTCCACCCAAGGCACTGTTGTCGAAGGGAGCTCCTGGCTTCGCTGCAGGGAGGTACGCCGGAGTGTGCTAGGATGTCCCTCACCCCTGGTCCACTTCATATATGTGTCGAGACTATGGCTCATCCTTACCCCTTCTTCTACTTCTGCCTTTCTTTGCCTTGCAAAATTTGCCAAAAATAGCGTGCAGTGCGGCCTAGGTCTCTTTTTCGCCAGTTCACATCGCCCCCCACCTGCGTGGTCCGTGAGACTGCCGGGCTCTACGATACATCCTTGTATGCGCTCTGTCCGTCTCTCTCCCAGTGTGAAAGCAAGCATATGACAGCTCGTTTATGAAAGTAACCCACCCATCCCCCGGCGAGTGGCACGTGGTGTGGCGGGATTCCTGTTTGTTCTTAGACAGTTCGCGTTCTCTTTCACCTCTCTGGATTCGCGCCGAGTGTGAGGGGCGGCATTAGTGCTCGTTGCTTGCACGTGGGGGTGGGTGTGAGTTCTTGCTGCTACAATGGCCGAGGACACCGGGCCCGCGTCGTTCCTTCAACACGGGCTTCGGTACATCGAGGTCAAACCGCCGACTTTCCGCGGCAGTATGTTAGATATTGGAAACCTGCAATCATCGTGTTCCGTATCGACGCGGATTCGGAACCCGAATCTACTTTAAGACTTGTCGCAACTTTCGGCCGGATCCCACCAGGCGAGCATCCGTGTCCCAACAACCATAAAGAGCGCGAGTAAACCACGTCATTTTTGTGGGCACAAGTATAGGGGGGGGTGATCACTTTCCTCTTCGGCGATGTGCAAATCGGCAGAGCGACCATCGGTATCGACCAAATCAATCAGCCAGCCTGTGAGGGACCCTTGACACCTCTCCGGCGGTTTCTTCCTGATCCCGCCGTTTTTTTGCTCCCTTCTGTTGTTATTTGTCACGACCGGATCGTTGAGCCAAACGGAATATAAAAGGCAGTGTGTGTTGAACACGCAGGATCCTATTAGGATGTCGCAGCCAGCTGTCGAGGGCCTACCCGCTGAGATCCTGCGTGGCAGCGACGGACGAATCATCTACATGGAGGCGAATTCCCGTGTCGTGGAAGGGCTGATCAGGCTCCTTGAGAGGCCGATATCCGCAATTATTAATGTCACGAGTGCGGAATTGAAGAATGTGAAGAAGGAAACGGAAGAGGAGGAGGACGAGGAGGACCACACGTCCGTAATGCACAACATTTTCCAGAGCATCGAGGCGTTGCGCTACCCGCTGTTCGCGCGCTCGACAGGCGGATTGCCACTGGAGTCCTCATTAGACGTTTCCGACACCATTCAGTGCATGTCAAAGTCCTCGGCAGCGTGGCCACAATTTCAGAAACTTGGTTATTTCGGCGCTAGCCATCTTCAGCTTAGACCAGTTCAGCTTTTCGTCCAGGAAGAGGTCAAGTTCCTCGTCACGAATGACCTCACCATCACTGAGAGCAGTTTGGTCAAATCCATCGAGCTCATGAATGCCTACGGCTGTCCACTGGACAAGCTCGTGACGGAGCGGGTTCTTATTTCGCGAGCTACGATCATCAAGCTCCTCGGGCTTGCGTTGCTCAACAAGAAGACCATTCTTGACGATTTATTTCCCTCCCCGGCAGATTCTGATATCGGTCGCACCAAAACAGAAATTATTTCGCGCGTTGACGGGGCTGAGGACGAATGGCATGCCGCTTGAACCTTTTGAGGGCTCGAAAGACTTACACTCCACATGCCTCGCCGCCACGCGTGGCCACATCTTACGACACAGCCACCCCTTTTTTCCAAGGTGGTGAACACACCACACCCACCGAACCATCAGCCAGTACACGATCCCACACTCCCCGCCGCCCCGAGCGACACGAAACAGTTCTCCCTCCCTCTTTCTCGAGGCCATACTTGGCGTTGTGGCGGTACTCTCGCACACCGACCATCAGACTCGTTGTGAAACCAACTACCTCAGAACTGTGCAGATTCCGAGTTGCGTTGCGAACAGAGAAGATTCCTTCTGCCCTTCATTCTTTTCTTCTTTGAATAACTACTTCACCAACGACCCAAGTACATTTTGGAGCCTGCATGATGGTTGCTGTCTAGCGCCCAGGGCACTGTCTCGTAGGAGACAGCTCTTAGCTTCGCGCCGCGTTTAAAGGGCGTGCTCCGTCCGTTCTCGTTGGTTGCACGCGGGGGTGGGAGTGAGCTGCTACTGCTTCGTTGGCCGAGAAGACAGCGGTTCAACAACAACACAAGTTTTTCGGTGCTTCGAGGTCAAACCGTCGACTTTCCGCAGCAGTGTGTTGGTTATTGGGAAGCGGCCATTATGAGTTCCGCATCGACTCGGATTCGAAACCTGACGGTATTTGGTGCATTTGCTTGCCGTTGGAAGATCGTTCTATGCGAGCATGCGTGCTACAACAACCATAACGAGCGCAAGCGAGCAGCGTCGTTCTCGTGGACCGAAATTAGGGAGGGTTTGATCACCTTCCTCGTCGGCATCGAACAAACCGGCACAGCGAGTATCGGCATCGACCACATCACGCAGCAGCAAGCCGACCTGTTGATGGACCCACGAGAGCCTCTCCCGCGGCTTCCCCCTGATCCAGTGGACGTCCAGGGATCTGGTGAAGCGCCGACAAATATATGGGAGACAGAGGAGTGAAGAGGAAGAAAAGGGGAGAGTCACAGGGTTACGGCCGGAGGGAGTAGCCGGTGACCAAGTCGTCGCAGCACGAGGACGTCGCCTCGTCGTCCATTTTGGTGAACGTGTCGGCGACCATCTAGGCGGTTGCTGTCAGGACGTCGATCTCGCGGGTGTCAATGGCGTCCGGAGCAAACCGGGTGTGTTGGTGGCGCGTGTGCCCTGACTCGGGGTCCGAGAGATCGTGAGACGACAGCGGCGTTGTCGTCATAAGTGGCCGCTCTTGCCTATGCAGACCGACAGCGAGCAAGCGAGCGCGCCATCTGGGTGAACCTCCGCGGCAAAGTGAACGTCCTTCCAGAAATGGGGAAAGAGTTGGCTCGAAGATAAGAGGCCTCGGCGTGCTACGTAGCGCGTCCGAGAGTGCTGCGGCGGCAAGAGAGATTCCGCATAAGTTGATGCGCGTCGTCCTTAACCTGTCGGCGAACAGATTGCGGTATGCGCCGGCACGAGCTGCATAGATCAGCAACGTTGGGGTCAATGCGAAGGTTCGTGGGGGGAGCGGCGCGTGTAGTTTTAGCAGCTCGGCGGCCCGCGGCGCGTCATTGGGTCTGATCGCCGCGTCGGCGGTCGCGGGCATGGTCATCACCCTCGTGGGGGCCATAGAGTTGCAGGATCGAGGCACCACCATCTTCTCCTTGTTTTCGTCGATTCTTGATCCGCGGAGACCTGAGGGGAATTAGGGAAAGGGTACTACCAAAGGCGAGCTTTGGTGGTCCGTCGCCCGAGTCGTCGTCGGGCGCATGAATTACGGCGTCGGACTAGCTACGACGCTTGGAATCATCGTTGATGAGGTCCTGCAACGCGTCGTCATCGTCCGCGTCCTCTAGGATGCCACGGATGCCATCGTCCCCGAAGATGCAGACGAATCGTTTTCACCACCTTCAAATGGCACCACGGACCGGATGAGCGACCGTCTGCGGCGAAAAGCTTCGACGTACGGTCGCTGCCGAAACAGAAAGAAGGCGAGCGAGCAGCATTGCGTGCAGCCTTGACAATTCTGTACTCACGGGTCGAAAAAGATCAGGAGGATCCCCAGACTGACTTATTGGCGATTCAGTTGCTGCCGCGACAAGAGACTCCGTCGTCGCCGGAGTGGCCGTCAGAACGTGGAAATGAGGTACCGCATGGGTCGGGGCCACGGTGACAGGGATGGTCAGGGTGCCGGGCGTTGCTACTCGCGCGGCGAGGTGCCGGTCGTCGCATAGGTCGATGAAGAAAAGGCGAGCGTGCGTACCCAGGCAAAGCTCGTAACCGGTGCCGCAGAAGATCGGGCGCGAACTTCCGGCATCTTCTAAGCCGAAATGGCACCTCTACAATTCGAAAGAGCATGCAAAGAGAGTACGTCTATGCCGAACGTTGGCACCGCGTTGATGTCGCGAAAGCCGAATGCGTGGCCGCGCAAGTCGCGAGCGAACCAGGTGGTGCCGGACTCGCGCGCGAAGGGCCCGTCCTTCGCGTTTGCGGTTAGACGGTGCCACGCCAAAAGGAACAGTGGGCTGTCGCCTGGACTTGAGCGGCGCAATCCAGGAAGAAGCGAAGATAAACGCGTGCGAGCGGCGGGGCAGTGTCCCGCGGTGAAGGCGCCCGCGTGGCCCCGCACATTAGGGCGGTACAACGAAGACAACGTCGGCGTTTGGACATGCAGACGGGTGGACGAGAGAAGCGTCTTCACGCGGACAGGGACGTTGGCCCCGGCAGCCGAGGGGGCGGTCAGCGTCGGAGCCTGCGAAGCAGCCTCGGCGGTAGCCGTGGGAGGCGAGGGAGAGCGGGAGGTCGACGCCTAGGCGGCGGCGGGCCTCGAGCATCGCGAGGTATGTCTGGCTCTTCGGCGCGAACATATATGCTATCGATCCAAATCTAGTGTACGTAGAAAAAGCTGCGGCGGGCCCCCATTGTCGGGATCGATGGCGTCGCAGAGGGCCGCGGCGACTTCCTCGAATTTGGCGTAACGCCGGACGTTCGCGCGGGAGATGAGGCCCAGGACAGCGCGCGCACTTTCGCACGGGCTTCATGCTCGGCCACGGCCGCGGAGGTTGGACCGACGAGGCGTTCGAGTGCGCGCCATTTGTCAGCCCCGTCGTCGATTTCGGACGTGACCTCAAACGCCGCGGACCGTCTGCCCGAGTATTCGCTTTAGGAACTACGCCGCCGCTTTCTCAGAGTTAGAGCGACGACGCGATGTGGGGCCGGCGGGCGCGTGACGCACTGGATGCCGGAAACCATGCTCTCGAGCCGGATGCGATCGTGGCGGAAGGCGCGTGCGTTGGCGACCTTGAGACTGTGGTGGGGTTTAAGTCGTCGTCGGCGCGCCAGAGATGCACGAAATTCGTGAAGGTCAAGAGCGGGTCGGCCGACGCGTCGGCCGCTGGAATGGGGGCGGCGTCATAAGCGTCTCAAATGTTGCGGTGGTGGCTGCATAGCAGCGCGTGTGTGAACGCAACGATGACATGAGACCGGTCACTACGAGGCTCCCTGGGGGAAGTCCAGTACAGGGTCCAGGGGGATCTCTTTATAGGATCCCCTATTAGGATGTCTGTCGCAGCCAGCTGTCGAGGGCCTACCCGCTGACATCCTGCGTGGCAGCGACGGACGAATCATCTACATGGAGGCGAAGGCCGAGTGTCGTGGAAGGGCTGATCAGGCTCCTTGAGAGGCCGCTATCCGCAATTATTAATGCCACGAGGGCGGAATCGAAGGATGAGACGACGGAAACGGAAGAAAATGATGAGGAAAACGAGGAGGACCACAAGTCCGTGATGCACAACATTTTCCAGAGCGTCGAGGCGTTGCGCTCGCCGTTGTTCGCGTGCTCGAAAGACGGATTGCCACTGAAGTCTTCATTAGACGTTTCCGAAAAAATTCAAAGTCTTCTTCAACGTGGTCAACGTGTCAGCTACTCCGTTATTGTTACCCAAGCGGATGCCATCTTCTTGAATTTCAGCACTTCATCAAGGACGAGGTCAAGTTCCTCATCACGACAAACCTCATCATCACCGAGAGTACTTTGGTCAGATCCATGAATGCCTCGGGCTGTCCACTGGACAAGCTCGTGACGGAGCGGGTTCGTATTACGCGAGCTACGGTCGTCAAGCTCCTCGGGCTTGCCTTGCTCAACAAGAAGGCTATTTTCGATGATTTATTTCCCGCCCCAGCAAAAAATTCTGATATCAGCCATACAAAAAATGGAGAAGTTTTCCCGCGTTGACGGGGCTGAGGACGAATGGCATGCCGCTTGAGCCTTTGCGGGCTCAAAAGACATACGCTCCAATTGCCTCGCCGCCACGCGTGGCCACATCTCACGACACAGCCTACCCTTTTGGCCAAGGTTGTGAACACACCGCACCCACAAAACTATCAGCCATTGCACAATCCCACACTCCCTGCCCCCCCGGGCACCGAAAGACACGAAAACAACTCGCTCTCCGAATCTTATTTTTGCCCACCGCAAACTAGCTTCGAATGCCATTCATCCTAGCCAGGTGGCTGATAGATAGCTTTCGGTGCCTGCACGGCCTGCCACTTCGCCGATGCTCGTCGTTTTCTCTGCTGGCGCGCCGCCGGTTATAATCCCGAACACCAGCCAACTACCCCACAGCTAGCTGTGCAGGTTGTGAGTTGCATTGCGACCGGAGAAAATCCCTTCCGTCTTTCATTATTTTCTGCTTTGAAAAACTTCACCAGCGACTCAAGTTCATTTCGGAGCCTGCGCGATGGTTGCTGTCTAGCGCCCAAAGCACTGTTGTAGCAGGGAGCTCTTAGCTTCGCGCGGCGCTTGAAAAGGGCGGGGTTAATTCCCGTTGCTTGCACGCGGGGATGGGAGTGAGTTTTTCTGCTACGTTGGTGGAGAAGACCAGGTCCTCGTTGTTCCTTCAACACGGTCTTCGGTACATCGAGGTCCAACCGCCGAATGTTCGCAGAAGTAGAGTGCTGGGTATTGGTCTCGGGCGATCGTTGTGTATCGACTCAGATTCGCAACCCGAATCTATTTGAAAACTAGTCGCACTTTCGGCCGGTTCCTACCAGACGAGCATCGGTGCCACGACAACCATAACGAGCGCGAGCGAGGAACGTCAAACACGTGGACCCAAATTAGAGAGAGTCATCATGATCAGCTTCCTCTTCGGCATCGAACAAACCAGCAACACTTGGCATCGACCTGATCACTCAGCCAGGCAGAAAGCAGGCCTGTTGAGGGACCCTCGTCATCATTCCCTACGTTTTTTTTTACTTCCTTTTCTAGCAGTCGGACGCCATTCGAAGAGCGTAAATCGAACGAAATCTGAATTGCCGTGCGTGTCGAACACAAGTGGTACTCTGCGCACCAATGCCGTCGCCCCGACGGACAGCATATCGTGCACGCACCTCGCTTTCGCCAGCACACCACCGCTTGCGTTCCTGTGGCCAGTCTTCGACGTCTCCAACCGCAACATCACGCGAGTCCACCGAAAACCGCCACACCCGACCTTGCACAATGGTGCTCTCCCACGCCCTACTGAATCCCCTCCTGCGTCGGGACGATGCTGTCTTCTTTCTCAGTGCCCCTCCCCTGACTGCCCGTTAGTGAGTGCGTGCCGCGCATTCCATTCGAACGTGCCGTCACTCTTACACACTGTGATCACGTAGTCGTCCACCGAGCTCTTCGGCCACCCGCCCGCCCGTGGACATGGTCTCGGGTCGAGTGCGATGTCGAAAGGAGAGTAGCGAGCACGAGGTAGAAAGGGAAAAAAAAAAACCTTGACCGCAAACTGACGTCCGGCACTGTTTTCTGAGCTTTCTGTTTTCCTTGGACGCAAAAGAACAGTTATAAAACGGTCTGGTAATTTCCACTCTTACCACAAACGGATCCTCGTTAAACTTCAAGTGGACGTAGTGAGGAGCCGGAGTTCTTGCGGCCGTCAAGACCCATCCGTGTTGGAACACAGGGCGCTCGAGGCGTACATAAGAAGATCCTGTTAGGATGTCGCAGCCAGCTGTCGAGGGCCTACCCGCTGACATCCTGCGCGGCAGCGACGGACGAATCATCTACATGGAGGCGACGGCAGAGGTCGTGGAAGGGCTGATCAGGCTCCTTCAGACGCCGCTATGCGCAATTATTGACGCTTCGAGGGCGGGATCGAAGGATGAGACGACGGAAGAGGACGAGGAGGATCACAACTCCATTATGCTCAACCTTCTCCAGAGCGTCGAGGCGTTGCGCTCGCCGCTGTTCACGTGCTCGAAAGACAAATTGCAGCTGAATGCTTCACCAGCCGTTGGCAACGCTATTCAGTGCATGTCAAACTCTTCGGCAACGTGGACAGCGGCTCAGCCGCAGAACTCACATGGTCGTTCCGGATGCCGACAAGGTCAGCAGCAAGTTCAGCGCTTCATCAAGGACACGGTCAGGTTCCTCATCACGAACGATCTTACCATCACCGAGAGCAGTTCGATCACGTCTATCGCGCTCGTGAGTGCCTCTGGCTGCCCTCTGGACAAGCTCGTGACGGAGCGGGTTCTGATAACGCGAGCTAAGATCGTCAAGCTCCTCATGTACGCGTTGCGCAACAACAAGACCATTCTCGACGATGTATTTCCCGTCCCAGCGAAATATAGTCCCCAGCTCACTCAATCGAAGAATGTTGCGCGCGTCAAAACAAACAAAAATTGTCGCGGTGACCAGGCTAAGGACCAATGACACGCCGCTTGATTCTTCGCGGACTCGAAGAACAAACACCCCACACGCTCCACTCCACGCGCCTCTCGCCACCGCGCGTGGCCGCATCATACGACCCAGGCACCCCCGAGGTCAAGGTTGTGGTGTCGCCGCACCAACCTAACCACCAGCCATTGCACGACCCTACACCCCCTCCGCCGTGAGCACCGGGCCGAGCGAGGCGTTACACCCCGCGTCCTCCGGGGCTTCTCCTAGTTATCCCCGCGGCATCGTCTCACAGCCGTATTTTTACCCACCGCAAACTCGCTTCGAACGCCCTTCATCTCAGCAGCCAGAGGGCCGACAGCTTCCGCGCCTGCATGGCCTTCAGCTTCGTCGATGTTCGTCGCTCTGCGTTAGCGTCGTGAAGGTTATTATCTCGTACTCCAACCATCATTCCCCAACCATCCCGCAGTTGTACAGGTTCGGAGTTGGATTGCGAACGGAGGAGAGAAATTCCCATTGCCTTCATTTCTTTTCTTCGATGGGAATCTTCAACAATGACCCAAGCTCATTTTTGAGAATGTGGGATACCGCTGTCAAGCACCCAAGGCACTGTTGTAGCAGGGAGCTCTTAGCTTCGCTGCAATGAGGTTCGCTTTGGATGTCACTCGCTCCACTTCAAAAGTTCGTTGAGACTATGTCTCATGCTCCCCCCTTCCCCCTCCTTTCTTTGTCTTGCGAATATTGCGCGTCGCACGGCCTTTTGTTCGCCAGATCACAACGGCCCCTTGCGTGATCCGCAAGACTGTAAAGCTCCACCGCACATCCTTGTAGTAGACAATATGTTCGTCTCCTTCCCAGCGTGACAGCTCGCGGATGATAGCCTATCTGTGCAAGTAACCCTTGGACGGGTTACCTACCTCCGCAACGCAGGCACATCCATCAAAACACTCAACCCCCCTCTCACCAGTCGACCTTTACCCCCCCTGCTTCTACCACTACTGGTATACCTGTATCAACGTGTGGCACAGCTTCTTCCAATTCTGGGCCGAGATGTGTGCCCAATACTATGGCTACCCCTCTCCAGCTTGTTCGAGCCTCGTGGATACTCGCATTCTGGGCACTGACGTCGTTCTCGACGCTCGCAGCAAGTTGCTTCTCACAAAGCTCCGCCTCTGCTACCGCGGAGGAGCGCAGACTATGCCCGGCATGACGACTAACTCGAACGCGTCCTCACCAACGTCAAAGAGGCCGGCATCACCGCCCTGTCCGAGATTTTCGACATCTTTGCTGACGTTGTCGCCCCTGCCCTTCGCATCCTTCTCTACGGCCGGTATCAAGGCAATCTCGCACGACGCGACGTCATCCCGGACATCCTCACCATACTCAACACAGAGCAACTCTACGACCTCAAACCCTCGCATGGGGTTTGCTCTATTCCACCCACGCCCTCCATCCCTCCCACCTTTCGCCTGTCGATCGGCGCGCAGAGCAAGTCCACTCCGAGTACCTCGAACGCGCTCGCGACGTGGACGCCACCATCACCCAGCATGGTGCGTCGCCCCCGCCCGGCTTTTCGGGCCCTGTCAAGCAGCGGGTACGAAGCTACGGCACCGTCGCTATCCTCGTCTTTGGTGAGGCCAGTGCGCCATGCCATACCCTCGCCGAAACCTGCGCAGAGCGCGTCGCCGCGCGGGCAGACCTGGGTGGAAAGTGGCTGTGCCGATGGTTGTGCCAACTTCACCGAGGCCAAGACGGCCCAAGTTCCCCGTGTCTACTGCGAGTGGGGGATCGCAAGCGCCTTGGGCCGGGCGCGCTGTGCCTTCACCGCCCTCAGCCATGCCGCCGCCTCAGGCAGTCCCACCCCTCGCGCCCGCGCTCGGCGGGACGTCGCACATCGTCGCACATACGTCCGGTGGCAGCAAGCGCACGACGCACGGGCGGTGGCGCCCTCTCTTCGCCCGCCCCGCGGCTCGGCGATGACCCCGACTAGGCCCTGCCTAGCAGGCAGCCCTCACGCCCTTACCCCCAGCCCATGAGCGCGATACGCACTTCCGCGTTCCAGGCACATCCCTCACACCTCCACATAACCCACCAAAACCGTTAAGCCCACGCTCGCACCCCCTCTTAGCAGTCGACCTTTAACCCCCCCCCCCCGACGAGTTGCGTGTGATGAGGCTGATGGTTCCAATTTGTCCGCGTTCTCTTCCGCCTCTCTGGATTCGCGCCGCGTTTGAAAATGGGCGGCGTCAGTTCTCGCTGCTTTGCAGGCGGGGGTGGGAGTAAGCTTTTAAAGTCACGTTAGTGGAGGAGACCGGGTCCGATTCGTTCTCTCATCACGAGCGTCGGTACGTCGCGGTCAAACCGCCGACTTTCCGCAGCAGTGTGTTGGGTATTGGCAACCGGCGAACATCGTTATCCGTATCGACTCGGATTAGAAACCAGAATCTAATTGGAGAGTAGTCGCAACATTCGGCCGGATCGTACCAGGCCAGCATCAGTGCCACAACAACCACAACGAGCGCTAGTGGACAGCTAGTGGACACCGTCATTCAAGTCGACGCGTGTTCAGGGGGATTAATCACCTTCCTCTTCGGCAATGTACCACCCGGCACAGCGACCATCGACATCGACCAAGCCAATCAGCCAGGCAAAAACCGGCTTGTTAAGGGGCCTTTGAAATACCCACCTCCGCCTTCCAGGCAAATCCCTCGTGTCCCCACGCGAACCACCAAAAGAATCAAGCCCTCTCACGCTCCCCCTCCCTCTTAGCAGTCGACCCCCCCCTCCCTCTTCGCAGTCGACCTTTAAAGACACTCGAAGGCCTTCAACCACCCACACGCACCCCCCCTTCTTAGCAGTCGACCTTTAAAAACCCTCGAAGGCCTCTCCCGCGGTCTCCTCCAGATCCTTCCTTTCTCCAAGTTTTCTTTCTGAATTTCTCCGCCTTTTGTATCCAACCGTTGAGTCGAACGGAATTTAAATTGCTGTGTGTGTCGAACACGTAAGAATCCTAACAGGATGTCGCAGCTAACTGTCGACGGCCTACCCGCTGACATCCTGCGCGGCAGCGATGGACGAATAATCTACATGGAGGCGACGTCCGATGTCGTCGAAGGGCTGATCAGGCTCCTTCAGACGCCGTTATGCGCAATCATTAACTCTTCCTTACCCTAATCGCCGACTGCGGTTGCGATGGAGGACGGTGCCTCATGAATCCTGAGCCTTGCGAGGGCATCCGCCCTCCCGGCGTAGGTTGGCACCACCTATTCGCCTCCCGGGCGTGCCGGTTGGCAGCCGGAACGTTCGCAGTGGGACGGGGTATGGCCGGGGGGCGAAGACGGAAGGTTATCAACGAGTTGGTTGTCAGTCACATCGCGGTCTCCTCGTCGCGCATGGCGACAAGCTTGATGGTCACTCTCCGCCGACCGACCTCTCGGCGCTCCTCGTGTACAGGCCCGTGATTCCTGGCAGGCTCCTGTCAGTCCGGCCTGGCTCCCATGCTCGGGAGAGGTCTGAAGTTAGTTAGTTAGTTAGTTAGTTAGTTATTGACGCCACGATGCCGGAATCGGAGGATGAGAAGGAGGAGGAGGAGGAGCATAAGAAAAAGAAAGAGGAGGAAGAGGAAGAAGAGGAGGAGAAGAAAGAGAATCACACGTCCGTGATGCATACCCTCCTCCAGAGCGTCGTCCAGGCGTTGCGCTCACCGTTGTTCACGTGCTTGAAAGGCGAATTGCAACTGAACGCGTCACGAGCCGTTGCCAACACCATTCAGTGCATGTCAAAGTCTTCAAAAATGTGGCCAGCGGTTCAGACGACGATGCAATGCAATTCCGCCTACAACTCTTATTCCCGTGGCATACGCACTTCAGGTAGTTCTAGCGGCCATTCAAGTCAGCAGCAAGTTACGCGCTTCGTCAAGGACACGGTCAAGTTCCTCATCACGAACGACCTCACCATCACCGAGAGCAGTTCGGTCAGATCTATCGCGCTCATAAATGCCTTTGGCTGTCCACTGGACCAGCTCGTGACGGGGCAGGTTCTTCTTATTACGCGAGCTTCGATCGTCGAGCTCCTCGGGCACGCGTTGCTTAACAAGAAGGACATTCTCGACGGTGTATTTCCGGCCCCAGCGAAATCTGACGTCGAGAGCACTAAAAAGAGGAAAATTTCGCGCGCTGGCCGTTCTGGGGACGAATGGTAAGCCGTTTGAGCATATGAGGGTTCGAATGACGTACACTCCACGCGCCTCACTCTAGACACCCCCTCGCCGCCACGCGCGACCACATCATACGACCCAGCCAACCTTTTTTTGCCAAGGGTGTGGCATCGCAGCACCCTAGCCTTTGTACGATCCCACACTCCCCGCCGTTCGTCTCGAGCACCGAGCCGAGCGACACGAAACAACGAAACAATTCGCTCTCGCAGCCTTACATTTTTTTACCCACCACAAACTCGCCTCGTCTCGGCCAGGTAGCCGACATCGCCTACGCGGCGCGGCCTGCGGCGGTGCTAGTCGCTCTGCGTTGGCGATATAATCTCGCACAACATCCATCCATCAGCCCGCGCACGTGGAGTTACGTTGCAAACCGAGGAGATTCCTCTTCTTTCCCTCATCATCTTTTCATGAAATTTTTTTTTCACGCCAAGTTTATTTTTTAGCCTTTACGAAAGTCGTTGTCCTACGCCGCGAACAATCCATCGCTGTTGTAGCAGCAAACTGTAAGCTTGCGGGGTTTTGGAAGAATGTAGATTTGTTTGCCACATTGGTGAGGACACCGTGTTCGTGCTGTTGTTCCTTTATCACGGGCTTCGGAATGTCCGTGTCAATGCGAAGGGTGTGGGACATCAGGCGATCATTGTGTTCCGCATCGATACGCGATCCGCGTCTATTCCGAGACTTGTTTCGACTGTCGGGTGGCGGATCATTCTCATAGTTTGGCTTCTGTACCGAGGCTCTAACCAACCGACGACGCCAGTCGAACCAAAGGAAGCTTGTTGGTCCAGGGGGATAAGTTTTGTAGGGTCTTCCTTCCCCATTCAGAATAGAACACAAACTCTAATCAGTTTTGTCGCATCGTTTCACTATCCGACGAGGAAACCGTCTGGAGTTGTTAAATTTCTCTATGCAACGAACGAGGAAGCACTAGACCCAACAGCACAGCGACTTGAGCCCTAGCGCCTCGAAACATAACAGCCACGGAGATTCGACGACGAAGCAATGCCATTGCACAAAGTTACGGCGGAGGCACAACCGAGAATCCGAGAACGAAATGAACGGGGAGACACGAGGGAGAGAACAACACAACACGCCGCTCCCTTGCTCAACAAAGTCAGCGTCTGGAGGATTTCCTTCCTTCACGAGCAAAGGCTAAAACGCCAACGCGCACAAAGTCAACGAGGGCTGCGCGACGAAAACCGAAGGCAAAGGTTATTTTGGAGAACAAGCTGCGAAACGCGTACCACTCGTACGCACCTCCAACCAAGGGCGCATCCAGAAGCTAAGGTCGAACCCGACGTCGTGGACCCTAATAAACAAGCTTTACAATCGGCTACGCGATGCGGACTGGGTGAAAATAGCTGAATCCAATGCCACAGACGTTAAGGTTACGCACAAGTCCCTCGACGGGGCATTTTCATTCCAGAGTCAAAATCAATATTGTGCATCATCCACGACAAATGGCGTCAATTCATTTCGAGACAAGAGAAGGTAGCAATCCAAAGGAGACGTGAATCCTGGTCGCTGAAACAATCGAGCGTGACGAGGAAGATCCGCGAAGCCCTCATTGCGCCACTGCTGGCGAAATCATTCCCGCAAGGAAGTCTGAGACGACGAGTTGACATCTGTTTCAAGACACTGACAAGAAGACTTCCTTGCAGGCGCAGTCATGGACGGAGACCGACACTAGCGACGACTCGTCGCCATCGAGATATATTGATGGGCCGTCTTCGTCGCCAAGGTCACGTCACGGGGAGAAAGTGGGCCGGATCGTGACGAGCTCTGGACTTTGAACGCGTAGCTCAAGAGCTGGACTAGAACTGGGGATTTAGGAACAAACTGAAGTGAAATGGGGGGAATCGTCAAAGCGAACGGGATTTTGAGACGACGAGAGATCGTCTACTGTTGTGGGGTCTTGGAGGGAGAAAGGTCCTTTTAAAAAATGTTGCCTTCACATGTTCAAGTGGTGGTGGTGGTGGTGGCAACCGCTTGGTCGCTTACGTATCGCTCACGAAGAAAAGGGGCAGCGTCCTTTTTGGGGATGCGAGCCATGAACGAAAAATGTCCCCAACACCGGCATGCCCCGGAACCAATATGCGCCAACCACCCCGTCGACACAACCCCTATCTTGGCGTCAGCAGAGTGGTACTACCGAAATGGCGCGCGCCACATCGGCGTCAGAAGAAATCGACAGTTAGGCAACTGAAGACATTATGGGGAACGGCGAAGGATGCGTTGTACTATCGAGGTGGTCACTACATACAGCCCAACACAAATGCGAACTCACAAAACTATAGACAGTCATTGCGTCGAGAGTCGGTCAAGTCGCGTAATTTTTGACAGACTCCGCGAAATTCCAACGCGGGCACAGTCTCGCGCGACTGTCGTATTTTAGGCAGCTTGGATGTAAGGAAGCAGCAGAGAGACTCGCTTCCTTTTACCCTGACGAAGCCTTCGCCCTGCAAGAAGAAGCGTTTGGACTCCTACGACGATCTTCTCGACCGCGGCGACGACGAAGAATCAGCAGACGCCACCAGTCGCTACGCCGCAGAAACACGACGCTCGAATCGACCCGGCCAAGTTCCGGGCGATGACTAGGGATACATACCAGCAGTTCATCATCATCGATGGAGTTCAGGCGACTAGATATGACATAGATGCGTGCGACGAAGTCGGCGATCCGCGACCCGCGTCTGTACAATGAAGCCGTCGAAGAAGGAGACGGCGTAAAGGTGGTACGCGTCGAGATAGGGCAGATCAACAAGGATACAATTCCGGGGCGTCGATATCCCACCTACATTTGATGGCGTCGGATGTCGGCTTGTACGTACCCAGCCTCAGGTTCTCACCTAGATTTACCGAGGGGGTCGATAGTCTTAATCTGCTTCTTGGACCTCGCCGTGGGCTCGAGCATCTTGACGACACGGCTAATCCACCATATCAGTCGCCCGTCTGTCTCTAGCTAAGAGGTTCCTGCTACAACAGTGCCTTGGGCGCTAGTCTAGTATAGAGAGGAGGTTTAAAACGAACTTGTTGACTCGGGGATGAAGTTAATAAATCGAAAAAAGAACTTCAAGAAGAGAATAAAGAACAAAATGGAGTCTTTTTGCTTCGAGTTGAATGGCGGTGTGTCGGCTCTGGGTGGGTTTGTGGGGTATGAGGGATGTGCCTGACGGGCGGAGATAAGTACGCGGGACCTAGTCGGGATGTAGTCGGACCTGCTGCTTTGTTTCGA
This sequence comes from Chrysophaeum taylorii, assembly GCA_029834535.1. Classification (NCBI taxonomy): domain Eukaryota; class Pelagophyceae; order Pelagomonadales; family Pelagomonadaceae; genus Chrysophaeum; species Chrysophaeum taylorii. Next base: position 139,940 of record JAQMWT010000544.1, on the reverse strand, counting down.
AAGTTTCGAAAGAGTAAACAAAAAGAATGCGTTGTGTCCATCCTCCCAAAACCACGCTTAGGACCGTAGATGAGTTAATTGGAAGTCGTCTCCAGAGGAGCGCCATGTGCGGTCCGGAGGTTGTTGAATACAACCACCCGTCCCAGCGCATTCGGCACAAGAGGAGGAAAGTGAGTTTATTTGCACACGACGAAGGGCAATCAGGGTGGGAGTCTACTACTATCGTTCACACCGGCAGAGGGATTTTGAGCGACAGTAACAAGAAAAGTACGTAGTGCGCTGCAGCCATACGGGACGCGCTATATATATATAGCAGTGTTGGGCCGTAAAGACCGAGACTGCAAGCGCTATTAAAGAAGCAGAAGAAGCAGATAGAGGGTAAGGGAGAGAAAATGCTGTTTTCAACGGACGGAAAGAGGCCCAAAATCCTTTGTGTGGACGAAGTAGGTTTTTTGGTGTGTTCTCGGGCGGGCAGGACTCGTATGAAATCCGAACGAAACAATAGAGAAAGAATACACTAGTAAAACATGCACGTAGTTGGGTATACACCCAATGTGGGGGTGGACATTGCTGGGCCGCACGCAGAGGCTCCGACACGGACGGCACCGATTCATTCATTCATCTCGAGCTCGGCGGAACATATGGGTGGCACCCATGCACAACAACAGCCACTGGAAAAAAAAAAAGTATGGCGGGGGTGTTGCTGCTGCTGCTGCGAAAAGAAGAGAACTGTGATTGTGTCTGCTGACATAAGGCGATGGCATCTTTTCCAGCGTGGTGTTCATCTTCACTTTAGAAGAGGATCGGCTGGCGCGCGGACGAGTCTTCTGTACAAAGGTGGTGACGCAGGAGGGAGGTGGCGGGAGGAGGCGAGGATTGTCCCAGGGAGGAGGAGTCAGACTCGGAGGTGCGGTCACCATCCGCAGCAGCAGCAGCAGCAGCGCGAGCAGGATCATCATCCGGGATGCGGTGTTTGAGGAGAAAGCCGGAGTGGTCGAGGGAGCGTATTTCGTGCTCGAGTTCGTAGAGGAGATCTCCCGTGTGGATGTCGACGATATCCTTAAAGCGGAACTCGTCGAAGCGAAGGACGTTGTCGTAAGTGTCGTAGAGGACTTGGGGGGATCGCGGATTGTGGAAGACGATCGCCTTATCGTGAACCCTGAAGTAGGCTTCGCGGAACGCGTAGCCCTCGGCGACGTACAAGGCGACGTGCTCCCCCTGATACTCGGGGACGACGTCCGTCTCGACAAACTCGAGGCTCTGGTGGAATCCGACTAGCACGACGCACGTCGTGCCCGTGCTCTGCGCGTCGGCGTCAAACACAACCGAGTAGAACTCGCAGATGCGGGTTGTGGTGTTTCTTGGGACGTCGAGCCTCACGGCCCTGATTCCCAGGCCCTCTGAAGGTCCGCCCGGCAGCGCGTCGCGAGCGTCCGAACCGAGATCGTTCGCGGGGCCGAAAAACGTATCGCCGGGCTCGACCTTGAATCGGTTGCCGTGAGGCCCCACGAACCGTATGTCGGCATCGACAATATAGTTGGCGTCTTCGAGGCGATCGCGGAGGCCGGAAATCTTGTCCCGCGGCCACGACAGCACGATTTCGCCTCGGAGCTGTTGCGGACGTCGTTCGAGAGCGTCGTCCGTGGGAAGATGGAACTGCTGCAACCCGACGTTAAGCCAGTCGAGGCCGCCCATCAACGGGTCCCCTCGTTGCCGCCTCGCTTCGTTTGTCGCGTTCAGCACGTCGAGCGCGCGATCGTCAGACGAACACCTCATGATATCGAACCAAAAACGCTCCGTTGAACGCGTCCACGCCGTGTTCAGATTCACGTGCTCGAGGGCCCCGAACGGCTTGTGGTTCACCGGCATCGTCGGCGGCAGCGCCGCACCCATCGCCAGCAGCAACAGTGTCGATGCTCTCCTGATCAACATGATCTTATGTTCCGATCAGAAGCCGTTAGGAGTCAATATGTATTGGATACTTGAGATTTGCACCTTCCTTGACCTTGGCGACAAAAACTTCCCTACCTTTCCCGAAGAACACGTCATCCTCACCTTTACAGCGATGACCCGAAACTCCAAGCGAAAAAAAAAAGTCTCGTAGGCCAGGGGTGGGGGGGGATTAAGCCCCGTTCTCTCCAAGATCAAGCGCGGTCGATTTGGACTCGAGTTTCTTCGCTCGAGCCGCCGCCGAGGGGGTCCTCTTGGGCTGTCTGTCTGCGAAGGTGGTGCAAATGGGTACCCGCCCGTATGACTTATATACACCATGCCTGAAGTTGGCGACTGTATGACGAGTCCAATCTCGACGCCCTACGTGCCGCGAGTGGTCGGAAGCGACTCAATTCGGACGGCAGAGCGGCCCCGATACGCGAGGGGACTGTTCCTAGTCCCCTCGCCACGCTTTTCGTGTGCCGAGTTCATCACCAGAGTCATGCATATAGCTAGTCAGCGACATTATCCTCCTCCTCCTCCTCCTCCTCCAGAGTCAACGCGGATATAATTGGCGCGTCGATCGCGCGCGATGGGAGGAGTGTTTGCGCTAGAGACACGCAGCCTCTCTTTGTCGCTCGATTTTGGCGTGTTCGAACTCGGCGGTGCCCCCGTCCTCGCAGCAGCGGTAGACGAGTTTGTACTCGCGGGCGACGCGAGAGAACCGCACGAGCCGGAGAGGCGGAAGGCTTTAGGGGCCAATGCTGTCGAAGACGCGCTCACGTTGTCGGCGCGCCATCTCACTTTCTGTTCCGGTGTTATGTTGGCGGTAGTACCGCATTGACTGGCCCCAGCCATACGCCATCGCCGGCGAGCTCTGGGTGGCATTTCGGCGACGAAAGTAGGATGTGGCCACGGTCAAGAACGAGCTGCTGGAGGAGGTTGAGTTCGTTCTTCAAGTCCGGGCAATTGAATCCCGAGGATCTCCTTGGTTGAGGTCCCCGGAACGATGTCGCCGAACTTGTCGAGCTGGCCGCTGAGCGAGCGATGCGTGTCCCAACGAGTGGTATTCGACCTCAATTAGGAACTGGTAACGAAGGTACCAAATCTCCATGACATCGAGGACGTCCTCGACCTGAAGGAGAAAATTGTCCGAGTCCCAGAAGAAGCCTTGGTGCTGCTTGCCAACCTTGAGCGTCTTGAAGAGAGCCGCAGACTCCAGAACCACTTGACGCCGCCGCGCTCAGATAGGAAGACCTTTTCAAAGGGGGCTTGATTGTCGGATCGATCGTGGGGTCGACATCGTTGTCGCCGTGGTCGTCTTCTTCGTCGTAAACGTCGGGATCTTTCACGTTGGTCGCTACTTGACGAAGCTTGTCATGCTTGTCACCTGCGTTGTAAGACCAGTGGAGCCGGGTTGGTGTGAAGCGCGTTTCGTCCGTGGAGGTCATCAACAGTTGCGGGAGTAGTGTCCAGCAGCACTTCCAATACATGCTCTGCCGACATGTTGTCGCGCTCGTCGGCTCCTCAGCGAGGCACTACCAGCGACACACGAAAATCAAGAGACACCGCAAACTCTAACCTCTGAAAAAAAATACTCCCTAACCCTTTAATTTTCTCCCTTACCACTTAATTATACTCCCTAACCCTTTAATATTACTCCTTACCACCCATCGCCCTGCCTGCCCAGGGTTTAGGAATATCTTGCCCCAACTGTGAGAACAGTTCGGTGGTAACTCTGCCACAGACGTTATATACTTTCCCGGCACGAAACAAGAGGAGGGCAGACAGCGGTAGTACCAAGCGCCGTTCTCGATCGATACTTGCCTTGAAGGCCGTCTTCGTCGTTCTTGCGACGCCACCACCCGCGCGTTGATTGATCGCTGCCACCGCGCGTTGATTGATTGACCTCGCGCCTCTTCCAACTTCTCCCCGGGTGGCGGCTTGGACCCCCCCTGCATGATGCTTGGAATCAGGCGCAGTCACTAGTGCAGGAATTTGGGAGGGTTTTGGGTGAAACTTGATATTGGATGTCAAAGGGAGGTCGAGGACGCGTCGATCGGCATCCTGGCCTAAGGCAGTGGTGACGCTGAGCAGATTCTACAGACAAAATGGGTTTATACTCCTAGTCTAGATGTGTGCTATCGATGAATCCGGCGTAGGCCGGGATGCCGACCGACGCGCCTTTGGCCCTCCTGGATGGCCGAACACGAACTTGACACTAAACCCTCACAAAATCGTGCGCTATGTTGTTTTGGTTCATGGTCGAATATGCTTGCAAGTACTTCAAGCACGCAAGTGGTGACGGCGAGCGGAAGAGGAGGCTCGAGCGGAAAAGGATGCTCGAGGTCGTCTTGCGAGTTGTGAAACGTCGTCGCCTCATTGCGCTCGTGGATTGCGACGAGCGGGCCGCCGCGGCACGCCGCGTGCCGCCGCCTGTTGTCCACCTAAACCCTGTGTGTCCGCCAAAACGTGCGAGCGCATAGCTTTAAAATACACATTTTTTCTGATCGGGAACGGGAGTTCAGAGGGGCGCAGAGGTCAAGCGGGCGCATATGGGCGCGTAGGTCGTCGGCAAACTTTTTCTTGATCGTGGTGGCGCTGGCGACATGGCCAGGGCTGGGGAACGGAGTGAGATTGGTGAGATCCTCGGGGTTTTTAGCCGTCCTTGCTAAGAAGGAAGAGGTTCGTACGGAGCTCGGCGTCGTCGGGCGTGTTGAAGGTAGCGGCCACCTTTTTCCATAACCAGTGGGTGTCCTCAGCGTCCAGCTCGGCCCGCATCGCCGTCTGGTCCCGCAAGAGAAAGTCTGTCCCCAGCTTGACAAAGTCGCTGGCCATCCGCGGGTGGCTGTGCTGGCGGGTCCAGTGCTGAGTCGCAGGAGGTGGCGGCTAATTCGGGCTGATCTGAGAGTGCGACGGCTGCGTCCGTACCGGCGACGCAGGAACACCGAGCGCAGCTGGTCCCCGTATGACCGTGTGCGCGGTGTCGGCGCCGGCTTCGTTCCAGTCGTCGTCCTCGCTCGTCGTTCGGTGACTCATGCCTCGCCAGTCAGTCAACCAATGCCTGCCAGTTCCAATTCGAGGCGCACGGCGCTTCCTTTCCGAGAATTTGAGCCCGACGCACTATCTCCGTCTTCAAGGAAGTGTTGTCGGGGCACGTACCACGCGGATACCAGGCCTGCTTGGTCATGGGGGTCGGTCCACCCGGGCGCGATCGACCGCAACGCCCACCGCTTCTGCTCTTCCGACACCCCTCGAGCCATCAACTTGGCGTTTGAAACAACTTCGATCGACTTTGGGGGTGCCTCGCTTGGGCTCCAAAATAACAAGGGCCTCAAAATCAAAGTTGACCAAATCGAACTTGGCAAATAAATCCTGCAACTTCGATGATTTGAAGCCGGTAGAGAACGGCACTAAGCCGCCACTCCTTGCTATTTAATGAAAGCACACGCGCTGACGCGACATTATCGCCAGGTATTACAGTCTGCCCGGTGGGTTATTATTGTTTATCTCGGTGGAACCTCCAGTTCCTCCTCCTCAGCATACTACAACCTTTTGATAAATATGCCAAAAATCATCACGAGGCTCCGGGCGTCGTCGAGATCAAGACGGGGTCCTTCCTGGGCGTGCCGATGTCCATCTTGTTGCAAACTCAGCGTCGCATACCTACGTCCTCGCTAGTGTCTGTGCCTAGCTTTCCTACGTTAGGTGATCGAGTTGTTGAGTGCCACTCATTCTAAATATAAGAGCCCCAGCGTGCCCCTTTGCAAATGCCGAACGCTCTTTTGTCCAGAGGAGAGGCGCAAGTTGCGGGTAGATTATCTCGGTGGATGGTTATCTCGGTGGATGGACTGGGTCGCGGATACAGGCTCCATCGGGAAATTGTGGCACGGTACCATAAAGAGGAAAAGCGTACATGCAAGGATATGCTGCAAAGGGACGCGGTGAGAGTCAGTTCACGAGACTTGCGATTGTTGGACACAATTCGTGAACACCACACGCCAGCATTCATATGGAGTGATGAGATCTTGCGACGGCAGCAACCGGAAGCTGATGTCGATGAGTATGTTCTTCATGCCGCCGCCGCCGGATGGCAGATTTGAAGCGACCATAGAACAGGTGGCTCATGATCATGCACAGGATATTTACACTTCGTTTGTTAGAGTCAACGACGACAGCGAAGCCGAACGAACCGACTGCGCGATTTGAACTTGTCGTTTTCGTCGATTGTCCTTCTTTAAACACCCAAGGTGTACACAAGCATAATTTAAGATAATTTCCTCCATCACGGCGCTTGCGTCAGCGGTCCTTCTTTTGGCTCGCCAATTGTTCTCAAATTTCGCAAAAGCCGCCAGAGCTTAAACTCTTCGACGACGATTCATGATTTGAAGCGACCTCGTCTCTCTCTCTCACAACTTAATCGTTCGTTCTTGAGCGGCTGCACCTTGTTCGACGAAAAGGCGTGCGTGCGACCACGTGGACCTCGCGGGTGAATGTAGCGCGGCGGGTCGAAACTATTTGTCAGCCTAGGAGGACGGACAACAGCGGGTCGAAACTAACGAGGCGGAAATGGAGTCAATCACCCCCAGACAGACTCTACATATATCCAACGCGCGCGGCTGCTTGCTTTTACTACTCGCGAGGCAGCAGCGCACACAACGTTGCGAAAAAAAAAAGTCCCGTGGTGCAAACAAAAATGTAGTACACAATGACGCCTACGCTAGGGGTGGTTGATGGCCGTGGAGTAGAGGCAGAGGGGGACGGTGGCGATACCGTAGAGGAAGACGAATTTTGCCGCGAGGAGCTTCCAGCGCGGGGCAGCTCCGGTGAAGAGGCGAATGTAAGCATACGCCGGGATGACGTAGGCGATGGCCGTGGAGGCGGTGGCGCCGATGACGCTGAGGACGGCGCCGAGGTCGTCGACGGTCGCCGCGACGGTCGCAGAAAACGCGAGGATGCCAAGCGTGCAGGCGTTGGGGCTCGCGCGCAGGAGCGTGACGAGGGAAATGCGACAGGGCTGGGCCATGAGAGGGTAGGAGAATGCGACGACGAAAGAAATCGCAATTCTCGCAGCCGAGACGGGCGGCGTCGGCCGGTACGACTCGAGGACGTTGGACAGGACGACGTTTCCGAACGTCTCGTACCCAAGCTGGCCTACGACGCAATACAACGCGCAACACAACGAGATGCTCGATGCGATGACAGCGTCCATTTTCCTCTGAGTATAAGCGTCGAGTTCGTTTGCTACTGAGACGAGCTGCGTTTGAGCCGTGTACGCGAACGTCGTCAACGACAAAGCCTCGAGCGTCGCCAAGTTGAGCTTGAGGTTTCTGACGGTCCCCCCGCAGTGTGGAGAGTCGTCGCACGCTCCGGGGGCCGCTCGGTAAGCAACGACGACCGCGGCGACGTATCCCATAAGTACCATAGCGATGCTCGACGTGAACTTGAGAGCATCGAGCGACTTGGCGAACGACGGCGGGGCGACGAGGGCGAGGCCCACCAAGACCCAAAAAACCCTGTTCTGGACGATTTTTGGGACCTCCAATTCCCTCACGCACTGCGACACGAGATTTCCAAAGATCATCAAGTACGACGCGCTGAGGCCGAGCATGAGTACGACGACAATACCGTCGAACACCCAATGAAGTTTCTTCGGCATGACGAGGGACGCGATTGTTCGGAAGCTCGCGTCCTCGACGCGCCTCGTTGTCGCCGAGAGCAAGTGCATCGTGAACACGTTGAGCGCCGCCGACCAGCACACCAACACAGTGCCACCCCAGACACCCGCGCGTGCGTACGCGAACGGGAGCGCGAGAATACCCGCGCCGAGGACACTGTTCGCGATGTTGGCCACGGACGATAGAACGCCCGCGCCGCGAACTTTCGGAGGCTGCGTGCCCACCTCGATCAGAGGCGCCTCCATATCAGCTTCTTGTTGTTCTGACGACTAAACTTTAGGTCCGTTGTGGGGAGGCTTATGTTGAGGCGGGCGTGTCGAGAGAGGGGACTCTGTGTGTGTTGTAAGCGAGATATAATCATATTATTAAAGCCCCGGTGGGCAGCAAATTACTCGGGACTCCTCCGGCGGTTCGTGTTATTTTAATATGGGACTGAGCAGCCTCCACCTTCGAGAGACAACATATGTGGTGCGATCGCTGATACTCTTTTGGGACTTGGGCTCCTCAAGAACCATCATGCTTCTGGAAACAAACACAAACTCTCGGCAAAAACCAAAAATCACCCCGGCGCGAGGTGTGTGTGTCGGGCATTGTAATGCCGCTCGCTTTTGTGTCTAGCATCAAAGAAATGAGGCGCTGTGTTGTTCGCGTTTTTTTCGGCAGGGACATCTATCTCACTGGAAGACGGACGCCAACAAAGTAAGTGTCTTGCCAACATACAAGACGTTAGAATGGGGTGGTGCGCGCCACGCCATAAGGGCCAGGAGATCGTTGAGGGCGACGACGGTCAAGGTGGATATCTCGGCAATAACGAGCGAATAGAGGCGTTGGCGGCCGACGCGCAGTCGGAGGCTCGCGGAACACGAGGCGACGACGACAGGCGTCTGTCTCCGACCAAAGAATGACCGTCGACGGCGCGTCCGAGGTCACCACCACAAAAAAAAGGTGTAGCGCTGCGGAGCAGAGCGTCGCCCAACAACAACGAGCCCGAAGCTCCGCGCGAAGACGACAGCAGCGCCTCGCTGCAAAACAAGCGAGTTGGCGACTTATTGTCTGTCTGTCACTCTCGTCGCACAGTTATTTATTTTTCGTATCTTCAGAACACTTTCGTCGCTTCGAAAAGTGAACTGCAACACCAGCATGGCATCTAGTAAAAGAGACAAAAGGAAACACTACTCCGGCGACCGAAGAAGCTCCAGACCCCTCGAATCCGAAAAAATCCGAATCAATCAAAGTAAGAGCGTATGATGACTAGGCTAGACTCTCAAAGGCCTGGTATTCTTCGTAGAATTCCTCGTAGAACATGCCGACGTAGAACCAGATGAAGAGAAAGGCAGCGAGGCAGAGGCAACAGCAGATCATAGTCGCGATCTTTGGTCCGCACAAGGCGCCGAGCATGACAAACGGATTGAGCGTGAACGAGAGGCGACCACTTCGCGGCGGTAGGACGGGGTTTTGGTTTGGCGCCGAAATCCCAAAGCCCGCCGGTCGCAGCTCGGCTTCCTCCTTGGGAAGAATTTCGATCGAGATGGCGACACTTCCGCGGGAGTAGACTCGGTTTCGCTTCTTATCGTGATAGGTCATTCGAATCCATTGCGCCGTTTCGTCGAGGTCGCCGAGGCCGACGAGGTCCTTGAGCTGCTTGACGAGAAATGCGGCGTCCTTCTCCTCCGCTTCCGCCTTGCTCGGCGGCTGCTGCTGCTGCTGCTCGGGCGGCTGCTCCTCGCTTTTCTTTTTTTTTTTCTTCGGGGGTGGGTCTTCGGGCGGCGGCGCGGCGCCGCCTTCCTCGATGTCGGCTTCCTCCCCAGCTGCGTTGTCGAGGAGCGGGTTCTCGACATCATCATCATCATCATCATCTTCTTCTTCTTCTTCTTCTTCTTCGTCGAGGAGGAGATCTTCCTCGTTGGCGACGCCCATCTCGTCGTTTTTTTTTTTTTTAATAGCGTCGTTGATGACTTTGAAGACCTGGACAGAGCGCTGGTCGCGGTAGGCCTTCAAGAACCAGCGGTAGAGATCGATCTGAGCCTCGCCGATCACGTCGTTCCACTTGATGATGTCCTGGTCCCAGAGCTGCACGGTGAGGCGGCCCTTCTCCGGCGAGTCGAGGGGGAGCTCGAGGGGAATTTTGATTCTCCAGTTCCAGGAAGCTCGGCCGTTCTGGCAGCGCCAATGGATGTCGGTCTTTTGCTTTTTGGTGTCGCCGATCCAGAACTGGCAGTAATAGTCGCCCATATCCCTCGCGACTTCCTTGCTTCTCCAGCAGACGATTCGAACCTCGAAATCCCTCGACTCGGGCGCGACGAGCGGCACGGCAGGTTCCCTCGATGCTGCTGCGGGTCGCACGTCGAGCCACAACTGGACTTGGCCTTGCACCACCGAGGACGTGTCGCTCTTGAGGTTCCTCACTTCGACGGGCTTCTTCTCGAGCTCCTGCCACGCCCTGTGAAACCAGCGGTCTTCGACGTCGATTCTAGTCTCGCCGACGAGCTCGTGGACTGGATAAAAACGGTTCCAGTCTTTGACCTGGAGCTTGAGAATAGACGGGCCGGGGAGGGTGGTGAAAAATTCGAACGTCTCGTAAAAGTCGGGCCGTAGAGTTCTGGTTTTGTGACTCTTTTGCCTCTCGACGACGTCGTCGGCGCCGAGCTTGACCCTCAAGTACGGGTCGCACGAGCTACCGTCGACGGGCTGGAGATTCATGCCTCGGATAACGTAGAGTCGCACGCAATAGGGCGCGGGTTCGAGGAGATGTTTTGGGAGAAACGGATCGACCTCGTAGAGGTCGGGATCCTCCTCGAGAATTCTGACGATAGCCTTGAGCTCGCCGACGGGCCTGAGCGTGGATTTCGCGGGATTCGGATCGTGTCTGCCGCGGTAGAGCGTGTAGGTCTCGAAGGGCTTCGTTTTCAGATAGTGTTCGAGTTCGAGCGCGTCCTGCTGCCGCAGCCACCAGTCTCTGCCTTTGAGATAGTCCGAGTCGGTCCATTGCGTCGGGAACTCGATGTCGAGCTCGCTCAGTTTGTATTTTTCTTCGCCGGAGATCATCGCGTCCACGTCGGTCGCGTTGGCCAGTCGTGCTTCGATCGCCGCCAAAAACCCGCGTTGATGCTCTTCGGCCGCCGCCTCTTCCTCGATGACGCGCTGGACTTCCTCCTCGTACAGCACGTCTTCGAGGATCGGCGGCAGGTCGTCGACGACCATCGGGTTGAACGCGCCGATGCCGTCGTCGCGGGCCGACCGGCCGCGCGGCGGCTCGGACCACTGTTCCAGCTCCAACTGCGGCCGGTCCTCGGCCCCCAAAAGCTCCTCCCTTTCGTCGTCGTCGTCGTCCTTTTCTTCGTCTCCGCCGCCGCCGCCAAAAAGAAGATCGTCGTCGCGACGACGACCCTCTTCCACTCCCCCTGCTGATGATGATGATGAAGAAGACGACGAGGTGGCGTCGTCCCGTTGTTGTTGTTGCTGCGACACCACCACCTCCTCCTTCTTCTCGTCCTCCTCCTCCTCCGGGAAGAAGAGCTCCGTCTGGGGCGGGACGTAGGCGTCCGAGTTCCAAGGCATCTTCGTGGAGAGATCGACCGCGCAGGCTCCGAGGAGAGCGCCGGCGCTGGCGAGGCCTCCGCTCTCGTAGACCCGGACGTCCATTTTTGGCGCGAATAATGGATTCTCCGGCAATTCGAGCGGCTCGCACTTTCGCTCCGCGAATGTCGCGTTTCGTCCTTTGGCCGGTTTGGTCTTGATCGACACGTCGTCGACGACGTCGGCCCGGACGTAGGGACTCGAGGGATTCTGACCGTAAAAACCCTTGAGCTGCCGGACGCCGAGGAAGGTCACTTCCACAAAGGCGCGACGCATCTGCGGCTTTATGTCTGGCGGGCGCTCCAATTTCTCAGCGGCGTCGCGCTTTCGGATCAAGGCGGCCGCTACCAACAAAAATCCGTCCAAAGGCTCGGCGTCGCGGTCTTGGAGGCGGCGCCACGTCGGCGCGGGCGCCGTCGCCGACTCCGAGATCACCGGACACTCTTTGAGCGGAATGTGTAGCAAGGCGAGCGGCGTGTTCGACACCAACCCCGCGTCCCAGATCTGGACCACCACGTCCGGCCCGTACCGCGCGTCTTTCGGGAGCACGTCGTGAAACTGAAGCGTTTGATAGAAAATCGGCGCCGTCGTCTTCTTCGAGACTCGCGTTTTCTCCTTGTGTCCGCCGAGCCGCACCTTGACGTACGCATCTACCAGCCCGTTCGCGTCCGAGGGTGGCAAATCTCGAGCCTGATACACGTAAACGCGGACGCAGAACGGCGAGAGGTCGGTCGCTCGCGACACAAGCCGAGCTTCGTCCCACGGGCAATCCATCGCATCCTCTTGCAAGGCGAGGCCGAGCTGCAAAAGGATAGCCCCGGCGTCGCGGTGCGGCGCCAAAGGAGACGCGGCCGGTTCTCTCGCGAGTTGGTGCCACTCGGGCTCGCTCGCGTCGAACCTGTGTTTCAGCAGCTTGGCCGCGGGGATCCTCGCGTACGACACGATTTTCAGATCCTTCTTTCGTTGAAGATAAATGAAAACGTCTGGAATTTCCTCCAACAAAACGGGCAGCTCGATGCCTTTAGCTTTGATAATTTCGTTCCAGCGGACGACGCCTCGCTCCTTGTTGTTGGGTTGCCACGCCGACTCCAAAGATCTGTTTCCAATCTTCGCTACGATACGCGCGTGCGAATCAATCCGGGGAATCTCTGACCCCGTCACTACGAACGCCGACAAAGCGTACCTGGCAATCGCCGGTCGCGACAGCGAGGCCTGCCGCCGCCGCTGAATCTGTTTCCTGTGAGGCTCCTGCTGCTGCTGCTGCGAGGTCGTCACCACGCGAGCGGACAGTAGGAGTCGCCCCCGGTACGTCGACGCTTCGTCGCCGTACCGATTTTCCAGCATCGCCTCCCGACGACGATTAGCATTCTTCGCTCGACGACCACCACCACCAAAAGGCGCGCCGTAGAGGTTGTGCCATCGGTACTGGTGCTGCTTTTGAGTATTATTACTGCCGTCGTCTCGCGGAAGCTCGCGGTAATCCAACGAAGAAGACAATCCGGCGATGATTTTTCGGCGATGATGGACCAAGGCGATATGCACGAGGTGCGCAGAGACGGGCTCTTTCACAGGAATCCACAGCTCTTCCAGGAAATCGACGGCAAGCGTCTTTCGTTGGTTGTAAACGCGGATCGTCGAGGTCTGGATCGTGGATCCTGCGAAGGACGCTCGCACCGCGGCTTGGAGACCTTCTGACGACGAGAGCCACCCAACCCCCGTCGCCGGCACGTCCTCGGCACCCCACACCGAAATGACCAAAAAACTACTCGACGACGACGACGACGACACCAAGTTTCCCGCGACGGTCGCGGACGACAACACGACGCCGTCGCCGCCGGCCTCTTCCTCGGCGGCTACTTCTTCCTGGTATTCGCGGTCTAGGTCGTGAGGCTTTTGGTCGTCGCCAGCCCCCAGCACGGTCACCGAAACCTTGAGATGACCCTGATAATTCCTTGTTTCCCGCGCGTCGACGAGTCCAACCCATTGACGATAGAATTCGTGATTTTCGCGCGCGTGAATAGCCTTGGCGTCGAACGACACTTTGCCTATCAAGTCGTGAGCCGTCAAGTAGTCGTAATCGTAGACCTCGATCTCCACGGTCGCGTCTTCGATAGCTGCGCTCTTCAGGTCGCGGAAATTGAAGTAAAGCGTCTCGTCGAAGACGCAAGACGTGACTTTCTTGACGACTCTCGTCTTTTTCGTTTTGCCTAATACCTTGGCGCGACAGTACGGGTCCGACGTGCCGCCGTAGTCCTGAGCTCGGAGATCCCGCGCCTCGATCACGTGCACCTGGATCTGATAGTCCCCCGGTGCCATCCGCGGTCTCAGCCTCTCGTCCAGCACCCTCCCGGCCATCATCGAAAGCGCTTCCCTCCTCGCCTCGGCTTCTTCCCTTTCCTTGGCGGTCAACGCCCGTCTTTCCTCCTCTTCGTCGTCGTCGTCTTCTCGTACGACTCGTCCTTCTTCTTCTTCTTCTCGACGACGGTGAAAAATATTGAGAGGCGGCTGCCTCTTGTCGTACACGAACTCCATTTGGATCTCGAGCTGACCGCGGTCAAAGTCGAGAACGTTGTCTGGTCCTCGCAGCTCGCACCACTTGGTCGCTCCCGAGACGACCTCGACGACGGGGATCTCCGCCTGTCCCAGCAAGGTTTCGTAATAAAATCCCTTCGATTTCACCTTGATCATCACGATCTCTGTCCCAGTAGCGGGAAGCTTGAAATCGGCGTCGAAGGCCGGCGCCCGCGATTTTCGCGCGGCCTTGGTTTCGAACTTGCTCGACCCGCACTTCACGCTCGCGCACGCTTCCATCGCTTTTACGAGACCGCGCGCGCGAATCACAGTGCCCTTCAAGCAATTCGGCGCCTTCCCAGCCTCCTCCAAATCATCCTCCTCCAAATCATCCAGATACTCCTCCTCGTCGCCGAGAAAGTAGGACACTTTCACGCGAACTCGACCTTTTCTCTCCGTCTCGTACCATCCGTCCACCTCGATCCCCGGGCCCAGCATGGCCGTGTTCAAGTTCACGATCGCCGTTCCGAGATCCACCTCGCCCCCGCTCAGCACCTTGTGCATCACGCGCACGCGAAGGTGGGCGTCGTCGTTGTCATAAATTCCGCTGAACACCATGCGCTGCGAATCGGGCCACTCGGGCGAGGACGTCCCGTTCACCACCGAGGTCTGCTCCTGCTCGCCCCCGCACACCACCACGCAAAACGGGTTGCACTCGCCCCCTTCCACCTCGGGCAGGTCCTCGGCGCCGATCACGCGCACCTCTATGCGATCGTCCAGCTCGGCCATATAAGCAAGCAAGCAAGAAAGAAAGAAAGAAAGTGTGGTCTCTCATAACAATAACCCTTATTACCCTCGATCGAGAGGGGCATCGTCGATGATATCGTCGTATGATTGTTCGTCGGGAGGCGCGGCAAAGGGCTTGAAGACGGCGTTGGCGTAGTCGGTGCCGTTGGAGGCGGGCGGAGGCTCGGCGGTGGGGTCGATGGAGGGCTCGACGTGGCGGTGATGGTATCCGTAGCCCGGGAGCTTGAGGCGGTCGTCGCGGGACTTGAGAATGGAAGCATGGTGGGCGCGTTTGACGGTGTCGACCAAGAGTTCGCCCTCTATGTCGTCGTGGACGACCTCGAGCTCGGCGCAGCGGGCCTTAAAGGGGCGGTCGTCGAGACCGGAAAACGCGACGATCGCCGTATTGGATTGGAGGCGCACGACGACGCCAATTTTGGTGCGGTCGTCGAGGCCCTGCCAGCCGTGGTCGGGGGCGTCGACAAAGGGACGGAGCCGCACGAGGACGCCCGGCCCGACCAAAGCCGCCGCTTCTTCCGAGAGTTCGACCGGAAGATCGACGTCTCCGTCCGGAAAGCAGAAGGCGCAGGTCGGCGTCGATTCCGAGGGTGGTGGTGGTGGTGGTGGTGTCACCGCGACCCGGGCAGCTTTGGCGTCGTCGCGCGCGCTCTTCGCGCACTCCCCCACGATCGGGGGCGCGTCGGGGGTCGCGGCGAGGGCCTCGGCTCGACGCGCGCAGTCGTCGGCGTCCTCCGCCGCCTCCTCGGCGCGTGCCTGATCGCGCGCGTCGAGGGCGCGGTGGAGCGCGTCCGAGGCCCGCGCCGCGAGGTCTTTGGCCTCGCCCGCGACGTCCCCCGATGTTCGGAATATAGAGTCTTCTTCTCGGACAAACTGCTCGAACTCGTCGATCTGGTCTCGAACAGCCGCCTCGTCGGCCGCGTCCTGTTGGTGCTGGACGGCCTCGAGGGCAGCTTCGATCGCGTCCATAACCTGGGTCGCGAACCGCTCCGCGGTCTCGCGGCGCTGGGCCACCTCGCCCGCGATAGTCTCGGCCCGACGCGCGGACGCCTCGGCCTTGGCGCAGAGGGCCGCCGCGCCTCCGTTCTCGTCTCCGTTCTCGTCTCCGTTCTCGACGCCGTTCGCCGCCTCTCGCGCCGCGTCTGCCGCTGCTTCGGCGTTTTCCGCAAGAGTCGCGGCCTGCGACGCGTAGTCCTCGGCCCCCGAGGCCGCCATCTCGGCGTCGTCCCCGAGCACTTTGTTGTTCTCCTCGTCGTCGAGGCCGCGCGCGGCGAGTTTCACGTCGTCTGCTCGACCGCGCGCTTCTTCGGCCGCGCTCGACGACGCCTCGGCGTCCTCGGCGCTCGCGTGCGCGGCGATCTCGGCGCGCTCCGCGGCGGCGTCCGCCTTGGCAAGGAGATCCTTGATCACCGCCGCCCTACCTTCTTCTTCTTCCTCCTCTTCATCTTCCTCCTCTTCATCTTCCTCCTCCTCCAACTCCTCCTCCTGGAGAGAGGTGCCGCCTTCTTCTCCCTCCGCGCGCAGAGCCGCGTCGCGGGCCCGGATGGCCTCTTGGCGCACGACCCGGGCCGTCTTGCGGACGCGGTGCTCGTTTTCGTCCGGCCGCGACGGCGCGCAAAGCCGAGATAACAAACCCGAACCGCTTGCGTCGTCCTTCGCGTCGCAGAGGGGCGGCGAGACCACAGACAGGCGCATCTGCAGCCAGCGGCAGGCTTCGGCGTCGGCCAGGGCCGCGTCGTCGGCGGCGCGGCGCGCGTCCGCTGCGGTCTCCTGCTGAACAGCAAAATTCGCGGCCTCCGCCGCGGCGCACAATAGCTCGTGGGCCTTCTTGACGTCGTCGAGCGCGAGCTCCGCTCGGATCGCGAGGTCCCGCGCGCGCGCCGCGCTCTTGGCGGCGAGGGCCGCCGTCCGGGCGGCTTCCTTCTCCCCGCTCGCGGTGCGCCGGTGGGCCGCGTCCTGGGCCTTGGCCTGCGCGTCGACGCGATTTCTGTCAGACTCGGCGACGGCATTTTTGAGTTCCGCGGCCGTCGCCTCCTGGTCGAGATCCGAGGCCAGTCCCTCAACCCGCTTCACGAAGTGCTCCACCAACGCGTCGGCGGCCTCGTCGGCCGTCTGGGCGAGTTCGCCGGCGCTGTCGGCGAGAGACTCGGGCTCTTCGCGCAGCGCTTTGTCGCGAGCGGACCTCGCCGCCCGCGCGGCCAACGCGGCGCGTTCCTTCGCGCTCTCCGCGTTCTTCGCCAAAACAGCCTCCGCCTCCCTGCCGCCCAGCTTTCGCGCCTCCTCCAGACATGCCTCGCACGTCTGGCTGAGACGCAGCGCCTCGCGCGCCAGAGATTCCGACTCGTCCGCCTTCCCCCGCGCCGCCGCCACCTCCGCCCGGTCCCACGCCGCGGAGGCTTTCTCTTCGGCCGACCGGGACTTCCGCACCAACTCGGCCACTTCCTGCTGCTGCTGCTGCTGCTGCTGGTTTTTCTTCCTTTTCGTCGTCGTCGTCGTCGTCTTCTTCTTCTTCGGTGTGGTGACGGCCTTGGCGTCGTCGCGACGAGCTCCCAAAACGAACGTCAGCTTGAGCGGCCTGGACGCGGACGAAATTCGACGCAAGAGTTCCCCAAAGTTATCGCGGCTCGGCTCGAGCAAGGGCACGTCGTTCACCGCCACGAGCTCGTCGCTCGGCTTGAGCCGGGAAAACGCCTCGCTCGCCTCCTTCACCGACTCCACCTCGACAAACTCCCGGCCGCTTTTCCCGTATTGCGCGAGAGCCACGCTCAGGTTCAGCTTGGACTCCCGGAACGTCACGTCGAACGCGAGCCCGGCCCCTCGCAGCGCCTCGAGGTGCTCGCCCAACACGATCTTTACCTTATCCCGCGTCGTCGCCCTCTCCTTCGTCTTCCCCCACAACATCCTACTAGAGCTCTTCTTCTTCATCAAGAGACGACCTATCGACTCGTGCTCCAAGGCGCGCTCCAGAGGATCGTACGTCTGCTCCACCTGCATCTCGAACGACTCCTTGTACTCCGAGTCACCCCGCATCAACGAACCCCGCCGCGGCGTGCCTCCTCCTCCTCCTCTCATCATCATCATCTTCTTCAAGACGATCGATCGCACCTTTTTTTACCACAACAACTTCATTTACTACAAGTACAGTAGGCCACAAGAACGATGATGGGATGGGCCGGCCCGATGAGCAGGAGCGCGGGAGTGCGCACAACGGGGGGTCGCCACGCTTGGACGCGTCCACCAGAATCGCGGACGCGAAATCCGTTGTTGTAGTAGTCGGATTTAATTTAGTAGTGCGCGTACTCATCGCGCTCATACGCGCGACGTTTATCGTGTCGTCGGGAGTGCACGGAACTACGTTAGGAAGAACACTGTCGCCGACCTGGATCAAATCTGCTTCGACCGCTGAAAAGAAGAAAACAGTTGTCATGATCGCCGTAGGATGCACGCGCATGCCCTTTACCTTAATCAATGCCTCACTTAACGAGCCATTTTCTTCTTTCCCACAAAATACAACCGCCGAACGCGTACGAGACGCGATACCACAACCACTCGATGAACCACGTCCGCAGACGCCACGTCCAGTCTTCGGACTTGCGGACTACTCCTGGACGCAAGCGCCCGATGAGCAGCCATTTAGCACGACCACAATGCCAACGCCTGCCTCGGAGACTAACGTGGCCAAGAAAGAGCCACTTGCGAAGTATACAAGTTCGCGATATCGAAATCGCCACGAGTGCCAATCGAGCTGCCCCAAAACGTGCAGCACGTTTGAGACGATCTCTGATCCGTAGAGACAGCACACGAGCAGCAGCATCTCAAGTTTCGCAAGCTCGAAAACGAGCCAGCCGATCGGCGACGGTACGTCGCGACTCGCGTCGTTCGCGACGCCCACCAATTGCGCTGGGCTTGATTGATACGCTCTATCCCAGACCATTATTTGGCCACACATAGTTGCAGGGCCGCGATCTAGAAGAGCACCGTGCTCGAGCTTGCAGCCCGGCATCACAACAGTCCCCTGATTTGACCCTCGAGTGCGGTTCGATAACGACGCGCGCGAAGCGCGCGCGACCGCCGGACTCAAACGTGCGCGCATAACAAGGAAGGACCACTCGCTCGCGCGTGCTTCCCAACTGTGAAGAGGTCGAACTCCCCCAGCAGCACCTCGACCGACGCACGGACCGAGATCTCCGCACCCGTCGCCAAGCAGAACAGGCTGATGAGCAGGGTAACGTGGATGAAGACGTCGACTCTGTAGCGACCGACCACAAGCCAGTTTGCAAGAACGGTGATCGCTGCGAGCGACACCACGAAGTGCGGGATAACCAACGGCAGCAAGAACCCGTAAGTGTAGACGCGGCCAGTCCGGGCAACCTTGATGAGCATTGTCGCGTCGAACCAGGATGCTTTTCGAACCTATCTACTTGTGACGCCACTGCACCCAGCACCCAAAGTGATACGCCGGAATGAGCGCGACGGATACCGAGACTACGACGACGATTACCAAGAGCGCCTGAACAATGTCGACGACCCATAGCGGCAGTCCCCTCGTAGATCCGAGATTAATGCCGTTGGGAAGTGGCACCAGTTGTGCGAGCCGCGTTTTTTCATCTCTCCCCAATGCTGCACAGCATCTTGTTGGCCAAGTCGGCAATTGTGCAACTTGGATCCATCAGTAAGTTCAAACTAATAACCCGATCCAAGGCTAATAACTCATGCCGCAAGTTTGTCTGCACCACCACCACCGCGTCTTGTGACGACAGATCTAGATGTGCGACGGATGTTGTCTGCGCGTCGACGTCGGCCTCTGCCATCGATGCAAGTATGCGAAGAAGAGTGGCTTTACATACTCAAGCTGTTCTTGACGCACTTTGATCTCCAGAAAAATAGATCGGCGCTGCCGCATCAGCCACCCGCGTAATGGTCGATATATCGGCGTTGTCGTGCGTGCTTCCCGGAGTGCCCGCCGACAAAATGGGGTGTGTTGTCGACTCCAACGTGATATCCTTCGGACTTCTTATCACCGGACTTTGCCACACGATCCCGAATCTTGTCTAGCCACCCGTGACCGAGAGAACCACTCTGCTGCTGATTCAACGCAGCTTTCTGCAACATCTGATACCTCTCGAGGATCCGTTTGTGCGCGCTTGAAAACAATGTTGCGAGCCGTACTTCGCATTGGCAATTGCATTCGAGAGTTGGCACCTGATATAGAACTTTCACGTGGAAGCGAGAAATTTTCACCCATATGCACATACTTTACAATAATAAGAAAGAAACCCCAGACTCCGATATTTGAACGCGAGACGCGCAGGGCGAGGCCTTGCGCCACTAGATGCTCACCAAAGTCCTCCGGTGTCGAAAGTCGGTCGCGACGTTGACAGCGGACCAGAAATAACGGTTATCTGTTGCCCACCGGTTGCAGCAGCGAATCATTCTGCGATCTCGGCCCTCGCCGACAACAAAAACAAAACGGAAGCAACCAAACTTATCAGTGTGCTGGAGTCGAGACATCATTTGAAACTCGCGCGAAAACAAAACACCATTCATCGAAGACTCGAGATTCATCTTGGTATCGAGGTGATCGAAGCTATCGAGCGCCGCGAGCAGGGGCCGTGAGCTTAAGGCGTGCGGCACAAACATGACGACACACACACCGTTTTGATGAAGGATGAGGACGTAGAGCTCGCAAGGCAGTTGGGCAATCACTTCTTCTCGAAAAATACGGACGCGTCTCAATGTCGTCTTTTGATACCACTACCTTCGCGACGACCGTATCTTCGTGCGCACGTCGCCCGCAGCCCAGATGGTGCTGGCGATAGAGGTTCGTACCTGAGGTCAACGTTCAGCCCACGTGTTGAACACGTACTACGCTTTTCGCGCGAGTCTCAACGCGCTCGCGTAGCTGTATGCCTTCTTCGAGGAAAGCGACAGACAGTTGCAAACAGCGTGTTATCACAAACAGACAAGCCCGCAAACACATGCTGAGATAGTAGAGGCACGCGGTAATATAACCGTCTCACATGCTTCTATGAAAACATGAACGCTGGTTCGTACTGTCGCTGATCGCGTTTTTGGCTTTGACGTAGAAGCTTCGAATTGTGCGTAGTGGCCGTCAAGCACTTTCCAGACCCTCAGAAAGTCAGAAAACTCATGCGGTCGTCCGAGAGCCTCGGTTTCTGCGAGCAAACACTCCGACCATTTCAATGTTGAATCGGTTCGTGCTGCTGGAGCGTCTCTACGCACCTCATACGCAGCTGACCGGCCCAGCAAGTCCATGGGAGGGTCCGTATAACTAATGACAGAGCTGACAAGCCGCCTCAACCGCTGCATGACACCTGCGTCGTCCTCCTCTGCCGCGTCATGGCCAACATCCTCGACGGAAATAGGCGCTCTCTGTCGCATACCAAGCGTCGGATTTTTTTAATCGAAGACGACTTGGAGCTCGCCGGACACCATCGCGTCTCGAATAGCCCCCCGGCGCCGTAGTTTCCCTCTGCTTGTCGTCCTTAAAATGGTCTCCTGCCTTAGAAACACCACGCGGTCCGATCTCAAACCAACAGTCTTGGCAACCCTCGTCTTGAGTTTCGATGCGAGATTCTCGCGTTCGGCAGTGTGCACGCGTTCTCTGATCTCGAGAACGATGCACAGGTACTCGTTTTCGCCATCGGTGCTGTCGAGGGCAAAGGCGGCAATGCATCCCGGTCTCGCGGCGGCGTCAGCCATGGCCTCTGTCGCAGCCAATTCAACATCATCGCTGTAATAATTTTCGCCGCCGATAATGATCGAGTCCTTTATGCGACCGCAGATAAAGAGGCGGCCACGCTCCACGAACGCTTCGTCACCGGTCCTCAGGTATTGTCGGCCGTCGTCTGGATCGAGGCGGGCGCGGAAGGTCTCGTCACTCATCTCCGGCTTGCCCCAGTAACGTAACCTTGGGTGACCGAGTCCGAACTCAACCTTAGCTCACCAGGAGTGCCGTCGGGCGTGATATACATCGGGTCTCCAAATTGACGATCCGGATGTCGATGAGAAAGTCCGACCCACACGAAGCGAGATCGGGTCGTCGACGGGACATCACGAGGCCTTCGTTCTCGCCACATGTCGCCACGACGTGTTCGGCGAGGCCATAATTCGGCACGAAGATGCCTCGGCTGCCATCGTCGTCAGGCAGCAGCTTGCAGTGAACGGCGAAGTACGCGGCGAATTCGCGGAGGAGCGACGGGACGCACCTACATGGGGTTTTCACAGGCGGCGAATTCGCGAAGGAAAGATGCGGCACGCACCGCTGGCCAACGCCGCCGACGCAGGACACCAGGCTGCTCAGGTTGATGTCACTGACGCCGCCATCGTCGACAGCGCGCTTGGTACACAGCCGGTAACCAAAAGTCTGGCGAGGTCGTCCAGATGGCGCTATACTTTGTCACTGCGCGCAGCCAGATCACGGGGTCGGCGAGGAACGAGAGCGGCGAGAAGTTGACCATGTGATAACCTGCGCCGAATTAGCCAAGAAGTCAGCGAATCAAGATTTGATAAGAAGATGCTGTTTGCGTCGTCGACCCTGGTAGCAGCCGGCAAGGAATGGGCCGAGTAGCATGAGCATGAGGCCGCTATCGTGAAACTGCGGTACCCAGCTAATAGCAACTACCCGTGTCGATGGCTCCGCCATGTCGTGCAATCGAGCGACGGCGTCTTCGCCAACCCGACGACTCCCGAGAATGTTGTGCTGGCCAAGCAAGAAGATTTTGTTGACGTTGTGCCAGATATTGCGATGTGAAATCATGACGCCCTTGGGGTCTCGACTGCGAGTGAAGCGACAAGATGTGAAGATCGCGCTTTGAATTAAAGCGGCGCACCCTGTGGAACTAGAGGTGAATTGCAGGAAGGCGATCGAGTCGTTTGGGGCTTGGTCGAGGAAGCTGGTGGTTTGTTGTTGGTGACTGCGAGCGCTACCCGGCGTCGCGCACGCGACATCGTGCTGGTCGTCAAGAAGTGACTCACTCGCCTCTTCGTTTAAGCTCGAGCTGGAGCTGAGCGCGACCTGGACGAGTGTCTGTCCGGCAGTTGCATGCCCGCTTCAACTGAAGCCGAGGTAGCATCTTTAAAAGAGAGAACGTGGCGACGCGGCGTATTAACTCGGTGGGCGAGCTTGCCAGACGATGGAGCAGTGGTTGCGCTCCTAGGCCATCCGTGTTGTACCAGCGTATCTCGGGCCGCGCGTTCCGTACGCTCGTCGTCAAGCGCAGTCGATGCACGGCGCCGTTGGCGAGGCCCACCTTGGCTTCGCGTGTGGTACATACGAGGTTTAAGGTTGGCAGGGTCGGGAGGATAATTCGTCACGGCCAAGACCCCGGCGCGAAGGTACGCGACGAAGGCGACGAAGAACTCTTGCCCTGGAGCGTCGACGAGCATCGAGCGATCGCCCGGCAAGAGACCGACGTCCCCGAGAAGCCAGTAGGCCACGAACGTCGAGCGGCTCCACACCCCACCAAACGACAGGTTGGCAGCTTCGGCACCAGCGCCGTCGAGCCAGGTTAGGAAGGTTTCATTGTCGAGCCCAGTTGTCGTCTTGCGAGCATGTGCTTGCCAACTCGCTTCGTCGCTCCAGGGGTGAAACCATCGCGGCTTCGTGGAGGTCATCCCAGCGTCGTCACTCCTCGCCTGGTCGAGCGCCGCTCGCCGCCTCGAGAGTTCTACGCCACGAGATTCAGACGGAGAAGAAACATCAAGCCGCCTCCCTCTGGTAATAATTGCCAAGGGTTTTTAATAATTTTCTGACACTGAGCGCGAAACCCTTACTAAAATCGACTTGCAAACGAGAGCCTTTTTTTAAGCCGTTTTATAGCCGTTGGGATGACCGAAGCGCGTGGCTGCGGCCCCGGCGGCCGTTCAGATCTTGCCTGATCCGGTCACCGAGCTCCCCGAGGCAGTGGGCTCGCAGAATCGGTCAATGAAACCGGCCGAGCGGCGCGTACGCCGGTCCAACCTCCGCGAAGGAGAGTGTTGCTGCTGCGTCGCTGTGCTACCGGAGGATGTCCTCCGGGCAAGGCGATTGATCTGGAACGAGTGCTCTTCATCGAGGGCGAGCTGCCCCTTCAATTCTTCGTCTGCAATATGCGCCGCCGCAATGACTTTGGCCCATGGCACGCCGACCTCCTGCCTGTGCTCGAGATCAAGAAACGCATCTCGGCGGCGTTGACGGCGGCTTGGAGACGGACGTCCGGCCCGGCGATTGATTCGAGGCGTTAGGCAACCTTTCGACGGGCGTCAGAGTCTACGCTGCGGCGGTTACCGTCCAGAGGCTCCACTATGATGCGGCGACGAGCTCGGTCACTCTCACGGTCGAGGGCGTCTCCAACGGCAGGGCTTGAGCGACGTCCGCGCAGCGTCGGACCAAGGAGAACGCCATCGCCTTTCGCGCTCGATCGACCGCTTCGCACAGGCGGCCGCCTGCGCTGCAGCCAGCACCATCGCAGTCGCAGTCGCCCGAGTTGCGGACAGGCAGTTGGTGGCGGAACGGCTCAAGGTCCTGCAGCTCGAGGCAGCAAGGGCGTCCCAGCAACACCGTGCCGTCGCGGCCGAGCGTGCCGTATTATGGTGGCAACCGAAGAGGCCTTCGAGGCCGAGAAGGCCGAGGCCATGGAGGCTGCGGCAGCTGTCGCTGCCCGAACTGATGGCGAGGCTCAGGAGGCGGCCCGTCGAGAGCAACAACTCAAGGTCCAGCGTCGCGAGGAGGCTGCGGCGGGGAAGCGGTATCGTACTCTGCAGGCGGGGCTGAAGAGAAGCAGGCGGCGGCCGACGCCCGCGCCGAAGTGAAGCGAGCAGTGAACGAATCGGCGGCAGGCAGCGACATCGGAGCGAACCAAGGCGCAGCTGGCTAAAAAAAGTGCGACCAGGCAAAGATGCGCCAGCTCCAGCGCAGCTACGCCGACAGGGATGCGAAGCACCTAGCCCTGGAGGTCGACAATGGCGAGGCCGAGCTTAAAGATGAGGGACGAGGAGATCGATCGACTACGAGCGCGCGTCGCCGAGCTCTCGAGAAGCGAGACGCCACAATTCGAGTTCCATGCCTGCCGGCAGGCGTCGGTGCTCGAAAGGGCCAGGCCTTGCCTCCGTGGGTCCGAGACCTCTGTATGCGTCTGTTGGCGTTCCCGCGTCGCGCCGTCCGAGGTCTCTGAAGTCATCGCATCGATCGTCAAGAGCGCGCCGCGGAGATGGAGTTCCCGTCCTTGCGTTTCGTCCGCAACCTGCGAAGCGGGATGGGACGTCTCCACGAGCTCCTCTTGGCCCTCGGCCTCAGCGAGGGTGAGGTGTATGCGTTCCAATCGGACGCGTCGCCGCTCGACGGCAAGGTGCTCGTCGGCACGCAACTCGAATCGACGGCGACCATGGAGTTCGAGACTGCTGGACCATGGACACCACCGAGCTCGCCGACCAGACCGCACACGGCGAACCCCCGGCTATCCGCTTCAGCGACATCCAGAGCACCCTCTCTGATCAGTTCTGTGGCGCGTACATGGTTGGTTCGAGAGACGGAATTCCTGCGATTGGTGACGTCGGCGTTCGCAGTCTTGCAGGTGCTGTCGGGACGACCGACAACGTAGCGGCGGCCTTGGCAAGCGTCTTCCGAGAGCGGGCCGATGCTGCGCATGCCGGCAAGCGTCAGCGCCGAGCCACCGCCGCTGCCGAAGGAGCAGACAGAGGTGGTAGTGGTGGAAGGAAATCCGCCCCCGGTCGTCTCCACGACGACAAGACTGTGACGGCAGTGATTGAAGCAGCGCGAATGGGGTGGCTGGACTACAAGGAGGCGAATGCAGCAGTGATCGATCGATCGGCACCGCGCGCGAAAAAATGCCGAAACGATCGCGGCGGCGCTCCCCTCACTTGGACAAAGGACGCACTCGTCGGCCAGTTTGGTTTTCAGAAGCGAATGTTGCCTTTTTAGGCAAGTGTCTCTCTCAAGCAGATCTACGGCACAAGAGATGAAAACGGAGAGGCGGGCGTTGACGGATGAAGCTTGTTGTTCCCTCGGCGGCCGCCGCCGGTGCTTCGTACGGAAACACAGGAGCGCTGGAGGCTCGGCGCCTTGCGAGCGACGCTGAGCTCGATGAAAAAGCGCTGTGCTCTGGCCGCAAAGCGAGTGGTTGTTGCTCGGCGCAGCGGAAGAACTTTCTGGTGGTTCCTTAACCGTCACATCAAAGAACCACGTAGTTCCTTCCTTCCTTCCTTCCTTCCTTCCTTCCTTAACCCTCACGTCAAGAAGCACGAAGAAGTCGGCGACTGATCCCCGAAGGTTTTACTTCAGGTTTTTCTCTTCACGACGCCCGCGGATGGAGCAGGAGGTACACTGGCTGAACCGCGATGTCGGGGTCGAGGAGGAAAGCAAACGCGTGGCGGAGGTGCGTGGTTTGGTCGCCGAAGCGTCGGGGGCCGGGAGTGTTTCGGGGGTCGGGCGCGCCTGCGCCGGGGTGAAGTGTCTGCTGGAGCTCAAGTATCGTATCCCAACGAGCGAGCGCGCCGCTTGGATACGATCGTGCTTCGCGGCGGGGCTCGAGGCGGGGCTCCCGAACGCGGAGAAGTTGTTGGAGACCGCGCGACGGTTGTTGGAGGTTCCGGCGAATACGAGGGACGAGCTGCGATTACATTATTCGTGCGACGCGAACGACTTGATTAAAGCTCTTCGGGATCCCGGGAGGAAGTTCTTTGCGTCTGCGGAGCGCGTGAGCGCGCGGCGGCGCGCGTTGTGCGGGTTCGTGGACGAGGCACGGAGGTACGCGACGCCCGAGTCGTCGCGAGTCGCGTGGCTGAGTCTGCGCGATATAATTCGCGCGGGAGGCCCCATGTCTCACGACGCGAATTTCGCGCTCGGGCTGCTGCGCGCGTGCAGCAGTGCCGTTCCCGACGAGGACGCTGCGAAGGAGTGGGCGGTGTCGTGGGTGCGGTGGACGGGAGGTGGGTGCTGCGTCGAGGCCGACGCGACCTGGCTGACGCTGCTGTGTCGAGCGCGCAAGTCTTTGGCGGCCGCCGTTTTCGAGGAAGCGACGACGGCGCGGGTGTTCGCCGAGACCTACCGGCGGGCGGGGGTGCCGGTGGGCGGGGCGCGGGCCCTCGAGTCGACGTGGCGCGCGTGGCCCGCGCGGTACAGGTGGCTCGCGTTTGTTGGCGGAGACGCGCCGCAGGAAAGGTGTCTTCGGAAGTTGGCCAAGCTCTCGATGAGCGCGGTGGCTTTTGATCCGGAAAAGCATCTCGATAAACTCTCGAGGCTCGCGAAGATGCTCCGGCCCTACTTCCACCCCTCCAACGCGGGGCCCTGGACCCCGCGTCTCGGTCTCCTTTTGGCCGAACTGTCGCGAGAACTGGCGACGTGCGTCGCGAAAGAGAGGTTTCGCGAGGGAGACGGCGTCGGACCGAAGACGGCGAGGGACGCCGTAGCGCTGCTCGCTCCCCTCGCCCGCGACGCCCTCTATTCGCGGCACTCGGCGATGGTGGCCGCCTCGATCGCGGCCCTCAGGGATCTCTGTGGGGTCCACCCTCGCCTCGTCGCCGAGGTGTGCGTGCCGGCGTTGGGGGCTGCTTTAGACGTCGAGGCCGCGGTCTGGGCGCACCAGGCGCCGGCGGCCCTGCGCGCCCTCGCCGCGCTCGCGCGACCTCTCCTGGTGCGCCGCTCCCTCTGGACCGACAACCCCGACTCGGACGAATTTCTCCGCGATCCCCTCCGCTCCCAGCGCGCGGCTTTCTTCGACGGCTGCTTCCCTTCCGCCTCGTCGGCGGCGGCGGCGGACGACGACTGTTTTGCCGCCGCCGCCGCCGCCGTCGTCGTCGTCGCTAAAGAAGGGGAGGCGGCTCGAACCACCAGGCCGCCTCTGGCCGGGGTGTTGGTGGAAATGATGAAGGCCGCCCTCGCGGCCGTGGATGCCGCCGACGACGCGAAGACCCGGTGCGCCCTCCTCTTCTTCGACTCGGTGCTCCGGTGGGTGCCCTCTCTTTCGAGGTCGACCGACGAGGAGGCGGCCGAGCTCGCGGAAGAGTGGGCTCCGCTTTTCCTCGAACGACTCCTCGCCACCCTCGAGCACCGCGACGCCGCGCACAAGGTGTCGAAGAACGGGGTGGTGGCCTCGGCGCGCGACGCGGCCTCGGCCGAGCTCGTGAGGTCGGTGACGACGAGGCTCTTCTGGCGTCTCGACGGACGAGCCAAGACGAGGTGCAAGGAGGTGGTGGCCGCGTGGATCAGGTCGGCGCCGCCGCGCGCCGCCTCGGCCAAGGACGCCGCCTCCGTGGTCGCCGCCTGCGTCGCGGGCGGCGGCGCGGATGATCTGGTCGCCGAGCTGAGGGAAGAAGCGGCGGTTCCGGCGAGAACTCCCTCTCGTTTCGCCTTTGGCCTCCGGCTTCTCGCGGGCGCGACCAGGGCGTCGCCTCCCTCCCGCATCGCGGCCCCGCGCGCCCTCGCGCAGCTCGAGGCAGCGCTGGACCGCGGCCTCGCGCACGACGACAAGACGGTGTCGAAAGCGGCGCGCAAGCTCCTCCGCGATGCTCTCCGCGGCTTGCTCGAGCGGAGGTGCGTCCCCGAGGCCGCTACCGCCTGGCCCTCCGAGGAGGAAGAGGAGGGGGAATTCGCTGCTGCTGCTGCTGCTGCTGCTGTTGAAGGAGTTTTCGAGTGGATCGAACCCACCGAAGATGCGGTCGCGGCCGCGGCGCGCCTCGTCGACAGGTTCGCGCTCGCGCCCCTGCGGCAAGCGTCGTCGTCCTCCTCGTCTCGAACGACCGCGCACGAGCGGGTGCGCGCGCTCCGCCAGCTCACGCACGGCGCGCGCGGCGCCTGTTCGGCTCTCGGAGACCACCACCAGGATGGTGGTGATGATGATGATGATGGTGGGGGTGATCATCATCTGTCGTCGCCCCTCCACGCCGGGTTCGTGGCGCGGGGGCTCTCGCGATCCGCGGCGATCGCGCTTCTTCTGAACGCGATGGAGAACGAAGACGCGATGGACGACCCCAAGGTGGCGAGGTCGGCGCTGAAAGCGGCGCGGGTTTTGCTGGCGCTCCGGCGGTCGGTCCACGCGTACCGCGCGCGCGCCTCGGTCGCGGCCATTCGCGCGCGGCGCCGCGCCTTGGGGGTGGACGCGGCCACCCGCGAGCTCGCGCGCCTCGAGCGACGCGCCGAACCCCGCGGCCGCGACGACCAAATCGAGCGCGCGATGGTGCATTCTTGGGCGAGGAGCCTCGACGCGGCGCACCGCGACGTTCGGAGAATCTCTAAATCCCGGAGTACGGCAGCGTTGTACGAAAAAATGCTCCAGAAAGTTCTCGAGCTCGCGACCCACTTTTACGCCGACGTGAGGAACGCGGCCCTCGACGTCTTGGACGCGTGCTGGCCTTTGTATTCGTGGGCTTTGAAGCCCCGCCTCGGGACGGCGGTGTCCTGGCTCTCTCCTCACAAACCCGCGCCAGTTCTTTTGGGGGCGGCGGGCTTCCTGACCTCGCGCGCCGCCGTCCGGAAGCTGACGTCTGACGAAAAGCTCTCGGGAGCGTTGTGCGAGAAGGCGGTCGACCTCGATTCGACGATCTCGTGTCTGCCCGTCGACGACCGCGACGAGGTCGCCGACAGGCTAGACGCGGTGGTCGCGGCCTACGCTGCCCGCCACTGCCGGCCGCCTGCCGACGCCCCGACCCTCGCGCGCCGCGCGCTCGCGCGCGCGGTCGACCCCGCGAGCCACTGGCGCCACCGCTTCGTCGCGGCTTTCGTCGCGACGCACGCCGCGTCCGCGGCCGTGACCTCGGACCTCGTCCCCTTCGTGCTGGAGAACGCGGCCAAGTCCGACGACGAGCCGCTGCCAAGGCTCGCGCTGGCGGCGCTCATGCGCTGGGTCGCTTCTTACGAAGAAAAAGCAACAACAAACAACAACGCTGACGAAGATCTTCTTCTGTTTCGGGCGTTCTTCTCCGATAACGAGGAGGAGGATTCGCGGCTGAACGGCTTGGTTTCGGCGCTGCAGAGAGAACACCGTCGCGAACGCGCGCGCGACGACGACGAGGCGACTCGCGCCTCCTCGCCCATCGTCGAGGCGCTGGTCCGCGAGGCGCGTCACTCGGAGCCGTGGGCGGTCTTCCCCAAGAGCATGGCCCCCTACTCGTCGCGCGGGTTCCGGTCTCGCCACGCGCGGTTCATCAAGCGCCTGGTGCGGTTGTCGGGGGCGTCGCCCGAGCGCCTCTCGCGCGCGGCCGACGCGTGCATCGAGCGCGCCCTGGCCTCGGAGCGCGGCGCGGCCTGCGCGGCCGCCGCCGAGGTCTGGGCGGGAGCCCTCCGCGTGCAGCTTCGCCGCGGGCTCGAGACGGCGTCTTTTTATCCGACGATCCGCAAGGCGCTGCGCGGCTCGAGCCCCGATCACGCGTTGTGCTGGGCAGACGCGGTCCGGTACGCGGGCGGCGGCAAGGCGGCCGACGCGCTCGCGGCGAGCGACCTGCTACGCCTCCTGACGCGCGACTGGGCGTCCCTCTTGAGCGCGAGCTCTTCGTCGGAAGGCAACTGGGCGCAGACGGCCAAGGCTCTCGCGGTCGCGCCCTCGGTCCTCTACGAACTGTCGGCGCCGTCCTCTGCCGCCCTAGGCTTGCGGCTGAAACCTTTGCTCCTCGACGCGGTCGACCACGAGTACGCGGCCGTGCGGGAAAGAATCGGCCAGTGCCTCGGGGCCCTAGCGGGCGGCGCGGTGCCCTTCGGCGCCGTTCTGGGCGTAGAAGACCTCGCGAGTCTCCTCCGAGTCGTCGACAGGCGACGCCGGGAGACGGCCTTCGCGTGGGCGCGACACGCGGCGCGCGACGGCGAATTCCGCGTCGTCGCGGGCTTGCTGGCGTGCGCGCTCGACGGCCTGGCCGATCCCGACGAAGACCACCGAGCCCTCGCGACGGCGACGATCTCGGCCGTCATGCACGCTGCCCGCGGCCCGCCGGACGCTTCCAGCCTCCGCGCGCTCGCGGAGGCGCTCGCCGAGGCGCGCCGACACCCCAAGTGGCGCGCTCGCGCCGCCGTCGCCGCCTTCCTCGGCGCCTTCGCGGCCCGACACGCCTTTCTCCTCGCGCCCGAAGACCGCGCCGCCGCCACGAACGCCCTGCTCCGTCTCGCCTCGGACGACGCCTCCGAAGTCCGCGACGCCGCCTGCGCCTCGCTCGCCGCCATCATCTCCGCCTCGCCGACCGCGTCCCTCGCAGAAACCTGCCTCGAGAACGCGACCGTTTTGCTTCCAGACAACAACAACAGCAAATCCAACAAAAACAGCGGCGAGCTCCGGATCGGCGCGGTCCAGGCCCTCGGCGCCTCGGTCCTCGCCTTTCCCTACGACGTTCCCCCCCACGTCCCCCGCGCCCTCGTCGTCCTCGCCCAGCACTCGAACGCCGCCGCCGCCGCGGCCGCCAGCGATTCAAAGAGACACCACGCGGCCGCCGTCAAGGACGCCGTCAAAGCCACCTACGCCGAATTCAAGAGAACCCACGCCGACACCTGGGACTTCATCAAGCCCTTCTTTACCCAGGACCAGCACGACGCCCTCGCGGACATCCTCACCACGGGGGACTACCTCGTCTAGTTATCATTCATTAGGTCCGTCCGCCTTGCTGCCTTTTATTACTTATAAGTTTATCCTAAGACCCTTCTTCCTCCACCTTTGTTGTTCTTGTTCTTGTTGTTGTTGTTGTTGTTCTTGTTGTTGTTGTTGAGGGGACTTCCTCCTCCTCCTCCTCCTCCTCCTCCTCGGCTCTTGCCGCTGCTGCTGCTGATACCGGTATCCCCCCTTCGCAACCATCATCGTCCTCGAAGAGGGCGAGGAGGGCCTTGGCGTGGCGGCCGTCATTTTGTTGCGGCAGCTCCGTCCTTCCCTCCTCCTCGTCTCGCGGCGGCAACGTGACGGTGTTTCCCGCCGACGCGGTGTCGCCGCCGCACTCGAGGTCGTCGGGGAGGTCCGCGGCCTCAGCCTCGGCCTCGGAGGAGACGAGAGCCCAAGTGTGGACGAGCCCGTTGAAGAGGAGACCCGCGAACACGACCAACGTGATCGCGAGCGCCGCGAGGCCCAAGCCGACCGCGTAGACGCGAAGAAGGCGACGCGGCAACCTCGCCCAATCAGAGGAGGAGGTGATTTTGGAAAAGGTGAGGGCACTCATCGCAGAGGTGCACGTGGGAAAGGTAAAGGCGGCAAAGTCGACACCAAACTTGCGGAAAATAGTCCCGCGACGTTTGTAGACCGAGTAGACCGTGCACCAGAAGACGAGGAAACTCGCGGCGACTAGGCCCAGGTAGAGGTCGTCGACGAATTTCAAAGAGGGCGCGCACGTTTCGAAAAACCCCGATCGCTTCAAATTCCCCGCGGTCAAGGCCATCGCCGAGAGTGCGGCCTGGAGGGCGGCGACGCCCGCCGAAGCCGTTTCGCCAGGATCGCGCACCATGATCACCCAGAGCTGCGGCGGCACGACGAGGCAGACAGCCGGTAGGCTCAAAGCAAAGGAGATCACGACGACCGGGTGACACTGCAACACGGAGTTGCCAACGAGGGCAACGACTACGGCGTTGCAGACGGCCGGACTCCAGTACGGTTCGACGCGCGCCCTCGTCTTCCACGCGGCTCTCAGAAACGTGGCCGTGACGACTGGTTGCGCCGCAGCACCCACGTACAGCAACAGCTTGGCGCTTTCGACTGCTCCGGCGTACCGCAACCTCTCGAGGGCAACGCAGAACACGAGGCCCCACACGGCGTACGCCGAAGCAGTTCGAGGGCTGCCAAACTCGGCGTCGAGGCTGCGATTGGCCGCCACCAACGCAACCCTCAGCGCGAACAGACACCACACCACCGTCGCAGGGATCGTTCCGGCCGCGAGCACCGCCTGCCGGGCATTGTCGATGATATGCGGATAAAACTCTTCGCCGAGCTCGAGCACCAACGAAGTCGCGCCGCACAGCCCCAGCGCGAGCGCATTCGCGCCGGGCGGCAGCGACAGCACGACCTTTGCGGCGAGCCCCGGCCTCTTTCGCAACCTCGCCCGCACTAGCGCCGCGACCTTTTCGTCCTTAGACCACGTATCCTCCATCTCTTGGAAGATTTTATTGCAGCTAACGCCGAAAGAAACGAAACGCAACGAAACGAAACGAAACTTTACCAAAAGGGTATCGTAATAATTACTATCTACCACCGATACATATCTTCTTCTTCTTCTTCACGTCAGTCGGTCAACTGTCATTAGGGTACAGGGGGATGCATAGGATACGACGACGTGCGAGAATATGGCAAACTTCTTATTATTAGCAGTCGACATTAAAAGACAAACTTATTATTAACCACCCACATCCTTCATGCCCCCCACACACACCCCCCTCTTAGCAGTCGACCTTTAACGACAAACTTATTATTATTATACCCTACTATGAGGTCTGGTGATGACGAAGCTATGATTTTCGAGCAAGTCCGCAGCCTGCTCCACACGCGTGTATAATTAATTAATTAATTAATTATGGAGAATCGTGCACGACAGGAGAAGAACCGTAGTAGAAGAGCGTCGTGTAGTCTTTGGCCGGGCACCCTTGGAGATACGATCCTGGCGGATAGCCGTACGTACTATGGCGGCCGAGTTGCGCTTTGGGGCCTAAGATAACGCCGGCGGGAACGACGTCGCCAGCCCACGTAATGGTTGCCGGATGCAAAATCGCGCCTCTGCCGATAACCTTCTTCTCGAATGTGAGCTTCCTGTGCGCATAGACCTGTTGCTTACAATCGTCAGCCGAGTTCACACCTCTTGTACCACTCAAGAATAATTAATCACCACAGCTTTAGAAGAAATGCTTTTTTTTTTCAAAAATGAAGAAATTTAGAAGACTCTGGTTCACTACGTGAGCAAAATTCACAGAGTGCTCGTCGACGACGGCGTCGGCGCCGCTAGTCAGCAACGGTGGTTCCATAAAGTACGCACTATTCACGAATGCTGTCGCGGCAACCTCTGCTCCGAACACGCGCATGTGCGCGTTGGCAATTCGACTGCCGCGGATTAGAACCATAACGTGTCCGCAAAGACCAAAGAAAGTCTGCTGGTAGTCCATGTATGCGAATCTTCGCCAAAGTGGCCACGCGTTTGCGTTTTTCCAGTCGTGCAATATTAACCACCTCTGCCACGAACGAAAAACCATGGCCATCGACGCGTAGGCCACGAGGGCGATGGGCCCAACGAGCAGGAGCGCCCGAGTGCGTGCGACTGGAGGTCGCCACGCTCGGACGCAACCGGTATCGCTGACACGAAATCCGCGGTTGTAGTAGTCAGATTTGAAGTAGTTTGCCTTGTTGTAAAAAATAAGAACAGCACGCTCGTACGCGGGAATGAGCGCGACAAAGCTGAGCAAGAATAGGACCACACCACGCAAAAGAGATTGCTGGAGTCCTGCTGCTGTGACCACGTAGCGAGCTTTGGGCGTGGAAAATATATCTTCGCCGTCGACGACGACCTTGCGGCGGCGGCGGCGGCGGCGATGAAATACCCTAGAAGCAAAGTAGGTCGATCCCGTTTGGACGACAAAGTCCTCGGGCACCACCGTTTGATGTCCCACAACTGCGTCATCTTCGATGATCACGCCGGCATTGAGTCGCGAGCGATAGCCAACTTGTGCGCGTGTCCCAATTCTGACCATCTTGTACTCTCCAGTTGCGCCTTTGCACGAAATGGCGTGACCGGATAGCGTTGCGAATTTGCCGACCTGAGACGTGCCGAGAGTGTCATTAGCTAACTACTTCGCGGTAGATACAAATATAAACGACGCGACATGCTTTTTTGTGATATGACGAACGCTGTCTCGTTTACCTCGATCAGGTCCGCTTCGATTGGCGAGAAGAAAAACACGCTCGCCACGCTTGCCGTTAACTGCACGCGCATGCCTAGCGTCTTTATCAACACCATGCTGAGCAATCCGTTTTCTTCCCATACCATAGACCCTAATGATGCCAGAACGCGATACCAAATCCACTCGATGAACCACGTCCGCAATCGCTACGTCCAGTCTTCGGACCGGCGCACCGTCCCAGGACGCAGCCGGCCGACGAGCAGCCACTTCAAAAAGACAACTCCAAAACCTGCCGAGGCAAACATCGCGAGGAAATAGCCCACAATAAAATAAATCAGCTCGCGATATCGAAAGCGCCACGAGTACCACCAATCAAGCTGCTGCTGCTGCTGCAAAATATATTCTAGCAGCAGGTTAGACCCAACCAGTGATCCGTAAAGGTAGGACGAGAGCGTCACCAGCTTCGCAAGCTCGAAGAAGAAGCAAAAGGTATTGGAAGGCAACGGCGCGTCGACGACGACGTTCGCGAAATTGTTCGCAACCAACTGCGCCGGGCTCGATCGATACGCGCAATTAGAGGCAAGAAGCTGGCCGCGAATTGTTGCCGCGCCGTGGTCCAGAAGAGCGCCGTGCTCGAGCGTGCAGCCCGGCATAAGGACCGCCGTTGACTCGACCTTTGCGTGGGATTCGATGACGACGCGCGCGAAGCGCATGCCTTTATTGGGCTCGAACATGCGAGTGTAACGCAAGCCGCTCGCTCGCGCGTGGTCCCCGATTGAGATGAGATCGAATTCTCGAAGCAGCAGAACCTCGACGGACGCACGAACAGAGATCTGCGCGCCCATCACTACGTACAAGACGTTTGTCAGCAGCGTGTCATAGATAAAGACGCCAACCCACAAGCTGTACTGGTCGAGAAGACGATCAACAAAAACCACCAGCGCAAAAAGTACGCTGTTCCTCGACGCGTTGTCCCGACTCTGTAGCGACCGATCACGAGCCATTTTGACAGAATGCTTATCGCCGCGAGCGACACCATGAAAAGAGGGATAACCAACGGCAGCAACAGACCATGAGTGTAAACGCGATCTGTCCCGACAACCTTGACGTGCGACCACGGTGCGTTATTGTCGCGCCGAATCTCAACGCGCGTTGAGCAGATCAGCTTGGTCCGCCATTGCACCCAGTGTCCGAAATGATACGCTGGAATGAGCGCGATCGATACCAAGACGACGACAACAAACAATCACCGACAGGGCCTGGACCACGTCGACGACCCACTGCGGCAGTTCCGCGGTAGACCCGAGATCCTTGCCGTCTGGGAGTGGGACAATCATTGCAAGCGACTTCTCATCATCATCTTGCCCGCGTGCAATGCGGTGAATTTCGCCGGCCAGTTCAGCAATAGTAAGCTTTGGATCCATGAGTGCGCTGAAATGCACTTCCACAGACAATTGATTCCTGCTGCTGCAACCGAGTTTGCACGCTTAGCGCGTCTCGCGACGATAGTCCCAGATGTGCGACGGACATATTCTCGCATTCGATTTCGTCGTCTACCGTGGATGCGAGGATTCGCAACAGTGTGGTCTGTACGTACGCAACTTGTGCTCGACGCACGGCTGTCTCGAGTGTTTCTGTCGGCACCGCCGCCGCGTACTCCCCAAGAACGACGTCGGCGGTTGAGGCAACGAGGGAGGAAGTAGCTGAGTGATTCATCAACGGCGCCGTCGATCCCGCCGTGCTCTTGCTGGTGTCGAAAGAAGCGTGCTCGTTTGTGACTAGGCCCGAAAAATAGGGTGGTGGTGGTCCTCCAAGATGATGATCAAACTTGCGCTCCAATCCTCGTCGTAGTAAAGTTGCAGCGAGTGGTCTGCTGTCACGCGCGAGCGGATCGCGTCGAGCCATCCGTCACCCAGCGAACAGGAACTAAAATTATCGTCGGGCATATTCTGCGTTGTCGAAGAGACTGTAGCATCGATGCCTGCATGTTGGTCGTCGGTGTCGCCAGCGCGCGGGTGCGCGCGCGGCTCGAGCGATGAGTTCGAAGACTCGACATTTTCATCATCCATAAAGGAGAATCCGGCGAGCCATTCGAAGACGCCGGTAAATATTTCTGTGACATCAGCAGCAGCAGCAGCGGTGATGTCGTCTCCACCGGATGTCTTGGCAATTTGCTGTGTTTTCCCGCCGAGAGTCGGATTTGAATCAAAGATGACGCTTAGCTCTCCCGCGAGCAGCGCATCACGAATCGCTCGACGTCGAAGCTTTCCGCTCGTGGTCTTCAAAATAGTTTGTTTTCTGCTTGATGATGAATACGATGCGATGCGGTCGCAGGCCGACGGCTTTGTGAACACGTTTTGTGAGCATCGACGCGAGGGTCTCGCATTCAGACGTTGCTGTATCGCGGACTTCGAGCACGATGCACAAGCGCTCGTTATCGTCAGCGCCATCGATGGCAAAGGCCGCAATACATCCCGGTCTCACGGCCAAGGCATTGGTCGCCGCCGCGAGTTCGACGTCATCGCTGTAGTAATTTTCGCCGCCGATGATGATCGCGTCTTTGATTCGACCGCAGACGAAGGAAGAGATGGCCGTCCTCGATGAATGCCTCGTCTCCAGTCCTCAGGTACGAATGGCCATTGTCCGGTTCGAGTTGGGCGTGGAAGGTTTCCTTGCTTAGATCCGGTTTGCCCCAGTAGCCCTGGGCCACCGAGCCAGAGCTCAACCACAGCTCGCCACGAGTACCGTCGGGCGCGACGCGTCGGGTTTCCGCGTCGACGATGCGGAGGTCGATCTGGAAGTCGGAGCCGCACGAGGCGAGGTCTGGCCGCCGCCGCCACAAAACGAGCCCTTCGGCCTCCCCGCACGTAGCGACCACGTGCTCAGCCAGGCCATAATTTGGCACGAAGATGTTGCCGTTACCGTCGTCGCGCAGGTTGCAGCGGACCGCGAAACAAGCTGCGAATTCTCGGAGAAACGATGGCACGCACCGCTGACCAGCCCCTCCAACCAGATAAACTACACAACTGAGGTCGATGTTGCTGACGTCGGCACGTGCGGCCCTTTTCGTGCAAAGCTGATAGCTAAAGTCTGGCGCCGCGGTGGGTCCAGAGAGCGCGATGTCTAAATATCGCGCGCATCCACATCAGTGGGTCCGCGAGGAAGGATAGCGGCGAGAAGTTGATCATGTGGTAGCCGGCGCAAAACGGCCCAACCAGCATGAGCATCAAGCCAGTGTCGTGGAACTGCGGGAGCCACGACACCGCCACGACGCGCTCTGTCGTCGTCGTCGTCGTCGTAAAGCCGTGGAGATTGTGCAAACGGCTGCTTTTGGTCTCGCCCAACCGGACGTCGAGGGATCGGCGCTGCGCAGGCAAGTAAATTTCGTTGAGATTGTGCCAGATGTTGCGGTGCGAAATCATGACGCCCTCGGGGTCCCTGCGGGAGTGATGATAGTAGTTTGGGGCCGGCGAATAACGCACCCCGTGGATCCAGGCGCGAATTGCAGGAAGGCAATGGCACCCGAGGGTGCTTGGTCGATGTCGCTACCACTCTTACAGCGTTGGGCTCGGAGGATGTTTTTAGGCGCGAGTACTCGACGCGCGGTTTTTTCTTCTTCCGTCGAGTCTTCGTTGCGCGCCAAAGACGACGAAAGCTCTACGAGGCGTTGCCGAGCGCTGCGGGATAAAAAAGTTTAGACGCTGGCTCTTTGTTATCACCTGCCATGCTTGAGAAAAAAAAAGGGCGAGTCGTCTTCGGCCGCGGCCCCGAAAACAAGGTTCTCGGTATTGTACCACTCGATCCGCGGCCACGAAGAGCGACAAAGGTGAGTGGCGATGCGCAACGCGCGTACGGTATGATCCACGAGTCCGACCGTGGCGCTGCAGGACTGGCACACGATGTCTAGCTTCTCGAGGCCGCGCTCAAGGCTGGCGGGGTCCGGAGGATAATTCGGCACGGCCAAGACGCCAGCGCGAAGACACGCGAGAAATGCGACGAAGAATTCTGGCCCAGGCGCGTACGCGAGGAGTGCGACATCGCCGGGCGCGAGACCTACGTCCCCAAGCAGCCACTTGGCTACGAACGCCGAGCGTCTCCAGACAGCGCCAAACGACAGTTTGGCAGTTTCGTAGCCCGCGCCGTCGAGCCACGTAAGGAAGGTTTCGTTTTCGAGCGCGACTGCCGTCTTACGCGCCTGTGCTTGCCAAGTAACTTCGTCGCTCCAGGGCCGCCACCATCGCGGCGGCTTGTTCGACGATTCTGCGCGCGCGACGACGACGGTCGCGTCGTCCATTCAGAAACTGTAATAAGTCTTTATAACATGTGGCTGGACCCTAGGTAGAAACATATCGAAGCGGGGGTGTTCTTCCTTCCTTCCTTCCTTCCTTCCAAGGTCCCCGGCGACGGGTGGGTCCGGGCCGGGGTCGGGGTCGTGGTCGGGGCCGGGGTCGCGGCGGCATGAAGCATGGCAAGTGGCAGTCCATGGCGAGGGACGTGCGTGCTCCCAAATACGATGGATGTCTCCATGGTGGGTGCGTGATTTAAGAAGCCATCATAATAAATAATGTGATCTTGACCCCCCCCCCCTCAAACAGCACAACGTGGAGCATTCCGCATTCCGGAAACGGCGAAAGAAGAGTCGGCGATTAGCTCTTTTAGAGGATGGGTGTCGAAGCGATTTGCGAAACGCGTGTACTCGGGGGGAGCAAGGAGGCGGCGAAGGAAGCGCGGTCGCGCGTGCGTGGTTTTCGAATTCGGTGGGCAGAGTCGGCTGCTTCGTTCAAGAAGGCAAAGGTGTCGGCGGTGGCGCGGCTCGCCGGGGTGAAGGTTGAGGATGAGGGGAGTGCATTACTCACGGGGTCCCAGCGGACGTGCGTCCTCGAGACAAAGGAGGGGCCGATCACCCAGTCGTACGCTGTGATCCGGTACCTCGCCGGGCTGTCGCCGCAGTCCGGACTCTACGGTTCGACGGCGTACGAAGAAGCGACGGTGGACCAGTGGTTAGAGTTCTGCGTGCTCGAGGTCGAGACTGCCGTCGTCGCGGCTATCGAGCACGGGAAGGTGGTGGAGCCCGCCGCGAGAGCCGACGTCGAGAAGGCCCTCAAAGTTCTGAACCG
The DNA here is from genome assembly GCA_029834535.1 of Chrysophaeum taylorii. Taxonomy (NCBI): domain Eukaryota; class Pelagophyceae; order Pelagomonadales; family Pelagomonadaceae; genus Chrysophaeum; species Chrysophaeum taylorii. The sequence continues at coordinate 100,524 of JAQMWT010000544.1, read as the reverse complement.
CGTTCTCGAAAAACGGACATTTTTGGTCGGCGAGCGGGCGACGGCCGCCGACGTCGCTCTAGTTTGCGTTCTGAAATCCGTCTTTTGTGACGCAAAGTTGCTCGGGCCGGCGCTTTTCAAGCAGCAATACCCTCACGCGCTCCGGTGGTACCTGACGGTAGCCCACGCGTGCGCTCCCGAGCTCGGCAAAGGGGCGGTCGACGCGGTCAAGCCTATCGCCTCGCTACCGCGAGAAGAAGCAAAGGCCCCCAAGGGTACTGCTGGTGGTGGTGGTGGTGCAGGCGATCCGGGGTCGCTGTTTTCTCGGACGTTCGCGCGGTCGCGCGTGCGGCTGAAGGAACTTCTTTCGGAGAAATCGATCGGGTCGACCGCGACGGTCGCGGGGTGGGTGAGGTCGGTGAGAGAAGCCGAGAAAGGGACGCTGTGCTTTGTCGAGCTGAACGACGGGTCCTGCCTCGGGTCTCTTCAGGTCGTCGTCGCATCGGGAATCGAGGGGTTTTCGGAGATGAAGGGCTGCGGAGGCACGGGGGCGTCGGTGAAAGCGAAGGGCGAGGTCGTCGAGTCTCCGGGGAAGAACCAGGCTATAGAGTTGAGAGCGACCGAGGTGACCGTACTCGGGCCGACGCGGGGCGGCCCAGATCGCGCTCCGGGTGCCCAATACTATCCTTTGGCGAAAAAATTCCACACGCCCGAACACCTGCGCGCCCACGCTCACCTCCGGCCGAGGTCGCGACTCGGGTCTGCCGTCGTAAGAGTGAGACACGCGCTGGCCTTTGCGACGCACGAGTTCTTCAACGGGTTGGGGTTTTTGTACGTGCACACGCCCCTCATCACGGCTGCGGATTGCGAAGGCGCTGGGGAGCAGTTCACCGTGACGACGCTGCTTCCGGAGGAGGGCGAGCGCGCGGATACTATTCCTCGAACTCCCGAGGGTTTTGTCGACTATTCGAAAGACTTCTTCGGGCGGAAGTGCGGGCTGACGGTGTCGGGGCAACTCAACGTCGAGACCCACGCCGTAGCTTTATCGGATTGCTACACGTTTGGACCGACGTTCCGCGCGGAGGTCTCGCACACGGCCCGCCATCTGTCGGAGTTTTGGATGATCGAGCCGGAGATGGCGTTCGCGACGTTAGACGACGACGTCAAGTTGGCGCAAGACTACCTCAAGTACTGCGTTTCCGCAGTTTTGACGCGCTGCGACGACGATCTGGCGTTTTTCGAACAGGCCAACGAAAAGGGGCTGCGGGATCGATTGAGGTCGTTGGCGAGCGCGCGCGTCCCTCGCCTCGAATACTCGGACGCCATCGAGATTTTGCTCGTTGCTATTCGCGACGGCCACGATTTCGAGAACAAAGATATCGCGTGGGGCGTTGACCTCAATTCCGAGCACGAACGGTATCTTACGGACGTCGTGTATAAAGGGCCCGTAGTCATCGTTAATTACCCCAAAAACATCAAGGCCTTCTACATGAAGCTTAACCCGGGCTCGAACCCGCCGACCGTCGCCGCCATGGATCTCCTCGTGCCCAAGATTGGCGAAATTATTGGCGGAAGCCAGCGCGAGGACGACCTCGAGACCCTCGAGCAGAGGGCCAAGGAGGTCGGGTTGGACCCCAAGTCCATCTCGTGGTACGCCGACCTCCGCCGCTACGGATCTGTCCCTCACGCGGGGTTTGGCCTCGGCTTCGAGCGCCTCATCATGCTCGTTACCGGCGTCGAGAACATCCGCGACGTCATCCCCTTCCCGAGGTACCCCGGCCACGCGGCATTCTAAGTTACTATATAACACACGCAGTTCCCGAGAGGATCTGTCCCGACGCACGAATCTGGTTTTCCACACTTCCCGTAGCGGAGGGGTTCCTGCAAGGCTTCCACCGGCAGCCCAGTCGCCAGACGCTCCCACAAAACATCGTGTTGTGTTCTGTTGTTGTTGTCTTCTGCCGCCGCCTCTTCCCAGGTCGCCTCTACGAGAGCCAACGCGGCCTCGGTGGCTACCGCGTCGGTAACGTTCGCCCCGATACCACCACCACCACCGCCGCCAATTTGCCGCAGCACCACGGGGTCCAAAAAGCGACCGTTGTAGGAGGGCCCGGCTGCCCTGGCCCACACGAGGACCTTTCCATACTCGACGCACCACGCCCGCACCCTCGATCCTTCGTTTTCGTTCCCGTAGAGCGACGTGAAGTTTGCCAAAACAAAGAGAACCGCGTCGTCGAAGAACGCGGGCCGCAGCATCAAAACCTCCCAGTACGAGAAGGCCGCTGCAAAGTCGATCTCGGTAGCCCCCCATTCGTTCTCCAGGAGCCGCGGGAAGTGCGTCTGGACCCAGTCGACGTCCTCGTTGTGAGCTTGGGCGAACGGGACTAGGTGAAGATAGTCGTCCAACGTCCCGTACTCCCCAATTGCCGGCCACTTGGCGCTGCAGTCGAACTTCTTGGTGACCTTCAGAATGCGACAAAACAACTCGTAGGCCCCAGAGTCGCCGGGACAAACGATCGTCGCGCCGCTTCTCCGCCGGAACGCGAACCCCGCGTCCCCAAACATGAAAGCTCCCGCGTCAATTCTTAAAGTGTTGAGCGCGGCGTACGTCGGCCGCTCCGAGGCTTCTTCGAACGTAAAGTTCCGCGGGCAGCAGTGCCTGTCCAAGGGCCACGCGGGAAATCCTAACAAGTTCTCTTGGGCCAGAGCCGTGGGACAATCGCAATCGAGGTTTGGATCCCCGTACCGCATCTCGTACAAATTTGGGAGGTACGGGTTCTCTTCCAATACCTCCAATCCCACGACCGTATCGAGGATCGAGCTATTCGCCACCGCCTCCCAGTTTGCGACCACTTCCACAGTCTCGACTTCTTCGGCGAACCTTCGCACCATCTCCACGGCGGACATGCCCAGCGACGACGACACGTTTGCGACGAGGTCCAGGACCCCCGGAACTGCGCCAATCGACAGTCCTCTCGCGTGCGCCGTGGCATTCCCGACCACCCACAGCGCCGTCTGGCTCACGCCAGGACCGGGAACAGGCAACAACAACATGTCCTACTACTAATAACTCTTACCCTCAAAGATCATCGAGCACCACATAAATGTTGTTGTTGTTGTTTGTTGGCGGCGTTGGGGGTGTCGACGTGGGGTGCAGGCAGCGACGCGTTGCGCTCGCGTCGCTCGTCGCAGCTCCTGTGCAGGCCGCGTCTGTCGCCGAGGTCGGTTCGCCGGCGGAGGCTCCATCGGCCGGGCGAGCACTGGTCGAGGTCATACTGCCGCCCGTGTTTAATCGTGCCACGCACCGGTACGAGGTCGGGCGCGGCGCGTACGCTTTCGACCAGCTTTTGAAGTTTGCCAACGTTAGCGCGTCGATCCGCATGAATGTCCTGACTCTCGCTGACGGATCTCTGTGCGCGATCTCGCCCGTCGCTCCGACGGGCGAATGTCTGCGACTTCTCGAGCCGCTCGGGACCATCAAGCACATCGTGCTCCCCGTCAACGCTTTAGAACACAAGGCATTCGCGGGGGTTTTCGCGCGGCGGTTCCCTGAGGCTCTGGTATGGGTCGCGCCCGGGCAGTACGGCCCGTTCGGAACGCTACCCAAGAAGATGCCGTATCCCGTCGCGGGGGTCCTTGGGGAACCGTCGCAGACCCAGAACCCGTTGTGGCCTCCGGACCTCCAAGTCAAAGTATTCTTCGTAGATCTCCCGCAGAACGCGGGGCCGGCGTGCGAGGTCGCGTTGCTCCATAGTCCGACGTCGACGCTCGTAGTAACGGACGCGGTCTCGTGGATCCCACGAACCCCCCCCAGCATCTTCGCGTCCCTATTTGGCCGCGAATTAGAAACCGACCTTGATTTTTGGCCGAAGAGCGTGCTGCAGGCCGTGTTCCTCAAGTTGAGGAAAGAGGGGGATGCGTGGCCGGCCTACGACAAGATCACCAACCGGCTGGTTCGAGCCCCCATCCTGCGCGCCTTCAGCGACGCCCGAGCCCCTGAGGAGACGCGGGCGTGGGTCGACGACATCGCCCGGACCTGGGACTTCGACCGGATCCTGACCTCCCACTTCTCCTCGCCGATCGCGGCGACCCCCGCCGAGTTCCGCGACGCCTTTAGCCGGCTCGACGACGGCCCGGGCGATCCCCGGAAAATCCCCGTCCTCGACGACAGCGACTGGCAGCCCCTCGACGACCTGAATGACATCATCGACAACAATAACCTCGGTGCGCCCCGAGTGGCAGACTATAAATGATGATGCTGCGTTGTCGTCGTCGTCGTCTCGAGGTCATCGCGGTCGTCGCGAGCGGGCTGCTGCTGTGGCTGCTGCTGCAGAACCGGCAACCCCCGCCGCCGCCGCCGCCGCCGCCAAGACGGAGTACGTCAACGACGACAAAACCAGCCGTGTCCTTCGACGTGGCGCGCGTGCTCGGCCGGCAGCCGGAGTGGCCGTCGGTTCCTCCTTCTGAGGAGTGCCCCGTGCGCCGGCCGAGGACGCTCATCTACAACCGCATCCCCAAGTGCGGGTCGGGGTCTGTCGCAATCTTCATCGCCTTAGCGCAGGAGAAAAACGGCTTCCAGCTGTGTCGGTCGACGATGTACACGCAGAGGTGGTTGGCGCCGCCCGACAGGAAGCGGTACGAGCGGAACCCGTTTGTCGCGTCGCGGTGCCGGAAGGTCATCAACGTGTCGGCCCCGGCGGTCCTCAACCGCCACGTGTTTTTCTACGAATTTCGAAACAAAAACGTCCTTCACGTGAACATGATCCGCGAGCCCGTGTCGCGCTGCGTCAGTCGATTTTATTACGAGCGCGACGCCCGCGGCGCCGTAGGAAAGGGCGTCACCATCGACGCCTGCATACGCGGCCCCTGCCGCTTCCACGAGTGGACCGGGAGGGAGGCCGCGGCGGGCGGCGCTCACACGAGGTTCGGCCAACTCAGGGAAGAATGCAGCTCTAATTACCTCACGAGATGGTTCTGCGGCCACGGCACCGCCTGCTCGGCCGATGCTGGGGCCCTCGCGACCTCCCTCGACAAAGATCGCGCCGCCGGGATGTTGTCGGCGGCCGCGCACAACTTGGTCCGCCATCATCCCGCGGTCGGCGTCGTCTCTCGGATGCGGGACAGTCTCGCCTTGTTCGCCGCTACCATCCCCTCCTTCTTTGGCGGTCTCGACACCGCGATTTTTAATACCGTCTGCAACAAGTGCAACCCCAACAGGACCGCCGTCACCAACCCCCCTCCGAGTAGCGAGAACCAAATTTTCCTCGCGAGGCTCAACGCCCTCGACGTCGCCCTCTACGACTTCGCCCTCACCCTCTTCGACAAACGGGTCGAGGCATGTGGTGGTGGTGGTGGTGGTGCAAATAAATCGTATTAGACTTGTTTTTTCTTCGGGTCGTCGTCGTCGAGGATCTTGAGGAAGAGGTGGAGCAAGGTAGCGCTGAAGGCGCAGGTGAAGACGAGCTGGAAGCGGCCGGAACACTTGGTTCCATCAAAAAAGAGGTTCGGGGTCTTCCGGAGCGCGAGGAGCAGGCTGACGTAGGTCGTGGCAAACTGGAGGACCTGGACGCGCGTGACCCAGATTTTCCACGTCGACCGCAACCCAATCGCGGCGCGCGCGTAGTAGTAGTACATGAAGATGTGGACGAAGGTGTTGGTGGCCATGCCGGGGTATCGCAGTGTCTGTCCCTGCGCGCAAAAATACCCCGTATACATCACGAGGGCGTGGTGGTAGCAGTGCGTGAAATAACGTCGCGGTGGTTTTCCTCTACACGCAAACGCCAAGACTGTGTCCAGGAGTTCGTAGTATTTTGAGATGTAGTACGCCTCGAGGGCGTAGGATCTCGGTGGGTCGAAGCGCTCGCACAGCACGAAACCCCATCCCTCCACTTGAGCGCGCCCCCAGGCCTCGACAACAACCAACCCGAACATCGCAGCGCTCGCGACGCTCAAAAATCCGTTGTGCGCAGCTAGGATTGCCGGTCCCCACCTCATCATCGGCGTCCACCTTACTCGTGGCGCGACGATCGCGAACACCACGTACAATATCGTCGGAATCGTCGGATCCATCATCATCTTTTAATTTTTTTTTTTTTGCCACAACATGTGGCGGCAGGCAACTCCTGACCGCTAAGGCTTACCCTTCCTTTGTGAGGCTTGATACCCGTTCAACGGGACGCCTTTTCCTACTACTTTCCTAATGACATCATCATCATACCTCTCCCTCTCGTCGTGAGAAGCGTATTGCTTGCAGCATTCTTCTTGTAGCAATGCTATCATATACCATCTCTCCATCCATCTTGTTGTTGAGAGGCTTGGTGTGCGTGGGCACAAGGTGTGTGGCGAGCATATTCGACGACCCCGAGTCCGTCACGTTTTCCTCGTTCAGTGAGAGGTCGAGGACGAGTCGGCGAGTACCCCCTTTTTGTCTGTCACCTTTTGGGGTCGGGAGTGGTTTTTTCTGTGCCGCCATACGTGGTGGAGGACACGAGATCGTGCGACTATGTCGGTCGCCGACGAACACTCGAGTGCCGCCGTACGTATTGTTGTATATACGTGGTCCGGATTTGCCCTGATCAAGCACGCGGAGTTCCAGTGGACCGGTTTGCGTTGAGAATGAATATGCGCGGACTTTGTTTTGTTCGTGCGTCCCGAGAGACGAGGAACACGCGTGCAAGTTGGAAGCGCATTCACCCGGGAATTGATTTTGGTATGGCGAGAACGGCGGAAGCTGTTAACGAGTGGGATCGCTACCCGCGGGCATTTTTGGATTGCCAGCGGATCAGAATTCCGTGAGTGCTGTTTTTACGGCGACAGATAGCGTTGTTGTTGTGATCAACGTGCATTACTTCGAGTGATCGAATCCGGACTTGTTTCGAGATTCCTCATCGACGTCGATACAATACGGATACGGACGCAGACGTGCGCGAGGACGAATCTCCTCCAGTGCTTCCCGCCGCCCCTGAGATATAGGCCGCGAGGAAGGTGAATTGCGTGAGGCCGAGGCAGTCGACGCTGCTGACGTGCCCCCTGACGTGCCTCCAGATAATTTTTTCGCCGTTGAGCCCAACGACACGACCCCGGACCGTGGCGAGCGCGTTACGATTGAGCGCGGATCCGTAACCCGAAGTCGACTTCGTGACGATCTCGAGCGGAGACGTCGCGAAAATGAACGATTAGCTGAGCGATTTGCCCGTGAAATGGCTGAAGCGAAAGAAGAAGCGGCTCGACGACGAGAAGTCAATATGCTGAACGACGACGAGTTGCAGCACGAGAGCGAAACAACGAGGACCCTACGTGAGGAGGTTGAACGATTTCGTCGTGAGCGAGATGAACTGTTAGCCGAACGTACACGTCGTGAGAGTAGCCGCGAACAACCCGTGAGTCGACCCGAACCGGAAAGGAGCACTGAAACGGGGGATGGACCTCCGCCCCGAGACGATACGGAGACTGAGGGTAGGGCGGAAACTGAGAGGATGAAGGTACGAAATTTTTACGGGGACTATCACGGGGATTATCGCAGACGTTTGCGGACGCCTTCGAGAAGGCCAACTATAGCCGATCTCGCCGCCCCACTTCCAGTTTGAAGGCTGACAACTTCAAACTCGTCATCGACGGCCGAGATCAACGGTAATTCAAAATCTGGATTCTGCAGCGGTGATGCATACGTTAGCAGATGACCACTTTACTCGGTCGAGAAATTACGTTACCGGTGCATTTGCGCGATACCGTTGCACCAATTTTTGAGGAGCATTTGCGGAAATACTACGAGGAGCTCTGCGATGAGCTACCGCACGGTCCGTCATTTTATTTGAAATTGGATGCTCGCGACGAAGAGTATGGAGCCTCGATTCGGCGCATCCATCGTCTCAACAAGACTTACTGTGATAAGATTCTGGATTATTTTAGATCGACTTGCCGACCTCCGAGCACGTACGTAGCAGGAGCTGCTCGATAAGCTGCGGAAGGGAGTTTGTGGCACGTACAAACGTATATTGTACCAAATTATAGAATGAGGCTTTAGCCTTTTGTACCGAGTCCAGCCGCACGATGGATGACGTCTGATATCATCGACCAGCTTGTCAGTGTGGTTTGGCGTCCAAGGATTTACGGACCCGTGTGCGGACACTACGAGGAGCGGACACTCGGATAGATACGTGACTTTTGAGTCGTCGATGGTGGCGCTTATTACGCGACTCGAGAACGACTTTCGGAAGTTGATGGAGGAGGAGAAGGACCAAGGCCCCTCCAATCCGAAACCAAATAAACCGCCGCGAGGGAGGGGAGGTCGAGCTATGACTTCCGATCAACAAGCTAAGCAAGATGCGGATAAACCGTCTGGGAATGCGGTTCCGCTGATCTATCTTGCGAGAGAGATCCTTTTTGGTGGTGCCAGAAGACGTGCAAAAAGTGCGGATACTTCTGGTCCACCCATGATTTGAAGATGAACACGGAAAAAAATCGCGTGGTTTGTAACCGCGATCCGGACCGTTTATCACTGTGCGATGTGGAAGCGCATTCGGAAATACAAAAAGCAACAACCCATATCGCGTTCCGATTGGGAGAACCGTGACGATGCATCTAATGTGCACGCCACGCGCGGATCGGAACCTACTAATGAAATACAAACGGCCCTCGCCGAGCTTGGAAACCACAATGGCGACCATGGTGAGCGAGGTCAGAGGCATCAAAGATAGCACGTCGTCTTCTACAAGACAGCGAGACGGACAATCACCTTCTAGACGATCGTCGCGCCGACACCGAAGTAAGAGCCTTGATCAAAAGGCCAATAGTCCTACATCAAGCCCGAGCCCCCGCCGTCGCCGCCATAGCCGGAGCTCTAGTCGCAATTTTCGCGCCGGCGCAGACGTCATCGACGGCGCGATGACGAATATGACGGAGGCCGATATCAGGATAGTTCGGGACATTCGAGCACAACTTTTGCGTTCAAATCTCTACGCGAAGCGCGGCCATCGTCGGGAGTTGTCTTTTACCCGACGGCGCACCCCGCCCGAGTCTCCGATGATGTTGCCGATGCCGCTGTGACGAGCAGCCATCGCTTGCAACAGGAGCAAAATACCACCAACGCTCGGATCGTTCGGCGGCCTTCTACATCGTATGTGGAAGCAATATCAGATGCAACTTTGGATTCTCGGCACTACTGGGAAGACTCAGACTCGGAGACCGACGAACCCATGCCGCAGGTTCCAGTGTCCCCCATTCTTCAATGTGCATGTCTTGCAGGGCAGTTCACAATGATAATGATGTTAGAACTTTTGAGTTGACGGCGGGGACGACGTCTTCTTTTCCTACGCCCCCCCCCCGAAACTGTTTTAGCCGATGTTTTAGCCGATACAGATTTGGTCGCAGCAGAGCAGACCACAGCGGCGCCGATGGAGGAGAAGTGGACGGGAATGTCCGATTTGATGGACGAGAAACGAAAATTGTCAGAGGAAATAAAGGAGGAAGTATATGTGCCTCCGATTGAGAAGTGTCAGAATTTGTTGCCAGCGAAACTGGGGAATGAGGAAGCAGCCGAAGCGGCGAGCGCCAATATAGATTCAGAGGCAAGATGTGGGACGCCAGATATGGCAGCGTCGACGATGCAGATGCCGGGCGATTCGAAACCGGAGATACGATGTCATCATACTGCACTTTCGCCGAGCGATGGGGAAAAGATCGAGCAAGACCTCATCACCATCGGTTGTCTGGACCCTGGTACACTTACGTTCATAGTTGGTCGTAGTTACAGACGACGAGACGGGCCGAAGTTCGCAACGACTTTAGGCGTGGATGGAATGGCTGATGTCTCCTATATTTGTCGTAGGATGGTCGAAAAACTGACAAAGGATAATATAATCCTTGACCGAGGCGATCGATCCCCCATTCGACGAGCGCACCCTGTACGGGTCAGGATTGAATAAGACGACTATCCACAAATAGGTCGCATTGCGAATTGCGCTCGCGAACGACGTGGCCGTTCCAGTGGTTGCCATTGTGGCCGATACTAATCACCTATTTCTGCTTGGAGCGCGCGATATTCGGGTGTTGGGAGCCATAGTGGACTACCCGCGAAATCGCATTGCGTTTCTCCGCACACAAGTCGCTTATGGGCGCAAGAAGTTAAAGGTGCAGGATCGACGAGTCGATTCTCCGATTTTGACGTTCAGAACAACTTATGATGAGCGCAACCCCGTGGTAGTTCAGGTTTATGGGCAACAGCACCATGCGATGCAAAAGAGCCTGAGCACAGTTGAGAGCCGCGTTTACGCTCGCTTGTGCAAGATTGAAGACCTCCAGCGTCCACCGCCGAAACGAGCGGGAGCTTCGACGGCTTGTTGGGGAGTCCCTACAGTTACGCCTTCTCAAAGTTCGAACAGCGATGCCTATGAAGTGATAGCCTATGCTGCGCGCACGATGAAGGTCGAGCCTGGGCGCACTTACTGCGTGCCAGTCGCTCTTTCAGAGCCCATGGAAACCGGGCAAGTTTTCGTTGCTACGTCTTCTGGATACGAGCAACTCGGGGTAGTTGATGGAATGTGTTCTTCTCCTGAGGATCATGACAAGTTCGCGCAGCTCGAGTGGCGATCTCCTCTACCCAGGATGTGCCGACGACCGTGATTACTCAAGGTGAAGTTCTCGCTTTGGGCGATATTGTTCGTTTTGATGACGAGCTGAATGTTGAAACGGTCGACGATTTAACGAAGGATGGTGAAGCCGAATCTGACAAGGCTAACCTATCGTTCACTGTTTCGGTCGCAAGCCATCTGACTCAAGGCGATGCGGCTCCCGAACCGATGCTTTTGTGCTCGATGCAGAAGGCGTCTCCTTCCGCCGATAAGAATAAGAATTCTCGTCAAGAATCGCTCGGTAACGACGATTTCGACCGACGAACCGACGAGGAGGAAAAGAAATGCCGAGAAGTTACAGAAGACGAGATTCGCCGAAGGTTTGAAAAAGTCCACTGGGTGCCGGTCACGTATCGCAAGGTTGTGATGCTCTTTAGCGGCGCCGGAGGCAGTACTTTAGGACTGCAACGAGCGAATGAGTTGTGCGGGACGTCGTTTCGGGTTGTCCTTGCTCTTGACTCTTCAACAGCTGCCAACAAGATTCATCAGAAGAATTTTCCGAAGATACCTGTGGTTCAGCACGCGCTTTGCGGGCGATGTGAGTCGACCCTCCGATTGATCAAGGCTTATTTGCCAGAAGCGGAATGGTCATCGTCGATGTGCATAGCGTCTCCACCCTGCGTTCATTCAGCACCCTGCAACTTGACATCCAGAGATGTTGGCGGGGGAGTTACGGCCACTAATTGGACGATGAAGCTGTGCAAAATAGCTGGCTTATGATGTGGCTGATTGAACAGGAGGCGTCCATTATTTCTTATATAGCGCGCTTACACCCTTACGTGTACGTCGTCAATTTTCGTGATATCACGCCCACGTTGATGAGCTCTCGCGTGCGGTTGTCGGTCTCCAGTCACCCACTGCACCTGCAAGAGGCTCCGAAGACCTGCGCGAAAACGCAACAGAAATTTGCTGCAGCATTAGGTCACGCAGATGAACGCCACCTGCTCCAGCTGAATAATCTAGGTTCGCCCCGAGACGCAACAGATACGGCTTACACCGTTACGCGAGTTCCTCTTCGCTTAGGACCGCACCGCTCGGACACTCAGCCTTTGACTATCTAGATGACGGCAGAGCTGCTCACGATGCCGCTGGACCATATGATTGGACTGGCCTGTCCAAGACAGATCCGTTTAAGCACTTAGCATCTGGCGTCCCTCCAGATACTCTTGCGATTTTAGCCGTCGATCTGCACAACTCCGTGACCAGAGGTTTCCGCCGAAGGTGGCGAAATCCTGCCGACCGCGTTGAGCCCGACAGATCGATCCTTTGAGCAGTATTTGCGAATTACCGACACCACCCTTCGTCACGTACAGATTCCGCTGTTAAATACGCGTACTCGTGTCGTTAAGTGGGTGTCAAAAGATGATCTCCAGGATCCCACTAAATGGGTACCGCCAGAAGTCCCTATGCTTCCGCTTCCAACAGATGCGCCGGGGACGGCTCATGCTTTTTCTGCTGCCCCCCCCCGACAATCAAAAAAAGTGGACGTTTCCGTCGGATCCTGAACCTGAACAGGAGCCGAAAGTAAGGAGCGAACCGAATGTGCGCGTCAAAGGTGAAAAGATCAATAAGAGCCACCCTGAGGTGAGGTTCAAATACGAAGAAAAGTTCGATGTGCCATGAAAGGATGCGCCGCGCGACGCGGACGGTGTACCGTTACTGCAGACTCCGGAGCACGTCAAGGACAATGATGCGATGAAAGTCGTAACTTCGACGAAGGAAGAAGTCGAAAAGGTTGTTCGAGAACTGGGAATTCCCGACAACCCGCATCTGGATGAGGATGCGGAGATGATGTTGAGCCACTGCGTGCAATACGCGTGGGCCTTCTTTGATCCGATTATGAGACCCGTTGACTCGCCACCGGTTTCTCTACGATTTAAAGACGCAAACCCGCGACCGATCAAGATGACGCCTTATCGATCAAGATGACGCCTTATAGGTTGACGCCAGCAAAGCTCGAGTGTCTCAGAAAGCAGATCACTGAGTGGTGTCGCGATGGAGTCATCCGACCGGCGAACTCTCCGTGGGGATTCCCTGTACTGATGCTGCCTAAGAAGGGAGCAGACGCCGGGACGTCGAATGCTTTTCGTGCTGCAGTTGACTTGCGTCAGCTCAATGATCAGCTGGTCAATGACAGTTGGCCGAATATTCGTCAAGATGATGCTTTGGCTTTTCTTGCCATGCGCCGTTGGCGGACGTGCATTGATATTCGATGGGGTTATCATAACCTACGTTTGGACGCCGCCGCTCAGGACACCGTTACGATGGTTAGTCCACTTGGAACCCATAGTTTCTTGCGCTTGCCTCTGGGAGTAAAAGCAGCAGGAGCTCTCTTCTGTAAGCAGATGGCTAGCGATTTGTCCACCTGGATGTATAAGGACTTGGTCGCGTTTGTCGACGATATTATGATGGGATCGGATGAACTCCATCGACATTTGCAAGTCTTGATTGAAGTGCTGTGCCATTTAGCGCAGCGAGGATATAGTGGACGAACTTCGAAGTTCCACCTCCTCAAAGATGAAATCGAGTTTTTGGGACACATTTCGACTCCGGAAGGCTTGAAGCCGAATCCCAAGACGTTAGAAGCGTTGCAGCAGATGCCGATTCCCGGTACGTTGCCGAACACGTCCCCGAAGACCCAGATTCGATCTTTCATCGGCATGAGCAACTATTGCCGCCGATATGCGAAGAATTATTCTCGAAGATTGTGGAGTCGTTGAGGCGATTTTGTCTTGAAGGCGTTAAGTTTGAGTGGACGCCTGAGTGCCAGAAGGCATGGGACACGATCATCGAAGCTTTGGTGGACTCTCGCGGAGTTTATCATCCTGACTACGATCTTCTAGCTAGTGGCGGCTGCGATCGCTAACCATATGGTTGCGATGGAGGACGGCGCCAAATACGCTTGCTCCCTGCGGCGGCCCCGGCCGTCCCGGAGTGAGACGGTGCCTGCTCGCCTCCTGGGCTGGCCGGTTAGCAACCGGAAAGCCCGCGCTGGGATGGGATTCGCGCGGTTGAGCAGAACGCGACGGACAGGTCGATTGTTCGTGGACCAACACGTTCGCGGCCTGCGACGTTTTTGCACGACGTCGCACAAGACCGTGTGCAGTGGCGGTCCGCCATCAACACTCCTCGCCCCTCGTCTCTGCCCCAACTGCGTGATTTAGCTCTGAGATCCCGTACCGGCTCCTGAAGGTCCGGCCTGGCTCCCATGCTCGGGAGAGGTCTGAAGTTAGTTAGTTAGTTACTACGATCTTCCTTTTCAGATCCGCTCGGATGCTTCCAAGGATGGTCTGGGCGCGTATCTTTTTCAGGTCGTGGAAGTAAAGGACGAAACCGGCAAGGTGACACGAGAGGAACGAGTAGTTGAGTATTGGAGCCGAGCTGTGCCGAAAGAGATGCGGAACTATGAGCCTCGCCGGCTAGAGCTACTGGCGGTTATTCTTTCTCTTGAGTATTTCCGCTCTTATATCGAAGGTCACAAGACGATCCTTGAAACGGATCATCGCAACTTGACGTTTTTACGAAAGGCGAAGCACTCGTCTGGGCAGTTGGCTCGATGGGGCGATGCGGCTCGCCAATTTCGATCCTGAATTGGGTTACAAACCAGGGAAGTCGCTGGGAATGAGTATCCCTGACTGTCCCTCTCGCAATCCTATAGATCATGTCATCGAGACGGATGAGTTTGGTGAACCCTTGAACCACGCGTATCTAGTATGCCAAGAACTTCCTCGCCCTGTCGATGATGAAGGAGTACCTTTACATGGGTGCCATGTCATTCTGTCGTTTGTTACGACCGAGTTGCCTGTGGAGGAAGAAGAAGAGGATCTCGATGATCCGATGCAATTGGTCACGTCTCATGCTACGAGACAACGTCAGAAGCAACGTCTGCAGACCCAACCTAGTATTTTCCGTGATGCCGATGATCACCAAGAGTACATCGACAAGATCCCGGATAATTTGACTTTGGAAGAGATAGCCAAAGAGCAGATCACTGATGCCACTTGCGAGGACATTCGTTATCATATGGCTCAGGGCCATTCTCTTCGTCGGTACGGAGCCAATTATCGCTATCAAGTGGTGAAAGGAGTTCTCTACCGTGCCGCACCTGACTTGCACCCGATGATAGTCGCACCCCGAACTTTACGGACGCGCATCATCCGATTGTACCATGACACACCTCTCAATGGTGGTCACATGGGTCGTCAAAGTACAGTGCAGTCGACACTTGAACGTTTTTGGTGGCCCCACATGTCTAATGAGGTGGGTGCTTATATTGCTGGTTGCATAGTGTGCAAGAAAGCTCGCACGCCTGAACCAAAGAGAGCAGGTCTTCTTCAGCAACCGGTGTATGATGGTGATTACGCCGTCCTTTGTATGGATTTGTTCGGACCTTTGCCCAGTGCTGGTCCCGAGACATATCTGATCATCTTTTTTGATCCATTTTCTCATTTCTTAATTCTTGACGTACTACACCATAAGACTGCTGAGTCAATCCTCGAGTCTTTTGTCGCGAATATTTTTGGTTATCTACCTCAGAGGATTCGTACCGACTATGGGAAAGAGTTCGTCAACAAATTGATGGAAGAGTTTTGTCATCTCTTCAATGCTTGTTATATTACCACGATTCCGCATCGTGCTCAGGCTAATCCTGCGGAAAGGGTCAACCGCTTTATCAAGGCTTTCCTCCGTGCGTGTCTTCAAAACCGCAAGATCACGGACTGGCCCGAATTCGCGGAGTACATTGCTTTTTGCTACAATCGTAAGTTTATTCCGGGAACTCAGATCTCACCTTTCATGCTTCGTCTCGACCGGCAGCCTCTATTGCCAACCGATTATACGATCATGGATCTTGATGTCCGCCTCCTGCCGAAAGCTCGCTCCGATGTTGTGGCAGAGACTCGCGAGAGGCGGAAGTTCTATACCGCTACTACGGTGAACGAAGCTCGCGAGAAGGCTCTTCGTAAACAACGTCTCGCTTACATTGCGGGCCATGTCGATGTGGAGTATGAAAAAGGTTCACATGTTCTGCTCTACATCCCTTTTTCTTCAGAACAAGCTTCGACCGGAATGGCGCGGTCCATTCGTTATTTTGGAACGCTTGTCTCCGGTCACTTGCAGGATTGAGTCTCTTGATTCTCCTCCTGAACGCCGTTGTGTTCATGTCAGTCAGATCACCCCTGCGATGGTTTCTCCAGTGGTCGATCGAGCTGTGCCCAAACCCAAGGAGACCTTTCGGGATGATTACAAGCACGGTAAGTTCGTTGTCTTTCGGATTCCAGATAACAAACGGTCTGATTGGCGAAAGAAGATAGATTTACGTAGCTGAAGTTTATGAGTCCTATGATTTTGTGAATGATCGAGTCGCTCTGCATTTTTATGCTGATCTTGGTCCCCATGACAAGGTTTCCTATTACAAGCCTACCTCACATCTCTCTACTCGCAAGCTTAAGCCGGAATGATACAAGGACGTGGACGGTCGCAGTTTCACCGACAAGTCCAAGGTCAACAACAGTACCACTCCTTGTGTCACCGACTTCGCCCCGCATGAGATCGATGTGTTGATTCCTAAGTTCACTTTGCGTAGTGCCCGCGTTCCCGCACACCTGTCGTGTGAACGTGTCTACAAGAAGATTCGTTCCCGAGATGCTCATTCAGCCAAGGCTCGTGATTCTCGCCGGACTCGGTGAGGGCAGCTCGTATTCTGACCAGGGGAGTCCGTCATGTGGCGGCAACTCCTGACCGCTAAGGCTTACCCTTCCTTCTCGAGGCTTGATACCCGTTCAACGGGACGCCTTTTCCTACTTTCCTAATGACATCATCATACCTCTCCCTCGTGACGACGTGAGAAGCGTATTGCTTGCAGCATTCTTGTAGGATTCTTCTTGCTATCATATACCATCTCTCCATCCATCTTGTTGAGAGGCTTGGTGAGCGTGAGCACAAGGTGTGTGGCGAGCATATCCGGCGGTCCCGAGTCCGTGTTTTCCTCGTTCAGTGAGGTCTAGGACGAGTCGGCGAGTACCCCCTTTTTGTCTGTCACCTTTTGGGGTCGGGACTCCGATGGGAGTGGTTTTTCTGTGCCGCTATAGAACGGAAGAATCGTCAGCGCGGTTGTTATCTGATAGCCGTTGAAATTATGTGGTGGTGGTGGTGGTGGTGTGTGATGATCAACGCCGCCGCCGGCGCCCAGAACCGGACGGAGCGGTTCGCAGCTTATTCGGCGCATCTCGAGGCGTTCATCGCGACTCACGGGCACTCGGACGTGCCGCGCGACGGGGAATTGGGGCGGTGGGTCGCGTCGATCAGGAAAGCCGGGCGCACGGGCAGGCTTCCGAGCGACAAGAAGACAGCTCTCCAAGAGATGGGCTTGACCTTCAAGCCGCTCGAGGGTCGGTGGGAGGAGGGATTCCGGCTGCTGAAAGCTTTTGTTTCGAGAGAAGGCCACGCGAACGTTCCGAAAAATCACACTGAGGAGGGTATTCCGTTGAGCGCGTGGCTCCACGAACAGCGGCGAGAGGCGCGGAACGACCGTCTTCCCTCGGAACGACGAGAACGGCTCGTCGAGGTAGGGGTGCGAGGGATTTTCGCCTCGAAGAAACACGGGAGAGACGCCAAGTTTGATAAGCACGCGTCCGCGCTCGGCGCGTATAAGCGCCGCGAGGGACACGTCAGCGTGCCGCGAGACCACGTCGAGGGCGGAAACGTGCGCCTCGGGGCCTGGCTCGCGGCGCAACGGGCGAAGGCCCTCCAGAAGACCCTCGACCCCGCCCACTACGCCAAGCTCGCGTCCCTCGGCGTCCGCCTCGAACCTTCCAAGGCCGTGCGCCTCGGCCCCTCCAAAGCCCGCCCTGCCCGGAAGGAGCGCGGCGCGCGCTACTGGAAAGTCCTCGCCGGCGCGTAATCATCCCCACTCGTTGTAAACACTAGCTGCGCCACCCGGAGTGTCCCCGAGACCACCACGACGTCGTCTTCCCCGAGGCGACGGTGGAGGTTGGGGAAAAAGTGTTCGACGAGGGTCGCAGCGGGAGGGCCCGAGAAGACGCGCATCGCGTCGAAGGAGAGCCCGCAGGCGTCCAACGGATCCAAACAGAGCGCGTTCCCACCGCTCCGGTGGCACCGCGCGACGGCGCAACACCCCCCTCCGCACAGCGAAACCCTGTACGCGGGCTCGCAGCACGTGTTCCCAGTGGCCTCGGCGATCCCAAGGACTTGAAGCTGCGTGCCATCGAGGCTCACGTGGCCGCTGAACCAAAGCAGATCTTCGTCGTTCCTTTGCGGCACCGCGAGCATCCCGACCCCCGAGGCCTCCTTGACGACGCGCCGCACGACGCCACCACCATCCCGGCGAAGAACGCGACCCACGCCGTCGAAGGGCACCCAGCTCATGCGCGATCGATCGATCGATCGATCGATCGTGGTAAGCTTTAGGGTTTTCAAAGTTGTGTGTAACGAGAGAAGACACTTTTACTTCTCCGTCTCCGATACGTCGCACCAAGGAGACGGACGAGCCCCGAACAAAGCACATTCCATTCTCTTGAATTATTTTCGCTCGAAATGGTCGGCGCTGAATTCCATTCCCGACAAGGAGTGGCTTCCCTCGTGGTGTGGCTCAATCTAGAAGAAGAAGTGCGCTTTAGTAGTTAGGACTTCTATGGAGCCTCGGCGGCGCGCTGGTCGGAGGAGACGGATGTTTTTTGTTTGTTTGGCGGCGATTTTGCCCTCGGCATTCCACGCGCTGATCTGGACGTCGTAGACCGGGCACATTGCCCGCGCGGATCATCTATAGGCTCGCAACTCCCATCAATAACGCGCAAACGTAAGTAGCGAGTCATCCTCAGGAAGGAGACTTGAGGCCAAGGCGGGCCTCGAGGAGGCGTTTGGCCCGAAGTTGGCGGCGGTCGTCGGCGGCAAAAATTAAGAGGTGTTCGCCGGCGCGGGGATCGAGAGCGCGGCTCATGAGGCAAAAGGACCCCGTGCGGCGCTCGACGTCGCGGAGGAGCGCGGCCCGGTTCAGCATCGCGCGGGCGGCCGCGGCGGGAGGCATATGACGGAGCGCGGTACGGCCAAACCGGTCGTCGACGAAGTTCCGGCGCGAGAGCAAGAGGTCGTAGTAGTACGCGGCTCTCTCTCGCTGGAAGTAGTCGCCGGCCAGGACGCAGAGGCGGCCAACGAACTCGACAACGCAGTCTGCCGCTTCCGCTATTTTGTCTCGCGTCGCGCCCTTGGCGCCAAAAGCGAGCGCAAATTCTGTCTTGTCCAAGTCCGCGTACACATCGACGCCAAACCCGGGGGGATCGCGGTCCGCGGCAATGCGCCGCGGCGTGCGGAGTCTGCGGCCCTCGACGCAGCTCCCCGGGCACCGGTGCTCGATGCAAGCCAAGATTTTAAGTTCAGCGCGCCGGCGCAGGAGGATCGAATCGCTCAAGATACAGAGCGACTGCCGCCCGTCGACACGGGCGAAGAGCAGCGCGCAGTCGAACTCCCGCTCGAGCGACCGGAGGGTCGCGCCCCCACGCCCGAGGAGGTACGCGACGCATATGCGGGGCACGCGGACGACAGTGAGATCGGCCCTAGTCAGATCCATCTTCGGAATTCGATGCAACTTGAAGGACCGTATCCGCAGCGCATATCCAATGGACCTCGACAATGTCGGTGTGCGCGACCTCAACCTCGGACCCGCCAAGGGCGGCTTGACCTACAGCGTGGCCGACGGCAACGCCCTGATCGATCTCTTGGGCGGGGTTCTGGCTCGCTTGGTCGACCACGAAGCCGCGTTGGCTGCGCAAGATGCAAAGTATTGGGCCGCATTGGCTGCACAAGATGAAAAGTATGGGGCCGCATTGGCTGCACAAGATGCAAAGTATGGGGCCGCATTGGCGGCACAAGAAACAAAGTATGAGGCCGCGCTCGCTGCTCGGGATGCAAAGTGTGGCGCCGCCCTCGCGGACTCGACGGCCGCGCGGGACAGATGCGCGACCCTCGAGGCAACCTTCGCCCGCCAAACCGACGCCGTCGACCGAGACCGTGCTGCTGTAGCCCAACACCTCGACGACATCCAAGCGCGTATCGAAGACCTGCGACTCGAACCGATGGCCACCGCCGAGGTCGTCGTCAACGACGCGCAAATCCAGCCCGCACACCTCCCGCAGCCAACTCGAAGCGACCTCAAAGCATACGTCGACCAGTGCGTTGCTGCTCACTTGGCAAGAAGGGCCTCTCGCGACAAGAGCCGCGAAGACCAACCAGTGCATTTGTTGCGAGAAGATCACCAACAACAGCCCCCTGTGCCAGCACCCGATCAACAACATCCCGAGAGCGAAAACCATCATCAACAGCACACAAATGATGGTGGTGATGATGACTCGGGTCGTCGTCGTCGTCGTCGTCCGGATTCGAGTTGTCCTCGCCAGGACAATCAACAACAGCATGACGTGGGTTGTCCTCGCCAGGACAATCAACAACAGCATGACGTGGGTTGTCCTCGCCAGGAAAATCAACAACAGCATGACGTGGGTTGTCCTCGCCAGGACAATCAACCAAAACAGGCGGACGCGGGTTGTCTTCGTCGCCAGGACAATCAACCACAACAGGCGGACGCGGGTTGTCCTCCTCGCCAGGACAATCAAGCACAACAAGCGGATTTGCGTTGTGCGGACCTTCAACATCAACAAGCGGATTCGAGTTGTGCGGACCATCAACAGCAACATGATGATGACTCGGAAAGTTGCGAGCACGACCATCAACAGAGACATGAGGAGGAAGAGGAGGAGGAGGAGGAGTCGGGTTGTGGTCAAGAGAATCAACAGAAACAGGCTGATTCGAGTTGTGTTGACCATCAACAGCAAGAGAAGGAGTCTACTCACGACGACGCTCAACAGCACGAAGAGGAGAACGAGAGAGGAGGAAACGCGCGCGACGCCGTGGTTGCGCAGGTCGCAGCGCTCGACGCCGCGGTACGTGCTATCCAATCCGCGCCGAGCCACGCCGGCTCGATCGAGGAACTCGACGAGAAGATTGACTCGTGGCACGCGCGACTAGATCCCGTGGTCGAGACGTGCGGGAAGCTCGAAGGCGTCGTCGCCGAGCTCAAGAAGCAGCTCCAGCAACCGGGTACCCGGGACCAGTCGGCCGACGTTGAACGCGCCGAAACAAACATGTGCGTCTTTTTTGGTTTTGTGGTCACAGTCCCGCAGGCGTGCGGCTGCAGTTCTGATGAACGACGACCGCCTGCGTCGCGTCGAGGACGAGGCGAGCCGGCTCAAGGACGCGATCGCGTCGCTCGAAACGCGCGTTCGATGCATCAGGCCGCTCGCCGCGCCGCCGGCGAGCGACATTGGGTCCCACACGCCGGCATGCGACGCCGAGGACCTCGTCTCGCGAGAGACGGCGACGCACGAAAAGGACTCGTGTTGCGAGACGATCGCTCGAGAGGTTCCAAGAGAGCGCCGCGATGAGCAGGAGACAGCACGGCTCGCGGAGGTCGAGTCCCGACTCGCGGGCGTCGAGGCGCGGATGGAAGAAACTGTGCGGCGCGCGGTGCGGCGTTACGACGTCGCGAGCGTCGTCGAGGAGTACGTCGCCGAGCAACTAGCCGTGTCCGAAACGCGACGCGACGAAGCGCCGCGCGCCGAGACCTCTCTCAGGAGGCTCGCGGGGCGGCTCGAGGCTGTCAAGCCCGGGACACATCTTGTGCTGGAAAGCTTTCGCGACTATGCCAATTCCGCAGCCGATTGGCTCGCCCAGCTCCTCGACACGACCGAGGACGAGCGCGACGCCAAGCGCCGCGAACGCGCCGCGACGCTGCGCAAACTCGCGACCGACCTCTACCATCAGCTCGTTGGGCCCAAGACTGACGACGGTCCCGGGACTCTAGCAACAACAACAAAGCTACTCTGCCTCTCGTGCCGCCGCCCGACGACCGAGCAGGCCGCGCGCCGCGCCGGACGCCCGATCACAGCGCACCGCCAGTTCGTCGGCGACTCCGGCTCGACCGACACCGTCGTCTGGCGTGGCGGCTTCCGAATGAAGTTCTCCAGCTCGGTCTATTCTAGGGCCGATACATCTGTCTGCTCGACCGGCTCCGTCTACAACGTCGCCTCCCCGATTCCGCCCTCCACAGGCGCTCGTCGTCGACGCAAAGCCCCCCACCACGCTTCCGACGCCTCGGTCGCCCCTCGCTCACCTCAATTTCATTAGGTGGCGCACGCAATTGGGGCGTCGTACGGCGACAGAACCTTTATTCATGCCACTCCACTCATCAGTCGCCTGGGCAGAACAGAAGCATACATTCTTTAAAAAGTGCTATTTTTTGACCCACCACGGTTCAAAACAACAACAAGTGATGTACCCCACGCAGCGCCAAACGCGACGACGCACGCGTGCGCGTCGCAGATGCATGGGGGCGCAACATCGCCGGCGCGTGCGCGCAGCAAGCCAATCATTGATCCACGCACCGTGGGATATCGGTTCCATCGCATAGCCCCACGTCCTGTGCAGCCTGAGAGCAAAACCCACGCACACGGTGCGATGGGAAGCGCACTGAGAGGCAAGGGCGACGAGGGTTCGCACCTGCGAATTAGTTAGTTATAGCGTGACCGGACGGACGGGGAGTGCACGTCGGTCGCTTCTCAGCTTGTGAACACTTCCTTCCAGTGGCAAGGGGTCGCCTCCTACAGCGGGGCTAGTTCCTCTCTCTGCGCGTCGAGTGAATGCGCGCGACAACAGTGACCTGGTCTGTCGGGGCGTTTGTGTTTACGCCCAATCATGCCGGCGCCTCTTCGCGTGATTGCGATGCGGATTATTAAAGCACCACCAGGAATACGTCGTCGCACGCCTCGACCACGCGGCTGCATGCCCGCAACGCCGATGCGAAAGCGGGAGGTGATAGCAAGCACGCTGCTCCGAATTCAAGAAGGCCAAGGAATCCGTCTTCGAGAAAAAGGTGGGCTTACGTTCGAGGAGTCCGCCGCCGATTCGCCTACAAGAAGGTCTCGTCTCGTGGTGATGGCATAACACTGGATTTCGACGCGCGGAGACGACACTGTCTCTTCAATGTGCAGCGACGGAATATTTCGTTCCTGAGGTCGCAACCGCGGAGCCAGGAAAATCTATCTATCTGGCGAACAAGAAATGCCTATGAATGAATGAATGAATGAATGATCGAGAGTGCTGCTCGAAGAGCAGCAAGAAGTGCGGACTCGCGAGGCACCGCCGCGCATGGCTTCAAGATTATCCACGTCGGCGAAATCGCCCCTAAGAGAGCCATCGCCAAGACCGCCCGATGCTGTCGAAGTGATGTGGCTCGAAATAAACTCCCCAATAAAATGCTGGCTCCCTCCCCTAGACACATGGAAGCCCGCCCGCGCATTGTCTTCTAAAGGCGTGAATGAAAGTCGCAACATTGTTGTTCCTATTGCGTGGAGCGTCGCGAGCAAGGGCTTCGACGCACACGAGGCTGTCGATGTGTAAGTCCCTGTGGTAGGTAAAAGATCCAAATCCCGAAAAGTAGTAGTTCAAAGCCCGGCCTCCCAAGGTACTGCTGCTGCTGCTGCTGCTGCTGCATCGCGTGGCGAGAAAAAGCTTTTAGGCCGAATCGAAGGGCGCGTTCATACGAAGTGAGAGCGGGCGGTGAAGGACGGCCAATTTTTGCGGAAGCCGTCAAGAACGAACATCAACGCGAATAATATCCCAACGTGAATAATACCCCTTATGGCAAGTAGAAGGCGTGTGCACCACCACAAGGCACAAGGCGCACCTTAGTTCGGGGAGGGAAAAAAAAAAAAAAAAAACACAGATCCACCAACCCCTCGAAGGTAGCGACGCAACATCACCAGGGGTCCCGAATAATCGAAGAGACCCGCGTTCTGTGCCACATTCTACAACAACAACAACAACAACAACAACAAAATCGAGGCGTTCCAAATCAACGCGCTGCTGTTGTGCCGGCTGTTCGAGCACCCACCACGCGGAATACAAAAAATGGATCGTATTCGTCGTCGAGTTAATTAGGGGTTGCAAAAATCGACACCCCGGGGCTAGTCGTCTCGAGCTGCAGGAGCGGGTCGGAAGGACAAGGCGATTCCGTTGAGACAGTACCGGAGCCCGGTGGTTTTCCGGGGGCCGTCTTTGAATACGTGGCCGAGATGGGCGTCGCAGTTGGCGCAGGCGACCTCGGTGCGGACGCCATAGACGAAAATCGCGTAGAGGGCGATGGCGACGACGAGAAGCGATGGTGGTCGTCGATCGACGAGGGATGGACCGATGACGAGTCCCGCTAGAAGGGCAAGGATGCCCCAGCTGACGTCGGGGCGTTGGACGACGTTGGCCTCGTATTGGTCGAAACTGGGCCAGCCGGTCTTCGAGTCGAACTTACGGTCGGAAGTGAAGAGGAGGACGCCGCAGGACTTGCAGTGGTAGGAGCCGTCGCGCTTTTCGTCGTTGAGTTCCGAGCTCCAGGGGCGTTCGGTTCCCTTGTCGCGGATGACCCACCTTTCGGCGTCCGTGAGCTCGGCGTTCTGCCGCCGCGTTTTGAGACTAGGAGGCGTCGTCGCGAGGAGCAGGGTGGTGAAGGCAAGCATCTGAGGGTTAGGGTTATATACAAGAATTGAGGGGTGGGTGCACCCACCAACCACATGGCATCGTCGAGGCGCGAGGCAGCGACGCAGAGCAACTACGAGGAAGCGTGGGCGACGCACGCGGCGCTCGAGTGGACGATAGACTTCGAGAAACAGCAGATCCGTGGTCGTGTTCGGTATGTCGTCGAAAGTAGTGGTGTCGGCGTTTCGGAGTTCGTCGTCGATACGAACGGCGGGCTTCGCATCCACCGCGCGTTGGTGAACGGGCGCGTTGTTTCCCCCAAGCTGGGCGTCCCGCACCCTATTTTCGGAACTGCTGTCGCCGTACCGGTGGGGTCGGAGGTCGTCTTCGAGTACGAGACGGGGACGGCGTGCGCGGCGGCGCAATGGCTGGAACCCGAACAGACCGCGGACGGGAAGTTTCCGTATCTGTTCACCCAATGCCAGGCCATCCACTGCCGATCCCTGATTCCGATCCAGGATGTCCCCGGCGTCAAACTTACGTGGGAAGCGCGCGTCGAGAAACCCGCGTGGGCGACCGTGCTGATGAGCGGGCTGGAAGAAAAAGAAACGGACTCGTGGCGCCAGCCGCGGCGCGTGAGCCCGTACCTCATTGCCATCGTGTGCGCGCGAGTCGAAGCGCGCGACGTGTCGCCGCGGTGTCGGGTGTGGGCGGAACCGTCGGTGGTCGAACGAGCCGCCTCCGAATTCGCGGACGCGGAGACGTACGTCGAGCGAGCCGAGGAGGCGACGGGCGTGGCGTACCAATGGGACCGGTACGATCTCGTGTGCCTTCCTCCGAGTTTTCCGTACGGTGGCATGGAGAACGTGAACCTGACCTTCGTGACCCCCACGCTCCTCGCGGGGGACAAGTCCCTCGCGAACGTCGTGGCGCACGAGGTAGCTCACTCTTGGTTTGGAAACTTGGTCACGAACGCGACGTGGGCTCACTTTTGGCTCAACGAGGGGTGGACGCGGTGGTTGGAACGTCAGATTTCGGGGGTTCCTGTGGACTTTGACATTTCGAGGAGCCGGGCGGCCTTGACCGAGTGCGTGGAACATTTTCCCCGACCGGAATTGACGGCGCTCGTGCCTCCGCTCCGCGGCGTCGACCCCGACGACGCCTTCTCGATCGTTCCCTACGAAAAGGGCAGCGGTCTCTTGCATTACATCGAGCATCTTGTTGGGAAAGATAGGTTCCGCGAATTTGTGCGGTCCTACCTCGGTCGCTTCGAGGATGGGGTAGTGACCTCGGAAGATTTCAAAAATTTTGCCGTGGAAAATCTTCTCGGTAGTAGTTCGGAAGATATCGACTGGGACGCCTGGTTTCATGCGCCGGGGAATCTCCCCCAGACCTACGCGCTCGACACCTCGCTGACTGTCGCCGTCGACGAGGCCGCGGCCGCTTTCCCTTGGGTTCCTGCTTGTTCTTATTTCTCGTGGCCGACGGCTCTTAAGCTCGCTTATTTAGAGCGCCTGCTCCTCCTCGAGAAATGTGAAAAAGACGACCTCCAAGCCCTCGACGCCGCGCTCGGACTGACGGCCACCCCCAATGCCGAGATCAGGTTCCGGTGGTGTCGACTTCTCTTGTCTTCGGGCGTCGACCGGGGCGTCGATCTCGCGCTCGACTTTGTCACTTCCAACGGCCGGATGAAGTTCGTGCGACCTCTCTACAAGGCGCTCGCCGCCGCCCCCATCCCCGGCGCCCTCGCGGCCGCAAAAAAAACCTTCAAAGACCACTACGCATTCTACCACCCTATATGCCGCAAAATGATCACCTCCGACCTCCTCCGTTTTGACGAAGACCTCCGCGGATTTTTCCGCCGGAGGAGGAGGGTACAATTTGGCGCTCTGACGGCCGGCCTCATCCTCCTCTTCCTCGGCCTCCGTCTTCAACGCACCCCGCAATTTTTTAATAATAAGGACTCATCTTAATTATCCGCCGCCGCGCTTCTTGGGGCCGCCGCCGCCCTTGCGCTGTCCTTTCCGGGGGGGAGGAGCATTATGGCCGTTGCTGCTCTGCTCCGACGCAGCAGCAGCAGCAGCTGCTGCTGCTTTGACCTTAGCCGCGACGTCGAGCTTGGCCGCGTCCTTGGATTCGCCGCCTCCCTGCGCTCCCGAGAATTTTCCGCCGCGGTTCTTCCGGCGCTTCTGGTTGTAACTTCTGAGCTTTTTGGGAATCCACCGCTCGGGGTCGGGCTTTGATGGATTCTTGGGGTCGTAGTCCCCGCGCTCCGCCAGCTTGGCGAGATACGCCTCGCGGCGCTTGTCGCGTCGCCGCTGCGACCGCCGCAGCGCCGCCGCCGCCGTCGTCGTCTCGAGGGCCGCGACATCCTTGCTCGTCTCCTCCGTCTCCAAGGCCGCCGAAAAATGTTGCTGCTGCGAATGCTGCTGCGAATGCTGCTGCTGCTGCTGCTGTGAGGAGCGCACGAGCGGCTCTGCCAGCAACGCCTCCGCATCGACGACGACGACGTTATCGTCGTCAGAAACCTCGGGAAGTTGCAGGGTTAGCACCAGGCTCTCCGCGAGGTCGACGTCGCGCCACGAGGCGACGAGGGCAGCGGCTCTTTGGACGTCATCCAGTTTTTCCAATACGTCTGCTGCCCCGTCGACGTCCCCGAGACGGAGGCGGTGCGCCGCGAGATTACGGCTCGGGGGCGCCGCGTCCAGCGCCTTCAACGCGTCCTCCGAATCCCCGGCCGCCTCGAGGAGACAGGCCGTCGCCGATATGGCCGCGGGATCGCGGAGATCTGCGAGAAGCGCGGCAGCTCCTTTGAGGTCGCCCGAGTCGACGCAGAGCTGCGCTCTCGCACACCGAGCGGTCAACCGCTCGACGTCGGTGCCCTCCTCGTCGCTCGACGAAATTTTTTCAGCCTTCTTCTCCTTCTTCTTCTTCTTCTTCAAAGCCTCGCAGTGCGCCATCAAGAGGATCGCGTCGGCGCGGATCGCGCCGCCCGGACACTCCTCGAGAAGGCCGGAGAGCACGTCTTTCGCCGCGTTGGTCTTGCCCATGTCGACCAGGAGGCACCCCCAGTTCAAGGCCGCGACGCGGCGCTGGACGGGGGTCAAAGGAACAGCCGCTCGTCGGTCCGCGAAGGGCCGGAGCCTCTTGTGCGAGTCGAAGAGCTCGTCGCCCCGCTTCCGCGCGGCATACAGAGCGTGCGCGGCGCAGCACGCTACGGCCCGACTCTTCGCGGTCGACTTGGATTCGAGAGCGGAAAGGATTGCCTTGCACCTTTGGATCGATCCCCCGATTCCGAGGGACGCCTCGCACGCCGCGATCTGCACGGACACGAGCAGGGCGTCGCTCCCACCCACGACCTCCTCGATTCGCGACAACAGCGACAGCGCGCGCCGCGGATCGCCTCGAGCCAAGAAAGCGACCGACGCGTTAAACGCGACTTCGTAATGCTTCGGCTCGACCGCGGCGACGTACGATTCGTAGAGGTTTCCGCCGCTCGTGGTGGCGGCGAGGTAATTCGTTGCTATCGCGGGCCTCGGCTCCTCGGCCATCAGCCGCGCGTACGCATCTTCGGCTTTTGGATCGCCTTTCTTGTAGAGCGCTTGCGCGGCGACGTGCGCCCCCAACGGCGTCGTCCCCGCGAGCGCCAATGCCTCATCGAACGCCTCGAGCCGGTACGCGCAGTACGCTTCCTCGTCCCCGAGCCCGAGCTCCCGAGCGATTGTCCGGGCTTCGCCAACACGGCCTTTCTTAGCAAGTCCGACGCACTTCGTGCGCAGCAACACCTCGTCCCCTCGAAACTTCTCCAGCAACGCCTCGCATGCGCCCACCACCTTATCCACCTGGTTCAGCCGCGCCGCCTTCACCACTCCTTCCAGGTCCTCTTTCGCCACTTCCATCATCTTCACCTAACCCCACACCATCATCATCATCATCATCATCGCCGATCCTGTTGGCCAGAGGATTTACTCATCCACCGGACCTGGGGAAGAAGGTATCGCCACACACACGAGGGGGGTGGTGACGAGAGACTTAATAACCACACACGCACAAAACCCCTTCTTTTGTGTTCGAGAACATAGGCTCGACTTTTTCGCCCCTATCCAACAACAACAAACCGCGACTCGCACTTTTTTGCCCACGCCAGAGCTCTCGACTCTCACCCTACTTTCCACCTCTCCTCCTTCGGGGCCTCCGGTGGTGTCAAACACCTAGGCAAGAGATTTAGTTCCCTTCCTTCGGTTGCACAGCCGACGACCGGTACCACCACCGACGACCCGCCTCATCTCCCGCGTTGCGTGCGGTTTATGTAGCGCCCCCAGGGGTCGGTCATCCCTGGTTAAGTTTCCCATGTCTATTTTCCGGTTTTGCCACCGCACTATAACGAGGTGATAGGAACACCGACTCGCGACGTCACTAGCGCCTGTCCATGAGCCCGCCCGCCCGCCTATCGTGATGGTCTTCTGTACTGGATCTTCTTTTTCTGCGTGAGTGCGGAAGCGCCGGTTTGACCTCCGAGGCCCAGGCAGAGACGCCCCCTGCCGAGTGGTGTGTTGCAGCTTATCGTAGCTATTCTCTTTTCGCTTTTTTTTTTGGTCGCCCTAATGTCCTGTTGGCTGCTTTCCCGACGAAGGACAAGTAATTGCGGGTGCTGCCATGAATCAATGTAGCGCCGAGGTCGACGTCAAAACGCCTGATAATAATAACTTAACTCGTGGCGTTCGTTCCGCCGCGGCCATTGCCTTTGCCAGGTTGCCTTTTCCGCGCTCTCCCGCTTGCTTGCTCTTTTTGCATGAGCTCAGGCGCCCGGGCCTTCTTATCCATGCTCCCTTTTACGCGTGCACCTACCTGCACTTCTTTCCTCTTTCAGTTCGCTAATCTCAGCCTCCTCGTCCCTTCTTGTCTTCCATCCTGGCTCGTTGGGAGATATTCTTCTGCTCTGTTCTAGCTACTCTGGCTCTTTGAACGAGCCTGGGAGTAGCTTGCTTGCCACAATGATTATTACGAACTACTACTCTCATAGCCCGTGCGCGACGTGACAATGTCCGCGACCTCGGAAGGCCCGCGGCTTCTGCGCAGCATTCTTGCCCACCCACGACCACTGCGAACCGACTCTAGTCTCCGCCTCTAACAACCACTTGCAAGCAGATTCGCCAGCCTCAACCCGGGGGTTCCACCCCCACGTACCGACGCCTCAGGACAGTTTCCGAATGAGAACAGTTCCCCGTCACGCGTCCTCTCGCCGAGCGTTGGTCGCCACAGCTTCGCTTCTATCCTCTACGCTCGCGCTTCGGCTTTCGTCCGGCGCCTTCGCGGTTTCGCACGTGGCTCGCCTTCAGGTCGCTGTCAGGTTGTTGTTGTCTGTCTGTCGCATGCCCTGCAAACACTGTTGTGCTGCCAACATCATCTCGAGCCGGGCCCATGATCGCAATGCGAACGGACGACAAATCTGTGCGGAAATCGTTCGGCAACATCTTGAGATAAGTTTTTTTCAGTTTTTTACTCTGAGTTCAGCCATGTTCTGGGAATCCAAATTATTATCGCAAAAAAAGAATGAAACAACATTTGCACGAACATTCAACAAGTGTTGGTAGTAGTACTTTGGAAGTGAGAAGGAGTAAAGTTTTAGTTGAACTTCTCGTTGTTGGTATTACGATATTATATCGCGAAGCTTTTGTTGCGAGTCACTACGACTCGATTCGCTGCTTGGTCGGTAGTGTAGTGGCCACTCGCGTGCGTCTACTAGCCACAATATTCACTCACGACGGGCTTCTCGCAGCACTGCGTTATTCTTTCCGCGGCAACTAATAACTACTATGGTCTGAGTTCAATCCAAGGAAAGACATACAGCCTTTTGTTTGTTTGTTTGTTTGTTTGTTTGTTTGTTTGTTTCCTGGTGCTTGTACTACTGTACTTAGAAGTGCACAAAACTCTCAGCCACGCATCCCTCATTCTTAGAAGTGTCAAGTACCATTCCAAAACTGTGCGAGCTTGCTCGGCGACAAGATGCGATCCGCCTGGCTGCCTCTCGCGCTCGCTGTCGTGGGCTTGTTGTGGTGGTACAGCTCGCAATCGAATCCGGTTGGATCTTGTCACGGAGGGGATTGCGCGACAGCGAATGAGGACCGAGGCTCATCATCATCATCATCATCATCATCATCATCATCATCATCTGCTTGGGAGGGATTCAACGCGGTGGAAGCTGCCTTGATGGATGACGGGGGCGCCGGGAGTGCGATCGACGTGATCTTGTTGACTGACCGGATTGCGCCGTCCAGCGCGGTCTTGGCATCCGCGTGCGTCAATACCAAAGCGCGGCGTCTGCGATTCCACGTCGTCGTGCCCGATTCGGCGCTCGACGAGGCGCGCGCCCAACTGATGCCGGCCCAGTGCGCGGGTGCGGAGTGGCGGCTCCTCGCGGAGAGCGCAGTCGTGCAGAGCATCCGCGACTTTGGTCTCGCACTCACGTGGGAAATCGAGGTGCCGCGGACGAACTCGAGCGTCCGCGTGCCGCGGTGGGACCGTTCGTCGAAACACAACTCTGTCTTCAACTGCCTGCGTTTCTACTTGCCGCGGCTCCCCGAGTTCGCCGAGCTCGAGTCGCTTATTTTCATGGACGACGACATCATCATCCAGGGCGATCTCGCGAAACTCTGGGAATTCCCTCTCGACAAACCTCTGACCGCGGGCTGCCTTAACTGGATCTGGAATTCGTGCGCGAGAATGGAGGCCTTCCTCGACCTGTCGTACGTCGAGGTACCCTACATGGGGTTTGGCATGCTGCCGCGTGGCGGAGAGGGGTCGGTCGCGAGCCTCACGTGCGCGTCCGACGACCAGAGGGAGTGTGCGCCCGCGGGCTTCTTCGAATCGCTCGCCGAGACGTCGGAAAAAATTCAGGGGTGTCGCCTCGATATCGACGGGCTGCGCAGCAAGCGCGCCTGGAACTTTGGGCTCAACAAGTTTAACCTGAGTGCGTGGCGCGCCGCGAATCTGACCGAGCGATACATCGCCTGGATCGTGGCCAACAAAGAGTTTGGCTGGTTTCCGACGACGAGCCTCGGCTACGGCCTCGGCATTGCTTATCTGACGCTCGCCGACGACGTGATCTGCACGGACGACGACGATGTCGGCATGTCCGTGCTGCACGGGCTGGGCTTTGTTGAGCCCGACGATCTTATTCTCGGGGGTATCCCGCTCGGCACTATTCGCGACTTTTACGCGCTGCACTGGAACGGCGATCGCAAGCCGTACTCGCCAACCAATGCGATTCCCGAATACGCAGACTATTTCCTCGTGCACGCGCCTACCATCAAGAAAGGGTACGACAAGGCTCGTCGTCGCACGCTGGCGACTGCCATCAAATCGAGATCTTTTGTTGTTTGGACGGAGCCTCGGAGCGGGTCCGAATGGTTTATGAACGTCATCGACAAGCATTCGAACGTCTGCGCGTCCGGCGAAGTGCACAGCAGTGGACGCGGTTGGCCGCGCGAATCCCTGCTTCCGTCGCAATTTCTGGGGGACAACGTGGAGGTCTGCCAGCCCAAGGCGGTCTGTTATTGGGCGATCGCGTCGCGCCTGCTCGAGACGCTCTTGATACGAGCCGGGAACGACACGAAAATCCCGTCGGTGTGTGAGTCGCGCCCCAAAAAGCTTCGTAGCGAGCGATATGGTGATGACCACTACAAAACCCACCTCGGTTCGTTGTGCGCAATCTTGGGGCAAGCCGTGCCGGCCGCTTCGGCCGACGATCGGACCGAGGATTCGTGGCGCGCCCGGGTTATGCGGGAATCATTCCGCATCTTTGTCACCCGTGCCCTCGGTGGTGGTGGTGGTGGTAGAAGTGATGCTTTACAACAAAAAAACGCGAGTGGTTGGCGTGACCGCAAACTTTTTTTTGGGGGCGGTCTACCAGAAGAGCCGCGTCGGATGATGCCGTGCGCGTGTCCGCCAAACACGACGACGACGGGCACCAAGATCATGAACGACTGGCTAGATATCGCCGCGAGCAGCGCT
Organism: Chrysophaeum taylorii; assembly: GCA_029834535.1. Classification (NCBI taxonomy): domain Eukaryota; class Pelagophyceae; order Pelagomonadales; family Pelagomonadaceae; genus Chrysophaeum; species Chrysophaeum taylorii. The sequence goes on along the minus strand of JAQMWT010000544.1, from coordinate 68,368 downwards.
TCACGAGATGTCTCGCCCTCGAAGAAGAAGAAGAAGTACGATTTCTACTTTTTTACCAGTATTCTCGAGGAACTCGGTTCGAAGATCGTAGTCCTCGATCGCGAGAATCTGTGCGTCTTCGATACTTTCATTGTTATTAGGCGTGCTGTCGTCATCCAGGTTTGCGGCCTACGTGAGTCTTCGTGTCGCCGAGTTCACGCGGAGTTTTCACTGCCGAGGAAGCTCGTGCCGCCACGAAGGACGCGTTCGCGTCGACGTCGACCAGCTCCTCGGCTTCGTTCGCCACAACTTGCGCCAGCGCGAAAAACGGGATCTTCTTCTGGCGAACAAGCGGAGCTTCGAGGTGTTGCGCATCCAGTACGAGTTCTGCGTCGAGAACAAGCCGGCATGCTTCCGAAAGGTTCTGGGGTTTCTCGACGTCGACGACGACGATCGCGCCCTAGACGGCCTCTTGGCCGGTTCGTCGGACGTGACGTCCCGAGACGTTCGAACCGCGGTCGAGCGCGTGCTGAATTTCGACGAGGTCGCCCGGGCCCTCGTCGAGGCTGGCATGGAGCGTTACTTGAGGACGCCCGACGAAATCAACACCAAGTCGAATGCCGGCAGCGGCAGCGCGCCCGACGACGTCCACGTTCTCGTCATGTCTGATCGAGCGCCAGCCCTGGCAACCACGTTGTCGTCGTTGTGTTCCGCAGCGACGACGACAAGCATCGCGACTCTCGTGGTTCACCTCGTGGTGCCGAGCAAATCGACCGACCCGAGTCTTTGGGACGTTTCCGCTGCCGTCGAGGCGTGCGACGGCGCTCGATTCAAAGTTCGCTCTATCGACAGCGTTCAGCAAGAACTGCTGGAACGCCACGACCTGCGGCCTGTCTGGATGTCCTGGCTTGACGCCTCGACGAACCACCACAGGGATGCGCCGCCGCCGCCGCCGCGTTATGCTCGCGACCGCTCGGATAAGCACTCGTCGCCCTTTAACCTGGCTCGCTTCTATGTCCCACTCCTTCGGGAGTACGAGGACGTGCCGCGTCTCATCCTCCTCGACGACGACGTCGTCGTGCAAGGCGCCATCGGGGCTGCAAACAAGGCGGCGGAAGACGAAAAAAACGCCGTCGTTCTCGCCGGGTGCCAGAACTGGATCAGTACCCAGATCGAGGAGGAGGAGATGCGAATGTCTCCGAACTACGCTCTCAAAGTGTTCGATACGCCACACTTTGGCTTCCGGCGTATCCGCCCTGGCGGGAACCTCAGCGACGCCTTGTGCGAGGACGACGCCGAATTCGACTGCATGCCGTCAACTTTCTTGGACACCTTGGCAGCTGCTTGGAAAGACGTGCGTTGCGAAACAACAACAATTGGGTGTCGCGAGGACGGTCCCGAGCAGCAGCAGCAGCAGCAGCAGCAGCACGATGCCATCATCCGCGGTATTGCAGCGCAGCCGGCGTGGAATTTTGGCCTCGCGGCGATAAATATACCCTCGTGGCGTCGCAAGAACTTGACGTTTGCCTACCACGCCTGGACGCGTATCGCTGCTAGTCGCGGAATCTTTCCAGCAGGCTCGCTCGCTCACGGTCTGGGACTTGCGTATCTGGCTTTAGAGGATCAAGTCAAGTGCTGGGAATCTTTGGTGACGGACGAGCAGAACATCGACGTCTTACAAGGCCTGGGATACGTCCAGCCTCGAGATCTGGCAGCGGGAAACCTGTCGATTCCTGAGGCCTTCGCCCTCCACTTCAATGGAGAAGTCAAGCCTTGGGATGCGAGGTCGCCCTATCGCGGCGTCTGGGAACAACGGGCGCCTCTTGACGTCGTCATCAAACTGCCGGAACAGGCAGAACTGCGAATCCTGGAGGAGGAAGCCTACGCGCCTTCAGGACTGCGAATGCTCGAGGAAGAACCTTACACCAATTTTGCACCCACAACGCCAAATCCCGAGTAATAATCCTGGAGGGGGAAGCCTACGCGCCTTCGGGACTGCGAATGCTCGAGAGGAAGAACCTCACACCAATTTTGCACCCACAACACCAAATCCCGTGGCGGTTACACCTGCGCCGGTACCGACGGCTGCGCCGTGAGCCTCTCTCCGCACCTACACCTTCGCCGCCTCGCGCGAAACTACTGTCGCCTCTCGATCAAAAACAGGTCACAAGTCAAAGGATGATCAACAAACATAAACGGCCGGCGAGAACGTCTTCGACGGGCGCAGACGACATGCAGATATTTCAATGAGGTAACGGCCACTAAGAGGCGAGGTACAACGAGGGAGGATAGGGAAGACGAGGAGAAGACGGCATTTGTTTGACGAGAGTCGTGATGACCCACACGCACACTACTAGGGGTCAAGGCAGTAGTGGCCTGCCTACTCCCGGCGTGTAGCCCTGGCGGTGACCAAGGGGAGAGGGTGAATGACTCTGAGGAGTGAGCCCATCGCCGGAACGCTGGCAATATACTTGAGCAGACAAGGCTCTCCGCACGCGCGCGTCGCGAAGGAAATCATCAAGGATATATCGTCGAGGGGGCGTTGTTGTTTATTAGGGTGGGACACGTGTCAAGGGGATCTGCGATGGAAGAAGAAGCTGAGCGCGCGAAAGAGCTGCATCACGGTACGCATCGTTGCGAGCACCCATCCGACGCCAATCGTGATCAGCTACAATTAGGGGGGCAAGGCCGAGGAGGGCGCTGCTACATTCATTTACCAGAGGAGGTGCCCACAAGGTAGTGGCAGCTGGAGTGGCCTAGGAGTTGCTGTCGCACAGGCCCAGGGGCACCAGTGCTTGATTTGCACGATGGCCTCGTCTTTTACGTCCACGGCTGGACGAGCGGCTCAAAACACCCTGGGCTCTGCTTGGTCTCCACACGACGACTACACTGCCGACACAAACGCGGACCTTCCGTACACCGCACGTGTGTCTCGAGCTATAGCTCTGGGGAGACGTGTTGGTCGGCCCTCGGCGTGTTTGACGTGGCCTCCTGCTCGATTGTGTATCTTCTACCCTATCCCAAGCGTGCTCATCAGAGGCCGGCGCGTAAAGAGCCAGACCCTCGAGCTTGTTCCCGTTGGTTGGTTGATTGTTGAATTAGTCCCAGCTCGTGGTGGCGCAGCCCGCTGCATCTTAGCCATCAAGTCCGCGGGCGGCGAGAATTGTTGTTGACGTCGGGAAAAAGTGCCGACTAGGTGTACCACCACAAGAGGAGTGAGCAGGTGAGGATGGTCGCGGTGGCGAAGACGATGAGGGCGGTCCTCTCTCCCTCCGGGACGTGCGCGCAGGTGTCGCGAAAACGGAAGTCTGCTTGAGGCGTGCCAGCCGAGAGCCGCATTGGTGCGCGTTAAACTTTTCTTTCGTAAAAGGGTAAGTATTTTATTACTAGGTGACTGACTGACTGACTGACTGACTGACTATTCTCGTGTTTTGGAAGGGTACAAATTAAGGGGCGCGTAACAGTGCTGACGACGCTGGGGGGTGTTGATGTCCGCGTGGTGCGTCTGTCTCCAAATGCCCCCGCGGGCCCCCACAGATCCCCATACGGCCGTGGTCTCAACAAGGCACTCCGCCAGGTCAATATCCTCCCCACGACCCGGTACTCCCTCGCTCAAGACCGTGACAACTGGCGACAACAAAGCAACTCGTCCTCAATCCCCCTCTATACCCCCCCACCCTCATCGCCCAGAGTGACCCTACTCCCTTGGCGCGGGATAAGCCTACCTCGCCCCACGCATCGCGCTGACCACTAGGTAGTTTCGCCGTATAGACGACCGCCCGGATTTCTCCGATTACTTATTCGTAGGTGCGCCTGCCTCTGGAACTTCGTTCCATCAACAATAATATTAGATTGCACGACCGAGGACCGGGGGCTACCTTCGAATAATAAAGGTGCCCTTCGAAAAGAAAAAGAAGAAGAAGAAAAGGAAGAAGAAGGGAGAAGAAGAGGGAGAATGGCACCGCCGCCGCCGCCACCACAATTCTACTCCTTAGCGTCGTCGTCGTCGTCGACGTCGGGGTCCGCCGATTGTCCCGCAAAGACGGGGGGACCGGTCTTGTGGAGGTCAAAGGGGTCTCGGCGAACGTCCATGAAGATGGTGTCGCCGCGCTTGATGTCGTAGGTCTTGAGCGTCGCGGCAGGGTCATCCTGGAGATACTTTCCGTGGAAAGCAAATCCGACGGGGGCGTGAAGAGGCGGTAGTGAGCCCGAAGCCTTGACGACATTTTTGAGTTCGGCGAAGGAGGCGGTCTTGAGGTCGACGTCGACCTGAAACTTGATGTAGCCCGTCCCCGGGATGATACCTTCGGTACAACCCTCGCGGACGTGGTCGGAATTCCAATTTCCTGCTGTCATCCAGCACACGTTAAGGCGAACGCCTCCGCGGAGTCGAAGCACGAGATGCAAGGTCGACTCCTTTTGGATGTTGTAGTCAGAGAGCGTGCGGCCGTCCTCGAGCTGTTTCCCTGCGAAAATGAGCCGTTGTTGATCTGGAGGAATGCCCTCCTTGTCCTGGATCTTCTGCTTGACGTTGTCGATCGTGTCCGAGGGTTCCACGTCGAGCGTGATGGTCTTGCCCGTGAGCGTCTTGACGAAGATCTGCGGAGGAGACGCTTCATCCTCGCGTTGATCACCTTCTTCGTCCTACCTGCATCGGAAATCGACGAATAAAATCGGAAACGTAGGGTTTGGGAGGAGGAAGAGGAACAACGATGGCGACGACGTACGTCGCCGTTGCGGTGGCGATCGCGTGTGTTGTGGCGTGGTATGTGGCGACCCGAAAGAAGATGCCGAGAAAGGAGGCTCCCTGGGTCGCGAGCCAGAAGCGTGGCGAGAATTCGTATTATTTTGCGCACGCCACGCGGCCGAGCGATGGGTTGCGAGCCGAAGATTACCGCATGAACGGACCGCGGCGCCTCGACCCCCGAACCAAGCGGCCTTTGCTCGACGATCATGCTGTGACCCCGCCGACAACGATGAGCGTCGAACGACCACCAAAGCCGCCGGTCGAGCGGATCGGAAGGTATTCTTGGAGCGATTCGAAGAATCGAGTCCTGGTATACGTCGAGCGCGCCTGCGAAAATGCCAAACTGTCAAAGACCTCAGACACGGCAGTGCGCCTCGAGGTCGAGGACTCGGGGACTACCTACGTCCTGGCGCTCACGAATTTGAGGGGCCCCGTCGACGACGTTAGAATCAAAAAGAAGACGTCGACGCGACTCACTTTAGCGCTCACAAAGCGATACCCCGACACCTGGCCCGCCCTCACATCGGTCGAGGACCCACAAAAAAAAGCCGCCGCCGAAGAGGTCGACTAAGTATTATTTTTATTCCTCGTCTTCTACTCGACATCATCTCTTCATGTCGTCGTCGTCGTCGTCGTCGGGGGGGGGAGCTTCTTGAGCTCGCCTTGACCACCTCGTTCTGTCGGCGTTGTTGTGAGGGCGCAGCGGCGGCGTCCACGCTTGTGTTCCTCTCATCGGATGTTTGGGGGCAGCAGGCAGCAGCCATTAGCAGTCAGTCCAGTGACAAGGAAAAACCCTCCCTCAGCATGAATTTCGTGCGGCGACGGCTCGGATTGGTGGACGCCGAGGAGGCGGAGCCCCCCCTCGCCCCGTTGAGCGAGGGCGCCAAGGCCCGGCAGGAGGTCCTCCGAACGCTGCTCCGCACGCCAGCGTGCGTCGGGGATGCCGCGTACGAGGAGCTGCTCGCGCAGGTGTACGTTGCGGCGATGAGTCTCGCGGGGGTCGAGGCGTGCGGTCACCGCGACCCGTGTGCGTCCTGGGACGCGATCGGGTTCCAGGCCGCGGCCCCCGACCGCGAGTTCCGGGGGGGTGGCATGCTTGGGTTGCACTGCCTCGCGTTCGCGCTGGAACATCGCGCGGACGCGTGCCGGGCGGTTATCGAGGGACCTTTTCCGTTTGCTGCGGCCTCGATAAACATGACCATCGTCGTCGCGCGGCTCGCGGGCGTTTTGGAGCCCGAGGAGGGCCACCTCGACCCTTTAGGAATTCGCAATTTTCGCGTTTCGGAGTCGAGGGCGAGGTTTCTGTTGGAATCGTCGAGCCGAGGATTCTTCGAGCTGCACGTGGCGGCACTGGAGGCCCTAGAACGAGCGCGGCGCGACGTCGATGCGGGGCCGATGGATTTCGCGGGGTGCGCGGCCGCGGCGCGCGACGAGGTGGCGGTGTTGCTAGCCCACGAACCCCGGGACGTTCCTTCTCTTCGACGCCTCGTCGCGGCCGTTCCCCGCCGCGCTGCCGGCTTTTTGGTTGTTTTTGGCGGAGGGCGCGGCGCCTCGCGCAAGTGGTTCACCCTCTCGACAGGAACCCTCCGATGGTACGCCGAGGCGGACGTTCACGCGCACGACGCGAGATCGGCGGCCGTCGCTCTCGATCCGGGCAAACCCGCGGGGACCTTGCGGCTCGCTCCGGGCACGACCGTCAAGTTCAACCAGGACGTCGGCAGCTTTTCGGTCTACACCCCCGACGGCGCGACGGCCCTCCACGCTCTCGCCGCGGACAAAAGCGACATGGAGCGCTGGTGCGTCGCTCTCACCGAGCACGCGGCCCTCGCCGAGATCGACGATGCTCTCGCCTTGGCCCGCGACGTCCGCGCAACAATCGCCTCGGAGCCCCTCGATGCCACCTTCAAGGTCGTTGAGACCATCGGTATCTACGTCCGGTCCGCCCCCGACGTCGCCGCGACGCGCACGGGCAAGGCCCTCATGCCGGGGGACGAGGTCGGGATCTGCGAGCGGAGACGCCTCGACGACCCTTCCGCCGGGCCCCGGGGCCGCGCCTTCCTCAAACTCAAGCACGACCTCGGATGGGTCATGGAGCACCATCCTCTCACCTTCGAGCCAATCCTCGTCGAACTCCACTAATATTTGTTAGTAACGGAATTTAAGATTTCCTAACTACTAATCGACAGATGTTTGTCTGTTTGTTTGTTTGTTTGTCTGTCTGTCTTTAAATGTCGACTGCTAAGAGGGGGGGGTGTGTGTGGGGAGCATGTTGTCTGTCTGTCCCTCGATTTAGGGTAAGGATCAGGTAGGCGCGAGAGTAAGGATCAGGTAGGCGCGAGAGCCAGACGGTGATCCTCCAAGCCGTCTACGGCGACCTCGCAGACTGTTTCCACGACCCGCGGCGGCTCTTTCAGCGCGCCATTCTCACTCCCAGTCGAAACGATGTTGTCGATGCTGACAACGCCGCGCGCATGACCGCGGCCTTTTTTTCCCGGAGACGAGGCGTCGGAGTTCTTTTCGGCCGACTAGGTTGGATCGGAAGACGACGCCTCGCTCTTTACAGTCGAGTTTTGAACTCCCTGACAACCAACGGCATGCTGACTTTGATCGCGAGCTTAAAGTCTTCGCAACCTCGACCCGTCGCACGGCCACTGCAACGGTACCAGATACATGATCGATCGTGTCCTGTCACCGAGGCTCCTCCAACCTGGATCCCTTAAGGCCCGCCGACGCCAAACGATCACCAAGAGCCAGGGCCAGACGCCCCGCGAGGTCGGCGTCCTCTTGCCCTCAAGCCCGTCTTCTGTCACGTCCAGCTCTACGTGGCTCTCTGTCGATCGGCAACCCCGAGGATATCCTCTTCTGAGTCGACGACTCCACCCTACCCCACACGTGCTGCGCAATACCGATAAGCCCCCTCCCGGCGTCTACACGCGCACTGTAGGTGAGCTTACTGGGACCAGGTGAACTTGCTGGGGTTCGAGATTGGGACTAGGTGAACTTAGTGACCAGGTGAACTTACTGGGACCAAGTGAACTTACTGGGGATTTTAGAGTAAACTCAAAGGTTAGCGGCGTGTGCGTGTGTTACTGGGGGTTTTAGAGTAAACTCAAAGGTTAGCGGCGTGTGCGGATCAAAGCAGCTTAGATTGGCGGAGGCGAGAGCGACGAGCTCGAAGGAGTGGTGTGAGCACGAGTGGGTTTACGCCGAACTTACTGGGGTTAGAGATTTGGACTAGGTGAACTTACTGACCAGGTGAACTTACTGGGGTTAGAGATTGGGACTAGGTGAACTTACTGGCCTGCACTTGTTTTTTTTTTTAATGCTGCTCGTCTTGACCTTGCCCTACTTGGCGTCGTATGTGCAGGAGGTGGAGACCGGCCTCGCCGCCGTGATGAGAGCGTGCGAGATGGCGACGATGGTCCGGCGTGGGTCCATGACCAAGCCGGACGCCAGCCCCGTGACGGTCGCGGACTTTGCGGCTCAGGCTATTGTCCTCCAGGCGCTACGGGACCAATTCCCCAAAGACGTCTTCATCGCCGAAGAGACCTCCGAAGCGCTCGAGGAGCGCCTCGTCCCCGAGACGGCACGGGCCGCGCAGATAGTAAAGGTCGCCGACCTTTTGCGGGCGATAGACTTGGGCTCGACCGGCGTCGACGAAAACGGGAATTCCGTATCCGCGCGGCGACGATGGGTCCTCGACCCAATCGACGGAACTAAAGGGTATTTGCGAGGCGAGCAGTTTTGCACGGCCCTCGCGCTCACCGTCGATGGTGTTCCGGTCGTTTCTGTACTCGGGTGTCCAAACCTCGATTCCGGAACCTACGCGGTCGCCGTCCGAGGCGAAGGAGCATTCTCGTTCTCTCCTCGCGGGGACACCGCATGGCACCAGTTGCGCGTGAGCGACGCGCGCCCCGGCGATCCCTTGAGACTCGTCGAGGGCGTTTCGAGACTACACTCGAACCACGACTGGTCGGAAGCTGCTTTCTCCCGCCTACTGCGAGAACCCCCGAAACCCCCGATCCGCCTCGACTCCCAGGCCAAGGCCCTCGTCATCGCCCAGGGCAAGGCCGACTGCTTCATTCGCCTCCCATCATCTGGTTATGTCGAGAAGGTCTGGGACGCCGCGCCAGCTGCCCTCCTTGTCGCCGAAGCCGGCGGCCTCTACACCGATCGCCGAGGCAACCCAATCGACTTCGGCCGGGGCGCCACCCTCGATCCGAAGGTCGACGGCATCATCGCCACCACCCCCCACCTCCACCAACCCCTCGTCGACGCCCTCGCCGCAACCCGCGCGTGCCTTTGATTATATTTGTAGTTAGGACGACGATCTCAACGGACAGAAGATCTAGTACTATTCTGAGGAGGAAATTTCGGACGAGCATATTCTCGACATCAAAGTTTGTACAAATAATGGAAATTCTGGTGGCACTGGTTGTTGTTCTTGAAAAAGCCTTGGTGGTGGTGGCTGCGGCCGAGTCGGTCCCTCCGTGCGGCGGCGGCGAGCATTGGGAGATCGATGCGGACTTTGAAGAAAATTACGGAACTTGGAGGACAGGTGGCGAAATTTTTTCGGACGCTGCCCTCGAGTGCGATTCCTGTTGGTCGCGCGTCTCAGACGCCAGCGCCTTTCATGGCGCGTGGTACGTCGAGGCATCGAGCGCCAAAGGAAAGTACGCTCTGAGGTCGACCGATTATCATCATCATCATCGTCAGAATGATTCGTCTTACCCCGAGTGCGACCTCGCCTTCGCGTTTCGGGCGACGACCACCGAAAGCAACTTGTCTTTGGTGGTCTCGCGCGGCTGCTTTGACGCGAACGGAACCTCGTGCGACGACGACGCCGACCTGCAAGCGTGCAACCTGGCGATTTGGAGTGTCGACGGAGCCAACGACGACTGGGAAACCGCTCGAGTCACGTTGCCGAAGGGGACCCGGCGGCTCGAGTTTGTTGCTATTTTGGCCAGCAATCAAAGCGACGTCGCGCTCGACTACGTCCGGCTCGTGCCGACGAGCACGAAAAAGTCCAAGAACAAGAGCTCGAGGCGTCTGCTCGTCGCGAGCACGGCCGCGATTTTTTTGGGCGTCGTCGTGGCCGGGTGCTGGGTTTTGACCGTCCTCGCCTTGCGGCATCCCCGATGCGAATTGTGCCGCGACCAGACCTCGGACGACGATCATTGGCCGGCCTACAAGCCGCACCCCACATCTCCGTGTGACGTAAAAGTCATCTCTTAGGGGACCTAGTCTTCTTTACTAGTGGGTGCGTGCTTAACGACTACGTCGCGGAGTTTAGGGACGTCCGCGCCGAAAATCATCTGGAGAACTGCCTTGGCCTTGACGATCAAGAAGAAAGGCATGCACCCATGGTTTGCGAGATCCACTTCGGTACCTGCGAGTAAATCGCCGATCTGCGAGGCCAGTTCCGAGAGATCCGCCGTCAGGAAGAGAACGCGGTCCGGGCAGTCCTCGACTTCGTTCAGGAGCGCGTTGTACGTCGGTCGCACTGTCTCGCACGGCCCGCACCAACTTTGGTGGCAGTCGATCACTAGTAATTTTCGTTCGGACTCCTGCATCAAGACCTGGTAGTGCTCGGCGTCCGCTATGGCCGTCACGCCAACAACGGCCATTACTCCTCTTTTTTTTTTGTTGTGTATCCTAAGCCCGATCCTGACGTGGCCTCAGCAGGAACTTATTATCCTAACTACTAATCGACAGATGTTTGTCTGTCTGTCTGTCTGTCTGTCTGTCTGTTTGTCTGTTTGTCCCCTCGATTTAGGGTAAGGATCAGGTAGGCGCGCGAGCCAGACAGTGATCCTCCAAGCCGTCTACGGCGACCTCGCAGACTATTTCCACGACCCGCGGCGGCTCTTTCAGCGCGCCATTCTCACGCCCCGTCGAAACGATGTTGTCGATGCTGACAACGCGCGTATGACCGCGGCCTTTTTTTCCCGGAGACGAGGCGTCGGAGTTCTTTTCGGCTGACTAGGCTGGGTCGGAAGACGACGCCTCGCTCTCAAGAGTCGAGTTTTGAACTCCCTGACAACCAACGGCATGCTGACTTTGATCGCGAGCTTAAAGTCTTCGCAACCTCGACCCGTCGCACGGCCACTGCAACGGTACCAGATACATGATCGATCGTGTCGTGTCACCGAGGCTCCTCCAACCTGTATCCCTTAAGGCCCGCCGACGCCAAACGATCAACAAGAGCCAGGGCCAGACGCCCCGCGAGGTCGGCGTCCTCTTGCCCAAGCCCGTCTTCTGCCACGTCCAGCTCTACGTGGCTCTCTGTCGATCGGCAACCCCGAGGATATCCTCTTCTGAGTCGACGACTCCACCCTACCCCACACGTGCTGCGCAATACCGATAAGCCCCCTCCCGGCGTCTACACGCGCACTGTAGGTGAACTTACTGGGACCAGGTGAACTTACTGGGGTTTGAGATTGGGACTAGGTGAACTTAGTGACCAGGTGAACTTACTGAGACCAAGTGAACATACTGGGGTTTTTAGAGTGAACGCAAAGGCGAGCGGCGTGTACGGATCAAAGCAGCTTAGATTGGCGGAGGTGAGAGCGACGAGCTCGAAGGAGAGTGGGTTGAGTGGACGTGAGCACGAGTGGGCTTACAACTTACTGGGGTTAGAGATGGGACTAGGTGAACTTACTGGGACCAGGTGAACTTACTGGGGTTAGAGATTGGAACCAGGTGAACTTACTGGCGAACTTACTGGCCTGCACTTGTTATTATTATTAGACAACAACAACAAGTCCAGGCCAGTATGTTTCTCCCAATCTCTAACCCCTGGTCAGTAAGTGTTCACCTAGTCCAAATCTCTAACCCCAGTAAGTTTTAAGTTCGGCGTAAACCCAGTCGTGCTCAGACAAACATCAGTCGATTAGTAGTTAGGAGGAGGACAAGTGCAGGCCAGTAAGTTCACCTAGTCCCAATCTCTAACCCCAGTAAGCTCACCTGGTCCCAGTAAGTTTCGTATAAGTTTACCTGGTCAGTAAGTTCAAGCTCACACCAACTCCTTTGAGCTCGTCGCTCTCGCCTCCGCCAATCTAAGCTGCTTTGATCCGCACGCGCCGCCAACCTTTGAGTTTACTCTAAAAATGTTCACCTGGTCCCAGTTTCACCTGGTCACTCAGTTCACCTAGTCCCAATCTCAAAGTGGTCGGTAAGTTCCCTAAAGGCGCGTGTAGACGCCGGGAGGGCTTATCGGTATTGCGCAGCACGTGTGGGTAGGGTGGAGTCGTCGTGGTGCCGATCGACAGAGAGCCACGTAGAGCTGGACGTGGCAGAAGACGGGCTTGGGCAAGACGCCGACCTCGCAGGGCGTCTGGCCCTGGCTCTTGTTGATCGTTTGGCGTAGGCGGGCCTTAAGGGATACAGGTTGGAGGAGCCTCGGTGACAACGACACGATCGATCATGTATCTGGTACCGTTGCAGTGGCCGTGCGACGGGTCGAGGTTGCGAAGACATTAAGCGCGCGCTCAAAGTCAGCATGCCGTTGGTTGTCAGGGAGTTGAAAACTCTACTGTAAAGAGCGAGGCGTCGTCTTCCGACCCAGCCTAGTCAGCCGAAAAGAACTCCGACGCCTCGTCTCCGGGAAAAAAAGGCCGCGGTCATGCGCGCGTTGTCAGCATCGACAACATCGTTTCGACGGGGCGTGAGAATGGCGCGCTGAAAGAGCCGCCGCGGGTCGTGGAAATAGTCTGCGAGGTCGCCGTAGACGGCTTGGAGGATCACTGTCTGGCTCTCGCGCCTACCTGATCCTTACTCTCGCGCCTACCTCATCCTTACCCTAAATCGAGGGACAAACAAACAGACAAACAGACAGACAAACATCTGTCGATTAGTAGTTAGGACTACTAGCCGCCAAACAAGTTTTTTGGCGGCCATCCAAGCAGAAAGCGGGGCTGTTTTTTGTTGGTGAAAAAGGGGCTGGCCAGGAGGCCGCGAGCCGTGAGGAGGGTGAGCTGCGGAGTTTGAGCAGCAGCACGGTTGCCGGCGCGGAGCATCCTGTCGATGAGGTCCCAGCCGTCGTCCTGGTCGAAGAAGTCGACCGCCGAAGCCAAATTCGGGTCGTCGAGGGCGTATTCTCGGAACCGGGCGACGTCTCCGTCGAAGATGTCTTCGTATAGCCTCTTGAGGGTGTCTTGGTCCTGGGTGGTAAAACCCCCGATTCCCAAAAAGACGTAGCCGAGGGCTTTGAGGTCGTCGGCGATGGCGTCGAGCGTCGCCGGGGTCGCGAACGCGAGGAAATCGAGTCGAACTCTCAGCAAGGCCATCTCGACCCTCGTCTTATCTTGTTGCTTTGAATCGAAGACGAGGGCCGAGGGCCCCAGACTCCGGTGGGCGAGGCCCTGGTCGTGGAGCGAGGCGACAGCTTCTAGAGCTTGACGCATGATTTCTCTCGAAATATTTGGCTCTAACTCGGACAGAGATTGGGCGTTTAGAGTGCCTGCCCAACGAAAGACGAGCCAGCCACTCTCCGGTGCCGGGGGGTCGACCTTGAGATTGGCGACCCAGGCCTCGATAAAGCGGTCGTCCTCGACGAAGGCTCGAGCGTCGAGGGTTCCGAGGAGCTCGACGACGGCTTCGGACGACGTTATTCTCGCGTGCGCCGCCATCTCCTGTCGCATCACCGCCAACGACGAGTACTCCCGCAGCGAGACCCTCGTGTCCTCGCCGCGGGACCGCGCAGCGGGATCGTTGACGCGCGCGAGGAACACGCGAACGCGCGTCGATGTCGGCTCTTTTCGACGTCCGCTCAGAGGATTATTCGGAGAGGCCGTCTCGGCCACTTCCATTACCCCAACGCTCCCGGCGAATCCCACCACCTCGAGCTCCGAGGCCGCGAACTCGCGCAAGAACGCGCCCCGCCTCGTCGAGGGTAGTCGCGGGCGCTGCCCCACCAAAAGGAAGAACACCAGTGACATCAATTACAAGAAGAAGAAGAATCTGCTTGCTGCCTCTCTTAATTAATTAACACCCCGACTCTTCTCTTCGGGATGATCCTCGTCTCCCCCCTCCTCCAAGCCGCGCCAGAGGAGTTTGAGGTGGTCGTTCCCCCTTAAAAGAGCGGCGACGATAATCGGCAGCACGCACGCCGGGACGAGGTAGACGAGCGCTGGCTGCGGACCGAAGCGGGCAGCCGTCGCGCACGCGAGGGCGAGACCTCCGGCGTAGCCCGTTGTCGCGACCGCCAAATAGGAGAGACGTCGCGGGCGCTTGGCGGTGATGCTACTACGTCTCCCCGATACGGTATCGGGCCGCCTCCACCTTCTCGCGTCGGCGGCGACGGGCGAGCGCGCCTCGGCGGCGAGGTACCTGTCAAATCTGCGCGCCAGAGCGAGCGCGAGTCCCGGGATCGCTACGTCCCCCAGGCCCAACAGCGAAAAGCCGCTGCACGCGGGAACGACGAGCTTGATGGGAAGCTGGAGGGGAGGGCCGACGGGATTGTTCGCGGCGCGGCTCGCGACGGTTACCATTACGTTGTCGCCGCCAAACACCGAGGCAGATCCAAGAATCCAGAAAACGTCGTAGGCAAGGAGCGACCCGAGGCACAAGCACGCGACGCGGAGGTTGGGGACGCGGACGAGGGCGACGCACGCAACGCACGTGCAAGCACCGAGCACGTCTAGCAGGACCCAGTGCCCCGTCAGAAGCCAACAACAGACCACGACGCCCGCGACAGGCCACGCCAGGCCGCCGACGTACGGTCTCGCGGTGAAATGCAACGACCACAAAGACGCAAAGGCCATCGCGCTCACAAGGACGCCCTGAAACCGTGCGAACAGGACGTAGATACCCACGAGGGCGGCCGACGCCAACGCCGGAAACACCGCGGCGCTCGACCCGTCGAGCTCTGAGGCCAAAGACGATGCCTCTTCTTCTTCTTCTTCTTCTTCGCACGACCGTCGAGCCCCCACCACTGCCGTCGCCGTCGCGAGACTAATCAAGCACGCCTCGCTCAATACCGCGTCCTCGCACATCCTCTCCTTCTGATGATATCCGTTAGGCTAAACACAAGTTCGTCCGTTGGGCTCACAAGTCACTTGTCGTTGGTGTATTTCAGAAAGTCCTCCAAGTGAAGACTTACGACACCCGCTGCTCCTCTCACCTCGAGAAGACTATGATGGTGATCTTCTCTGGACATACATCGCCGAAGAGCGCCAGCATGCTCGTGAGCCAGTCGGCAGATTAGATAGGTACTGGTCACGCAGAAAGTAGGATGTTGTGGTTGTAAGAGGAAGTGTGGAGAAAAAAAAGGCTTAAGAAGAAGACTACTAGAGACGCAACCAACAAAAGTTTACAAGACAAAACACGCATCGCACGGAACGCCATTTCAGACGGGCTCACCACAACGGTGCATGGGCAGGATGACGCGACGCACGTTGTGATGTCTCTCGCGCGCGGACACGGCATACGGGTGCGCTCTTTAGCAGCACGCTGATGAGAGGCGGAAACTGACAAAGTCGGGGCGCTTGGTGTCAAATCAAATACCTGCAGCAAGAATAGCGTCCCTTTGGCGACTGGCAGGAGGGAGATGTGGATTTAGGTCAGTCCCCACTACGGGTAGCGGCAAAACGGTGGGAACGCCCGCCCAAAGCTAGAGATAAAACCAAGTGCGGTGAAAACGACACGAGGACGACGCCGTCGACCCTGATGTATCGATTGAACCTCAGATTTTCTTCCGCATCTCGCCGATGGGAAAGAAACACCGACGACGGTGATAATATGGAACAGGTTTTGGCGAGAGTCGCGGCCATCTCACCTTCCGTCAACATACAAAACACGAGTAATAAGGTTTACGCGTACTCGGGACCGAGGTGCGCGCCGACCCATACTCAACACTGACGGGGTGCTGCCCTGCCCCCTCTCTCGCTTGGAAAACCTCAATTTGAGAAAGGTTCCCTGTTTCTTTTTGGAGACGGGGGAAAAAAAAGAGCATAGGGGTGGTGAAGGAAGTTGTTGTTGTTCAGCTTCAACAATTTAGACGTCATGCAGGAACCAAAATCGACGCCTGCCCCGACTGTCGGAGCCGTGGCGGATTGGACTTATGCGAAAGCGGTTCCCCAGCGGCAGCGAGGCCACGTGTACGAGGTGTACTTCTACGTCCAAATTCGGTCGGTGTTCGGCATCGACACCGTGAAGCAGCAGTTCAGCGCAGAGTTGTATTATCGCGCGGCCTGGCGGGAGCCGAGAATCGCGTCGGATTACGAGGGTCCGTTGACGTTCAAGAAAGACGAGAAGGAGAAGCGTCAGGTATGGGACCCCCAGATTACGTTCAACGCCGTCGAGAAGGTTGTCGTGATCCGCGAAATGTTGCGGACGTGTCCAAAAACGTGGGTGCGGACCTTGCCTGGGGAAGGCGGCATCGTCGAATATGGCGCGACCATCCATGGCAAGTTCTGGTGCCAGTTCGATCTGTCGGATTTCCCGTACGACACACAGCTGTTGAAAATCTCGATCGGATCGAGCAGTACCCACGCCGCGACCTACAAATTTTTGGAGGATAGAATGGACGGATGCTCGTCGCGGATCATCAACAAGCATCTTCAGGATTCCGATTTCGAAATCCTCGCGATTCCGTTGTGGAAGAACGAAGAAGATTTTCAGCCAATGGTGGTCGAGCCTTCGTGGAAAAAGGGTTCGGTCGTAAAGGTGAACGCGTTTCCTGCGACGTACGAGTTCGAGTACGCGAGCGACAAGAAAGGAATATTAAAGTCCGCTAGCGACAAGAGAGTAAACAACCTGACCCTGGCCGTCGTGAGGTATTTGAAGGAGACAACAGTCGCGGTGCACGGGGTGCTGTCCGTGAAAGGCACGGTAAAAACGTGCCACGCGAACGGCGAGGAGTACGACGTCGTTGACACGAAACGTAAAATTTACAAGTGTGTTCCGAAGACGTCACTTTTGCCGGTCGAAGAAGGCAGCAGCAGCACATTGCTCGAAGAAGGAACGGAAGTCTTGATGCACGTTCGTTACGAGAAACACACGACAGGCACGGTGAAAACGTGCCTCGAAAACGACGCCGAGTACGACGTCGTCGTCGAAGCGAACGGCAGCATTCACCGCGAAATTCCGAGGAAGTGGCTTTCGCCGGTCGTCCAAGGCACGGAAGTTATAGAAGGAACAAGAGTCGTGATGCAAGAGCCCTCCGGCGAGCGCAGGACAGGCAAGGTGATATGGTGCCACGAAAGCGCTTCGACGTACGACGTCGAAGTCGAGGGCACGCTTCACGAGCACGTTCTGAAGACGTCTCTTTCGCCGGTCGAAAAAACGAAGCTCGAAGTGCTCGTAGGAACGTATTCGCCGCGGTTGCGTGCCGGGTGTACGGACTTCATCAACAACCAGGGCGCAAAAGTCAAGGTCCTCGAAGTGGAGTTGAAAGCGAAACGGGTGCTCGCGCACTACCACTCTCGCATCTTGCTGCCGTGCGTTCTTATTACGCTGATGGAGATGGCTGCGCTGCTGTATTACAACCCGGGCTCCGACCGCACTAACTACGAGGCGCGGAGGGATATTACCATGACGCTGGCGTTTACGCTCGTAGCCTACACGTGGCAAGTCGCCGGCGATCTCCCACGGCTCAAGCACCTCACCACCTGCGACTGCTGGGTTTTGGGCTCGCTCGTCCTCCTCGTGCTGGCTTATTGGCAGCACTTCCTCGTCGCGAGGGTCGGAAGGGTCAAAGGGAACCTCACGAAGAAACGGCTTCGGCTCGCGGAGCGCATCGATTTCTGGACGAAAATTGCCCTCTTAATTCTCTTCGTCTTGATCTACACGATACATTTCTGGAGGCCGGCAAAAAAAGCCCCGGTGCGATTCTGATTATGATTCTGAAGCGAATGACAACACTAACTACTGTTGAAGGTAGCCAAAAAACAAACTGAACCTTACGGACGAAACAGAAAATCGCGAAACCAAAATAGCTGCAAGCGAAGAAGAAGAAGAAGAAGAGAGAAGGAGAAAAGTAAGCTAGCTAATCTTCTCGGCAAACCACTCTTGCAACCCCCTAATATGAACGTTCAACGGCGCATCAATTTGGGAAATCTCAATAGATGCTGAGAGTTCCAGCGCGGGAGAGTGCTTGCTCAACGCTTCTCTTATTATTTACTTTTATTCGTTGCTTTGCGAGAGTCAAACAAATCCCCAGTCGGGTGCTTGACACTGTGCGGAAAAACCTTGGTCACACCACCCCACCCACTCTGCGACTCGTTCGATATGTGCATGCGTGCGCCATGTTTTATTTTGTTTTGTTTACGAGGCTTGTGAGATTTTTAGATATGGAAGTGCGTTGTGGGAGAGTGGTGGTAAGGTTTCCATTTTGAGTTTCTTTCACAACGCTTGAAGCAGCAGCAGCAGCAGCAGCAGTATTAGGAAATGGCGACAACCGAAGCACGCAAGGTGTACTTTTACTTCCAAATTCGGTCGGTGTTCGACATCGACACCGTGAAGCAGCAGTTCAGCGCCGAGTTGTACTACCGCGCGGCCTGGCGGGAGCCGGGAATATCGGCGGATTACGATGGTCCGTTGACGTTCGAAAAAGGCGAGGAGCATTCGGTGTGGGACCCCCAGATTACGTTCAACGCCGTCGAGAAGGTTGTTGTGATCCGCGATATGTTGCGGATGTGTCCTAAGACGTGGGTGCGGAGCTTGCCGGGGGAGGGTGGAATAGTGGAATACGGCGCGACTATCCGCGGCAAGTTCTGGTGCCAGTTCGATCTGCTGGACTTTCCGTACGACACGCAGCTGTTGAAAATCTCAATCGGGTCGAGCCACTCCCACGCGAACACTTATAAATTTTTGGTGGACGACATGGACGGGTGCTCCTCGCGAATTTTGAACAAACATCTTCAGAAGTACGGCTTTGAAATCCTCGCGATTCCTTTGTGGACGAACGACGCGTCTTTTCAGCCCATGACTGTCGAACCGTCGTGGGAACGGGGGCGGGTCCTCAACACATCGCCGAATTATGAGTTCCAGTACGCGAGCGGGGCGACAGTCCAAAACCTAACCCTTGCCGTCGTGAGGTATCTGGAGGGGACGCGCGTCGCGACGCGCGACCCGGCGAGACCGGAGAGGGCGGGGATCGTGAGGAGAAACCACGACAACGGCACGTACGATATCGAGGATGAGGAAACCGGAGAAGTGTACGAGAAGGTTCTGAAGACGTCGCTCGCGCCGGTACGGGGAACGGAGCTCGAGGTTTTGGTGGGCACGTATTCGCCGCGTCTGCTTCCCGACTGCACGGATTTCGTCAACAACCAAGGCGCGAAAGTCAAGGTGCTCAACGTTGTGTTGGAGGCGAGGCGGGTGCGCGCGCACTTTCACTACCGGATCTTGATCCCGTGCGTGCTGATCGCACTGATGGATTTGGCAGCGCTGCTCTACTACAACCCGGGTGCCGAGCGAAAGAACTACGAAGCGCGCCGCGGGGTCACCATGACGCTGGCGTTTACGCTCGTGGCCTACACGTGGCAGGTCGCCGGCGATCTCCCACGGCTCAAGCACCTCACCACCTGCGACTGCTGGGTTTTGGGCTCCCTCGCCCTTCTCGTGCTGGCTTATTGGCAGCACTTCCTCGTCGCGAGGGTCGCCGTGACCAATCGCGAGGCGAGCGAACGGGTGAAGAATCAGATGCGTCGGCTCGCGAAGCACGTCGATTTTGTGACCAAAATTCTCCTCGGGCTCCTCTTCGTTATGCTCTATACGATCGGCCTCTGGTGGCGCGCTGTCGCAGCCTTTTCGAAGAAGATTTGCCGCGAGTGGACTACGACGACCATCAATGCCAACGGGGGGGGTCTCTCCCGGTGCTGCCGCCGTCCCGGAGGAGGAGGGTACACCCGGGTCGGCGAGGAGGCTACCTAATAATGTGGTTGAGATTACAACTCTACTACGACCGGAGGGGAGGGGACCTGCTGCTGCTTGGGAGGAGGTCGGAGTCGGGTCTCGGCGAGGCTGTCGGGCCGTCGGGCCGTCGGGCCGCGCGACGAGGACCTGGCACCCCAAAAGAGGTTGTTGTTGTAGGATAAGGTCGTGGCCTCTGAGGTACGCGACGAGATGGTGGTCCTCCTCCTCGAGCCGAACCCGCCTCGTGAGAGTGGTCCATCCAGAACACCACCGCAAACGAAAAAAGACCCGAGGTCCTCGTCGATGCTCCTCGCAGCAGCAGCTTTCAGTTCTTCTGGTCGCGGAAGATGTAACGTTTTTTTGGCTCTAGGGGCGGCGGTTTTTCTTTTTCGCCGGACCGTTTTTCGATTTTGCCGGCCGTGTGAGGCCAGATCCGCCGCGTCCCCGGAAGAAGCGCCGGGGCCGTCGAGGAGGAAATCACGATCTCGTTTTCCGCGGGATCGAGAGCGCCTGTCTCGACGACGAGCGCGTCCCCCAAGCGTCCATCGTTCGACCCCGCTCTGCTTCGAACCCCGACCGGCGCCGCATCGAGGTCGACGAACGCCGCCTTGACGGGCCCGCGAGACCAATGCGCCAGAAGAACCGCCGTTTGGAATCGGGATGCGAAAAGGAAATCGCTACCGCTACGAACTGGTTTGCGCCTGCCCCAAATGCGACTACGGGCTCGTCTACCGAGACATCGCCGTTGCTGATTCAGTCCTCTTCGCACGAAACCACTTTCAAGTCTTATTCGGCATCAAAATCAAATCGCCATAGCAGCCTCTACAAAGATCTCGAACATTTCAAACAGGCCCTTGGTCTATAAATTTGAAATCATCATTGGCCGATCCCAGCCAGTGGCACGTTTTTTGACAGTTCTGCCGAGAGATACATCAAGTCCAGAGAGCTACACTATATTATGTGTGCGACACTCGAACATTTCACACCTATCTCTTCTACACGAGAGGGTTTCTCTCCGTAATTACGGCTTTCCCTCCTTCCTTCCTTACCCTTCCGCCCGTTTTATCTCAGAGTTATTATGAAGAACCCAGTCTGAGATGCTCTTTTCCAAAAACATGGAGTAGGTAGGCCTCCAGGTGCGTACCGTCAGCTACGGGGTTTTTTTCTGTTTAATTAAAAGAAACTTCGTTCCTCGTTGTCAGTGTAAACGCTTCTTCTATGGGACGACCTAATGTCCTTAAGGAGTTAGGGCTTAAATCCCTACCTTGTGTAGTAGCATGTGACAAGCGGAATGGTCGGTACACGCTTAAGACTGCACGCAGTCTCTACCATGTACCCGGAGAGGGTCAAATCTCTCCATCAAGAGACTCTTTGACGCTGCTATCATATCCCTGGTCAACTTTCGGTCCAAGGTTGTTTGTGGGCGGCAAACGCGTAGACACTGACAGGTACAACCTGGTACATCTTCTACATTCAATGCTAGACGCTTGCGTAACTCTAATGATGCTCGCCAGCCTTTCTCTCTCGCAGCGATTCCCTCAAGCCGTTCAACATGCCTGCGCTCACAAGAACCTAGCACAACCGTCAATCGCCGTGATCGCCTGGTTATATCACCCTACAGCCTGCTAATGGGCATACGCGGTCGGTCGTATGGAGCTGCCCTACGCCCTCATTCCCGTCGGAGAAGACGTCGTGTGGCATCCACCTCACGCTCACAATCGCGCCACCAAACTGGGCGCAACCAAATCGCAACTGGCATACTATCTGTATCCAGCCGCGCATTCGTGCCGCCGCAGCGTCGTCTGCGTAGGCTGCTCACACGCCCCAACCTCGACAGTGACGACGGCACCCTCACCTGCAGCGAGCGTTTACCCCACTACGGAAAGGAAACCGCGGACGAGCTCATCCTCGGCCTCCGAGGAGACGACGACGCTACGACCGAAGAAAGGACAGATGAAACACATCCGCGACGACGAACGGCGACGACTGCGAGCCTTCTCGGACTCCGATCTCGCACTAATCGGCCCGGAAGAAGGACGCCCTCACCACACGGTCGATCGGGCCGTGCACGTCGACATCCTTGTTTGAGGCGCTTCTTTTGTCGATCGCTCCCCTGAGAGAGAGAGAAGCAAGTGGCAATCGCCTCCCCGAAAAATCATTTCTAAATCGCGGAGTCGTAGAACGCCAGCCCCTATTTGTTTCATTGATTTGTCCCAGTGTGCGTTAATGCCCGCCTTTATTGTTAATTTCTTTATATTGCTGTCGTCGGATTGTTTTTCCTTTAGTCCTCGTCGCTCATGGGCGTCGAGTCGACGACGCTCGCTGCGGGCTCGAGGAGATACAGACTGCTTCCTGCGTGTGCGCCCGCGTCGTCGAGAGGACTACCTGGATCGCCGAGGAGCTGCCACTCTTTTTCTTCCATGCGAAACGAGACACACTGCACGCCAACTTTTCCGCGTGGAAAAACAGAAGATGTTGGCTGCGTGGCGAAGTCGCCTCCGTCGGCCCTCTTGAGATTTTGGGACGGGTAACTTTGAAAGGCATCCGCGTGGACGACCCAGTACAGTGCGAACGTGAATACGCCACGATTAGCAAGTTGCTGGTCTTGGCACAGCAGTTGTACTAATTCTTGAATGCGAGCAACGATAACAGGGTGGCATTTGTTCTTTGTCATTTGGAATTCAAACCACTGCCCGTCGTCTCTCCGAGCGATCGCGTCAAGAAGACCAGTGAAAGCCTTGTCGTATGGAATGAAATAGAGATTGTCCCGAAGATGCTTCTGGGCGACTTGGCGTACTTCATCAAGGTTATGAAAGTAAAAGGTATGCAAGAATCGGGTCGGGCAGAATGCGGCAACGGTCGTGTTCGTTGAATCTGCAAACCATTCCACGGTTACGGGAGAGCCGCCAATCTGATGTTCTGTGATTGAGATCCTCGAACATTACGCCCCACACCGAGGTGACTTTGTTGTAGACTTGGTACTCGGCCAAAAACTTGGACATGGAACTGACGACTTTTTCTCGGAGCGTGCGGACGTAGAGTTGGTTGATCTTTTGGCGAGAGAAACTCGACCCGCTCGACGGTTTTCACGTCTAACGAAGGAATCATGGCGAAAACGGAATGGGTCATCGTAAGAGCAGTATTAGAAATGGTGTTCCCGGCCTGAAAGGATCGATACCGCGGTCGGATCCGCGATTTTCATTTTCAGACGATCTCTGGCGCTGCGTACTTTCTCGTCACCCGAAGGGCCAAGACAGAGCGAGCGATGCAAAAGATGACGACGCCGAACGGTCTCGACGTTGATGCCCAACTTATCACCGACGGCGACCAATTCATCGACGCACCACGGCCCAAGATATCGACTCGACGCGAAACTCTCTCTGCTCCAGTGGTGGTCGTCGTTCAAGCGTGACGGCGACAGCGGCGAGTTTGACAGTGTGAGAAATCTGCAGATGGCCCACATTGCTGCGCGCACCGTCGAAAAGGCAAAAATCGTTGTCCCGTCGTTCAACCCTGTTGGCTCCAAGAAGTTATCGTGTTGCGTCACGGCGAAAATAAACGCGTCGTAGCGAAAACCGCGCTGCAGCCGCGAGTACCAATAAATTACAGACTTCCTCTCGTATGTCGCGTTCGGAGGCGGAAACAGAAACATAACAAGGCAATAGACCACCAAGAAGCAGCTCTTCCCCGTGCCCGGGTTCCCGAGGACCGCAATGATCCCGCACGGCGTCGTCGGGTTCGAGCGCAACTCAGCCGCGAGTTTTAGTACATCCTTGAAGAGTAAATGATACGCATCCCGAACGTAGATGAGCTGCGAGCCATTGACGAACGACGACGACCGGCCACTCCAACGACTACTCCCCGAGACTCCAGAAACGCTCTCGAGCAAAGTTCCGTCAAGATGGCCGCGAGAGTCGCTCCTCCCTCGAGGAAATCTATTTTGTCCTCGCGGCCGACATATTTCGCGTACCTCCCAGCAGCATATCCTCACTAGGGAGCAGCACCGCTTCCACCTGCTCGATCTCTGCCTCCACATTCTCGAACTTAATCTTCGCTGAGTGCTGTTTCGGCTGCTTCCGCTTGAGCAGCCCAGTTGCTGCGCGGCGTTTGGCGTGCGCTGCCGTCTGGACAGGGGTGAATGAATACTGGTGGTGTTTTCGTCGACTTGGCCAAAAAAGCTGAAGACACAACTACCGACGACTGGCGGCTGGGGACTTTGGAGGGAAGCTGGAACCCCCCCCTCAGCACTAATCTCGCCTTGTTGCTTGAGATACTCTCCTGCTGCATTGGTTTTTTTTAATGCGCAGTACGAGCCGCGTGTCGACGGGCTTGGAGTTAGCCATCGGCAACGATAACTTGAAACAACAACCGAACTTGACGATGTCGAAGATCTCCTTGGAAATAGCGGCAACATAAGAAGCTGTTGCGATCGGCATCTGAGAGACCTTTGAGGGTAGGTGAGCTCGTGCTCATCGATCGTGGTGTCCTTGGCTTCAACCTGACGAACACGGGATCAGGATCGGGAAGTTCGACTAGTTGAATGACGAGGAGAGGATCAGCTTGTAGATGTGACTCAACATAGTGAACCTGCACGGTGATGTGGTCCTCTCGATGTCAGAAAGGCGGGGATCAGAAGTACCAAAAGTGGCGTTATTATGTGCCATATAATGGCACGGGGATCGAGGAGAAGGGCATAAGCAAATTGAGCAGCAGGCTCTTGGAAGGCTTGGGCATGCTATCCCCCCTCTGGGAGCATAGATGATGCCCAATGGATAGCATTAGCGGCATGAAGGGAGTGGGGATTGAAAAGGTGATGTATCTCTTGGCTAGATCATATTCGAAATCGGCCACCAAAGTGCCACCTGCTTGTTTACAAGCGCCAACAGTGGGCAAAGCAAGGCTAGCGCGTGCAGCAGCCTGGAGATTGGTTTTACGACGAGGCTGAGGTTGCTTGGGACCGGAGGTGAGGCGAAGAGTATCGTATCTTGGGGAAATATTATTGTTCACGAAAATTAATTAATTTTGATGTGGGCGTCCAAAGAAATCTAACTAACTCCTTACCCTTATCCGTCCGTTGAGAACGCGATCTCTTCCTTACCCTTCTTCTTCCCTTCATCACAATCAATTAAAAAAATTGATTTGTGCTCATGGTGTAGCGGCGGCCTGCCAGAGTCACACACACGGTGAGACGGGATGGTTCCTCAGTGATGATCTAACCACCGCCGAGCGGGGGGGTCCTGAGGGATCATGGTTCGACGGTGTCGAGCAGGTTGTTGTGATCCCATGCGATATGTTACGGATGTGTCCTAAGACGTGGGTGGAATATAGGGCGCGACTATCCACATCACACATACCGCCGCCGCGGCGGCAAGTTGTAGTTTTTTTTTGGTGGGGTCTCTCCCGGTGCTGCCGGAAGGTACGCCCGGGTCGGCGAGGAGGCCACCTCTGATAATATGGTTAGGACTAGAACCGGAGGCGGTGGGCGGGGGGGAGCTGGTTTTTGAGCGCAAGACCGGCTCCACCCGCGGGGAGTCGGGTCTTCGCGAGGCCGAGGACGAGGCCATCTTGCCGCGTGACCAGGACCTGGCACCCCAAGGGAGGTTGTCGTTGTTGTTGTTGTAGGATAAGGTCGTGGCCTCTGAGGTAGGAAACGAGGTGGTTTTCGTCCTCGA
Source organism: Chrysophaeum taylorii (assembly GCA_029834535.1). Taxonomy (NCBI): domain Eukaryota; class Pelagophyceae; order Pelagomonadales; family Pelagomonadaceae; genus Chrysophaeum; species Chrysophaeum taylorii. The sequence continues at coordinate 43,111 of JAQMWT010000544.1, read as the reverse complement.
GGCAAACCCGCCTCGGGTGGTTCAAGGGAACGGTCCATCCACAAGACACCGCAAAGTCGTGCGTCCATCGCACGCGGTCGCGTTTGAGAGCCGTCTCGAGGTCGAGATGGTCGAGGGCGTCGAGGACCTTGCAGCCGGGCCGATTGACGAGAACTCCAAGGACGTCGAGCGGCGCGTCGCGCGGTGCGATCCACAGCTCGTAGTTCCTGACTTTTTTCCGCCGGACGACAAAAGACCCGAGGTCCTCGTCGATGCCCCACGCAGCCCTCAGCTGGTCGCGGAAGATGCACCGTTTTTTTTTTGGCTCTGGCGGCCGCGGTTTTTCTCCACCCCGTTTTTCGATTTTGGCCAAAAAAAACCCGGCCGTGTCCTCGAGGTGAGGCCAGATCCGGCGCGTCCCCGGAAGAAGCGCCGAGTCGGCGCCGGGGCCGTCGAGACCAACGAGCTGCGCCTCGGGCGTGGCGTCGAGGAAGTCGCGCACGACGATCTCGTTTTCGGCTGGATCGAGAGCGCACGTTGAGTAAACTAGCTTACCCCCCGGGCGCAGAGCGAGAAACGCGGCGCTCAATAACTGCCGCTGGAGCGCGCCCTCGCGAAAAGCCGGGCTAGACGCCAAAAAGGCCCCGAGGCTCGTGTTTGCGCGGCGACTGAGAGTATCGCCCGAGCACGGCGCGTCGACCAACACCGCGCAACACGAACCTTCGAGGGACGCGAGGACATTTCTCGCGTCGCCGTGGCAGAGAACAACGCGCCGGCTCGCGCCGCACCGCTGGACGTTGTGCGCCAGCGAGGCCATGCGGCTCGAGGACGCGTCGTTCGCGACGACGCACTCCGCCGTCGAAGCGAGTTGAACCGTCTTCCCTCCGGGGGCCGCGCACGCGTCGACGACCAGTCGCTCGCCCCCTTCGATCAGAACCGCCGCCGCGCTCATCGCGGCAGCTTCTTGGATGTACACCCCGCCCGTCAGGTGGGCGACGTCGTTTCCCCCTATCTCGGCGAAGTACCCCTTCTCGTCCCAGGGCACGCGCTCCCCCGATATTTGCGCTTCGGGGACCCGCCCTGTCACCCGCGCCGACCGCCGCAGCGGCCTCCCGGACGCGGACACGAACGCTTCCCACTCCGCCTCGGGCAACACGCCGCGCAGCCGCTCGCGATACGCCGCCAGCGCCAAGGAAAACAAAAACACCATAACAAGGGTTTAGGATTAAAAAGGTTTTGTTTTTTCTTGAGGCGACATCGTCGTCGTCCAAGTCAGGAGGAAATGCCGCGATTCGAGGTGAAAGGTGGGTCCTGGCGTTAGGTACCTTTCAGGACCGCCGATTCCCATCCGCAGACCCTGCCCCCGAGCTCGAGACCGTGGTACGTACGTCGTGGTAGGGTTTGTTGTTGTGACCTGGCCTACCTCCCCCCGCAGATCGCCAACTGGCGCATGAGCGACTACGCCTTGGTCCTCGGGGCGACCGCCGCCTCGTATCTCTACGGCTATGTCGGCAAGCAGCCTTCCGTGATGCGCCTCCCAACGGCCCAGACCTGCGCGATTTTGGGCAACTTCGGCGCCATCCTCTTCATCTACCAGAGGACATCCTTCCGCCTCATGGGCGAGATCGAGTAAAGAAGGAAGGAAGGAAGGAAGGAAGGAAGGAGGGACCTCGTAATTATTAAAATTACACCATAAGGTAGTACTTTTTGTGGAGCCTCTTGGTGAGGTGGGGTCGGTCCTGGGATTTCGGTGGGTCCACGAGCTCCCAGCGGCCTTTGGCGTGGCCCGGGATGCGGCGGTCGGGCTTTCCCTTGAGCTCGTTGCGCCAGTAGAGCGAGCCCCAGGCCTTGCCGAGGTGGTGCCTCGGGGGGGAACCATCATCCTTCTTCTGTGTCCGCGCCTCCCAGCCTCGCTTGTTGTACTTGACCTTCGTCACGATCCAGTAGCAGTCGGGCGTGTTCCAGGTCGACCGCGTGACGCGCGCGCCGACGCCGTAGTTTCCCAAAGGAAATAGCAAGTCCAGCAGCTTGGCGCCATTATTGACGCGCATCATCCACGATAAACAACAAAACAAACAAACAGGGTTATTATTATTAGTAGTAGTAGTATCACGATGTCGTCGATTTACGTGGTGGTCTTGAGATGCGTCTTTTGTTGCCAGGTGGTGGTGAGAAGCAACTTAGCGCTCGCGTGCGAGGAGAGGGCCGACGCCGCGGGTGTGATGGCCGCGTTTCGGCGCGGGGACTACGCGTGCGCCGTCGAGACCGCCAAGCTGTCGTCGGGCCGGGCCGAGAACGCCGTTGCGCTGGAGTTTCGGGCTGTCGAGAAAGCGATGAAGGAGATCAAGGAGGCCCTCAAGCCCGCCCCCAAGAGCGCGGTGGTGCCCGCGTACCAGTGGGCCCAGAGCGGGCGCGAGGTGTTCGTGTCGGTGAAGTTCGCGCACAAGCTGGACGCGCCGGCGACGCTCGTTAACGGAGGAGACTTCGAGGTCGTCGATTTTCAGAATCGCAGCGTCACCGTGCGCGCGGCCAAGGCCTCGAAGAAATTCGTTCTCGAACTCGGGCTGCTGCGCGACATCGACCCGCTGAACTGCAGCTGGTCGAGCGCGAGCGTTGGACGAGCGACGCTAACCCTTCGAAAAGCTGCCGAGTTTGCCGAGTGGTGGCCGCGGCTGCTGGCGACCAAGTCGAAGCCCTCCAACCAGCACGTCTGGTGGGACAAGCAGGACGGCTTTGAGAACGAAAGGGAGGAGGTCGAAAAGCAGGAGAAGGACCGGGCCAAGGCCGCCAAGAGGAACAAGAAGAACCTAACGGAAACAACCGTCGACGCGGCGACCCCCGAGACAGAAGGCGAGGAGGTGAACGCGACGAGCGGCGGCGTGGAGGCGCCGTCGGACGAGGAGGTGGCCGGGCAGAAGGCCCTGGCGAAGAAGCGGTCGGAGATCCGGAAGGTGATGATGTCCCGGAAGACTGCCGTCGAGGACGAGGCCCGGGACGCGAAAAGAGCGGTCAACGACGAGACGAAGCACCGCATCGCCGCAATCGACGCCGACCTTAAAAAAAAGAAGGACACGATCGACGCGGAGACGGCCGAAGACCTCGCCGCCCTCGACGATCCCCCCAAAAAAACCGACGAACTCTAAAAGGAAGGAAGAGAAGCAGCGTCGGCGGTGAGATGGACGCTGCTCTCCTGGGTTGCGGCGGTGGTGGTGGTGTTGTCGTCGTCGCGGTGGTGAGTATGAATACCCCTGAGAGGGGCGCGGGTGTTCCGGCGCTGGTGGAGGGCCCGGAGCGCGTTCGGGCGGCCGCGGGGGTACGAGGCCAGGACGAGGTGGTGGGGCGGCGCGTGGAACAGCTGTTTCGCGACGGGGCCCGCGGCGGCGCCAGCGGGGATCGGAATTTCGGCCGGTTCCGGCACGCTGACCGGCACGTCGGTCGCGAGCGTGTCGAGGGACAACCCGAGCACGACGGCCGTGGCGGCAGCGGCCGCCCACTGCGCGGCAGTGTCTCGCGTGATGATGATGTCTTTTTTGGTGTCGTCGCCTTTTTCTGCAACCATGCTCGCGGCGCTGCGTGCTGCGAGCATGGCCGCGTCGGCCGCGCGGCGCTCGTCGATGGGGGCGAGGTGTTTTGGAACATTTACGGTCGACTTGACGACGGTGTCGCCCCTCGGTCGGAGACCCTTGGCCCACGCCGGTGGTGGTGCTGCCGCCGCGCGACGATCATCGTTGCTCCTAATTTCGAGCATAGACGCCTCGATCAGCCTGCTCACGTCCTGGCGCGTCGTCTTGCGCGACACCTCCGACCTCAACTGCTCGACCAGAATCGGCAGCTGCCCGGGGTCACCGTACCTGCCTCGAATCGTCGCCTCGAGGTGCCGCATCATCGCCAACATCCGAGTCTCGGTAGGTCTCGAGTCGACGCTCGACGCGACTCTTCCGAGCCGCTCCTCGAGCACCGCGATCCTCGAGAGCTGCGGCGCGACCGACGCCCAAATCTCGCGCTCGCGCTTCTTTTGCTCGTCGACGAGCGACGGTACCGACTTCTCTGCGAGATCGCGGACGTCCAGGGATAACACCGTCGCTTTAGCCTCGATTTCGCCGAGACGAGCGTCGACCTCGCGTTTCCGCGCCTCGACCACGGTTTCCGCGACGCGCCGAATACCCTCCGCGTCGAGCCGGCACCTGCTCGCGTCGAGCCGGTACCCGCTCGCGTCTCGCACCGCCAAGCCGGCCTCGACGACGGCATCCAGCGCGCTCGGCGGCGGAGATCCGTCCTCCGACAGCACTCCGAGAGCCACGAGCCGCGCGACGAGGCTTTCCTCCGGCGGCGGTGGTGGCGGCTCGACAACGGTGTTGAGATGATTTTGTACGACGTGCCGCGCCACCGTCGAGTCCCCGCTCGTGGCCTTCTCCTCTACACTATTGTCGATTGGGTCGTCGCAGAGCCTTTCCACCCTCGCGGGGATGGGGACGTTGTCTCCGGCGACCACGGTAGCCTTCTCCAGCAAGCCCGCGGCGAGCGACGCCGATTCGGCGGACTCGTAGGTCAACACCGCGAGGCCCGCCACGGGCGGGCCGCACCAGGCGACGCTCTCGTGCGGGGGCGCACCCACCGACGAGGCGGCGGTCGCGATCGACGCGAGGAGCGCGCTCGCTTCTCGCTCGGCTCTTTTTTCGTCGTCGGAGACCGCGCCGGCGATTCGCAGCCCCGACACCAGCAGCACCGACGTCTCGTTCTCGTAGGCCGCCGCCCGGAGCCGCCGGATACCCCGCGTCAGCGCCGCCGCGTCCTCCAACGTCAACCTTCGGAGCTCGAGAACATCGTCGCCGTCGCCGAAGAGCGCCGCGACAGGCCTGCCGTCAAAGTCCGAGATCGCCGCGAGGGCCTGTCGAGCCGTAGAGAACCGCACCAGTGCAAAACCCCAGTCGACTGTCCGACTACTCATCACCTCGTAGCCGTCCAGCGCTTCGCGGAGGTCGTGCGACCGCGGCAGCCGCGGTGCCGTCACGAGAACGGCCGTCGACGCGAGGACGTCCGACCCGTAGACGCGGACGACCGTCTTTTGTGACGAAGATATCGCCGCGGCGTCCTCGCGCGCCGCGGCGGAGTCCGCGTAGTACGCGAGGACATACGGCCTTTCCCAGTGGCCGTCCGACTCCTCCTCGACAGAAACCGCGCGCCCCAGGTATCTCCGTACCTCGGGGGCCGAGTGCCCGCCGACGAGCACGACGGCCTCGTGTTGTTCGCCGTCGAGCGACGAGTACAGACGTTCAGAGTCGTCCGCCGCGGCCTCCACTTGGGTCGGCGACGGTGCGGCGGCGGCTGCCTCCTCCGACGTTTCGTCGCGCGCCAGCACGCGCTCCTCGCGTATCTCGTCATCACCTTCTTCTTCGGCATGCTCGCTTTCCTCGGCGTCGTCGTAGACGCGTTGCTTGGCTTCGGTTTCGGCTTGGGCTTGGGCTCCGGTTTCGGCTTGGGCTTCGCTTGCTGCCGCCGGAATCTGCTGATTGGCATGACTCGACGTCGCCATCTGCCGCGCCTCGAGAATAGCCGCCTCGATCGCTTTCCTCGCCTCGTCGCGCGCCCGCGAGGTAGCTTCTTCTGTCTCGAGCCTCGAGCGCTCGAGCGCGTCGCGCGCCCGCGAGGTAGCTTCTTCTGTCTCGAGCCTCGAGCGCTCGAGCGCGTCGCGCGCCAACGAGGTAGCTTCTTCTGTCTCGAGCCTCGAGCGCTCGAGCGCATCGCGCGCCCGCGAGGTAGCTTCTTCTGTCTCGAGCCTCGAGCGCTCGAGCGCGTCGCGCGCCAACGAGGTAGCTTCTTCGGTCTCGAGCTTCGAGCGCTCGAGCGCGGAGCGCGCCCGATCGAGAGCCTCCGTCTCCTGCTTCTCGAGCCCTTTATCCGCGCGATCCTTCATGCCCTCATCGATGCCGCGCAGACTACGTTCGACGTGCTCGCGCTGCGCGTCGATCTGCTCCTGCATTCGCGCTCGCGTTGCCGCCAGCTCGCTCGCGAACTCGGCGCGCAGCTCGATCCGCAACCGCGTTAGCTCGCTCTCGTGAGACCGGGCCTGTGCGCGCAGCGCGAGCTGCATCGCTTCGCCCAGTTGGCGAGAAGACCTGTCGAAGAGCTCGCGCACGCGCCTTAGGGCGCGCTGGCGCACGGCACCCTGGACGTCGAGGGCCGTCGCGAGCTGGGCCAGGTTGTCCTCGCACTCGCCCATCACGAGCTGGACCATGTCGCGCTCAAACGCCGCCCGGCTCGACCGCAATTTCCTCGAAGAAGAAGAAGAAGAAGAAGAAGGCGTCCCCGCGTGGTCGTCGTCGTCTTGCGGCTGATGTTCGGCGGCTTCTTCTTCTTCCATATTAAAACGACGACCGACGTCACAAGAGATATATCTAAAAATCCAGATGTACTTAAGAGAGTTTTTGTTAGAAAAATCCTTGTATATTCAAAAAATCCAAAAATGTACTTAAGACAGTTTTACCAAAAGCTATCATCATCATCATCCTATGAGCAGCATATGGGGGTGGCGATGAATCCCTGAGGACGCCGTGCGCGTTCGTTTTCTGCCACATATTAGTACGCCGAGAAGGCCACAGCAACGAATGCCCCCCGCCGAACTGGCGGCGTCGTCCTCGGGTAGCCGGCTGTTGGCTCGGTTCAAGTCGACGCTGATCAGAGCGCGGTGCCAGACGAGCGGGGGTGTCGACGACGACGACGACGACGACGACGACTTTGTCGCCGAGTACGAGGCCGACGCCGAGGAGACGGAACCGGAGCTGTTGCCTCTCTGCCGCAACAGCGAATCTCGGCCGTTATCCCCGATTGCGCGGTCGACGTTCAGCACTCTAGACGACGAAGACGACGACGACGACAGCGGCGACGGCGTCGTCGGAGAAGAGGACGACGTTTGGGCGGCGTATAGTGCGGACAGCGACCATCGCGAAAGTGAACTGGCGATGCTTCCTCCCGCAGCCCCGCCGGTCCGTCGCGGATTCTTCGCGTTCGCGGCGGTCGCTCGTTCTCCGCCGAGGCGCGGGACCGACAAGACGAGGCGGAACGTCCGGATATTCGACGACGGCATCCCGTTGAAGAGCTTCCTCGCTCCGCCGGTGGCGGCGACCTGCAACGTCACACCGACGATGCGGACAACGGATTCGAACGAGGAGGCGCCGTCGGTGCTGGTACCCGTATATCTCGTCGACGGGACGCGGGTGCGAGTCGGCGCGAGGACCGACGACCGAGCTGAGCACGTGCAGCAAGCTGTCGTGCTGAGGTTGGGCGTGTCGTCGGAGCACGCGTCCTCGCTGTCCCTGTACGCACTCGCCGACGACCTGCCCGAGCAGCGCATCGATCCGGCGACGCCCGCGAGCGCTTTGGACTTTGTCGCCAAGCAGCAGCAGCGCAAGATCGTGCTGGCCGTGCGGTTGTTCACGCCGCCGCTCCTGCGGACCGCCCGCCGCGGATTCCACCAGAAAGCGACGACTGCCGAGGCGGCCGTGGCGCACCTGCTGTACGCGCAGGCCGTCGCCGGCGTCATGACGGGCGCTCTGCCTCTTCCTTCGCTCGAAAAGCGCCGTCGTCGTCGTCGTTGCCGAAAAGAAGGAGAGGAGGACCCGTACTCGGAATTTCTGTGCGAGCGGTCGGCGTTGCTTTCGTCGCCGTCGAGTTTGACGCGGGGGAACAGCTTTTCTTCCCCAAAGACGACGTCGTCGTCGGCGTCGTCGTCGTTGCTGGACTGCGACGAGGACCCAGACTTGTTGTCGACGGAAGAGGCGTGCGCCGTTCGATTTGGCGCTCTGCGGCTGTGGTCGCGCGCTGGCGATCTCATCGAAGAGGAGGCAACTCAGCATCTCGGGATCATAACGGCGGCCGTCCGGCTCGCGCGAGACTACGGGGTATTGGCGTTCGTTCCCCCGGCGGGTATCGTCGTCGAGGAGCGGGGCGAAACGTTTTGGAAGGCCCGGCTCCTGAACGAGCTCGACTTTTTGTTGAAGGTGCAGGTCAAGGCGAACAAGCGTCTTTCATCATCATCATCATCATCGTCGTCGTCGGTACCACCACCGGCGTCCGAGGAGGGCATCACGATCGAGGTGTTCGAGAACGAGCGGCTCGCCGCGCTCCACACGATTACCGTAAAAAAGACGCCCGAGAGTCCTCGCGCGCGGCGCTCGGGCCCGGGCGCAGCCTTCGCGTTGCTCGGGGCGGCGTGCTACCTGCGGCTCGCGGCGCTTTCGCCACTCTACGGTGCAACGGTGTTCGCGTGCTGGGCGCGGCGGCGGCGTTCGTCGGACGACGAGGCCGCGGAGCCGCCGGCGACGACGCGACAATTCGCGGCGATATCGGTGACGGGCGTCGTCGTTTACAACGACCGGCTCGAGGTCCTCGAGACGGTCGCGCTCGCGCACGTTCGGCGATGGGTCTGCGACCCTACCGCGAATCTGGTTCGCTTCGAGAGCGAAAAGGAAGACCGGCTTCCGCAGCAGCAGCAGCAGGATCCGAGCGATCGAACGGTGCGACGAGCTCGGGCGATGCTCCGGCGACGGCTTCGGGTATTGAGCTCGACACCAAAGGAGCACCACCAGGCCGCCGACGTGGACGACGACGACGACGAGGACGCGATAAACGCATCGCCGCCGAAGCGGGTCTTGTTCGACGCCTTCCGATCGCTCTTCTTCTTCTTCGAGCCAACAACATCCCCTACTACTACTACTACTACCGCTAAGTCGTCGGCGTCCGTCGGCGAGCGCATCCACGCCGCGTTGGAGGAGGAAGACGACGACGCGCTCGATTGCGGAGAGGAGGAGGAGGAGGAGGAGCGAAAAACGAGCATGGTGTACGAGATCCACCTCGTCGCCGCGCAGGCCACGAATCAGCTTAGTTCGGAACTGGTGACCTTGTTGGACGATTACTTCTACTTTGACTTAATAGACGCCAAGCCAAAGTGCAAGTACGACTCGGCGTTCTCTACCTCGACAGAAAAAGTGCTGGGCGGGAGGCCCACCGTGTACAAGGCCCTCGTGTCGGCCGTTGTGCGGCCGCCGCGGTTCACCTACGATACGCGCATCCTCGGCCCCTCGAGCTTCGACTTCGCGGGGTGTCGGTTCTTCCGGCACGACCTCGTCCTCCGGAACAAGGACGGACATAGACTCCACTGCAGTCACTGGAAACCCGTGGGCTGCGCCAACCACCTCGAGTCGCTCCTCCAATACAAGTCGCCACGCAACAAAAAGCAGCCGCCACCAAAAACGCCCGCGGTAATTTTCATGCACGCGAACTCGGCCTCGAGAGTTCAGGCCTGCACGTACCTGAGCGTCGTGCTGTCGCTCGGGTACTCGCTGTTCGCGTTCGACTGCGCCGGTTCTGGGGTGTCGGACGGCAGGCACGTGACCTTGGGGTGGCGAGAAGCCTACGACCTCTTAGTTGTTGTCGCGTATTTGCGCGAACGAGACGACGTCGGCCCGATTGCCGTCTGGGGACACAGCATGGGGGCCGCGGCGGCAATCTACTACCAGTCCTTCGCGCGCGGCAAGCCCTACTGGCCAAAACTCGACTGCTGCGTCCTCGACTCGCCGTACTCGGACTTCGCAGTCCTCGCAGATCACCTGGTTCGAAGCAATCCGATGCTCGGAGCGCCTCTCGCGTACTACCTCGCTCGGACCTCCGTCGCTCGGACGGCCCTTGGTTTGGTCCTCGATGCGATCGACCTTTCGGTCCAGCACATCGCCCAGGTCTCCCCCTTGACCGACCTGAATCCCATCCAACGAGCCCACCACTGCAGCGCCCCCGCCTTGTTTTTGCAAGCGCGCAACGACAAGATAATCGCGACGAACCACGTCGAGGACCTCGCCAACAAGTACGCCGGTCCCCGCAAGCTCGCGATCATCGACGGCACCCACAGCTCCCCGCGGAACGGCGCGGCTCGCAAGTTTGTGGCGCTCTACCTCAAAAAGCACCTCAAGGTCCCCGCCGAGCATCGGTACCCCAACTTCGCCATGAGCGCCCGCGACGCCTACCTCGAAGCCCTTCCCTGGCAGCGCCTCCGGCCTCCTCCTCCTCTAGAACAACAACAACAACAACAACAACAAGCACCTTCTTCGTAAGTAATTAATTAATTCCAGCGCAAGTCGAGGAGGACGGTGGGCTCGAGGCCTGATTTGTGATCGAAGGGTGTCTCGGCAATACGTGCGCCGCGGCGGCGCGCGGCCTCGCAAAATGCGTCCCGGGCGCCGTGGGCCCTCCCCCCCGCAGGATCTGCGACGAGGGCGCGGCCGCCATTATTATTTTTTCCCAGAACTAGACTTTCGATCGTAGTCGCCAGCGCCTCGACGCACTTTTTCTCGTCGTACAGAACGTCCGCCGCGAGCACGAGATCGACCCCTTCCTGCTGCGTCACGTCGGTGAAGTCGGCCTTGGTAGCCCGCACGCTAACCCCGTTCAGCTCTGCGGTGGCCATCGCCATGTGAAGGGCGAGCGGTTCTCTGTCGATCAAGTTCACGTCCGCGGCGCCGAGCCGCTTCGCCACGATTCCCGGCACCCCCAGCCCCGCGCCGAGCTCGACCACATTCTTACCCCGGACGTCCTCCTCGCGCAAAGACAACGCGAGGTGCTGGGCGGCCGCCCACAACGTACCGCAAGATGGGTCGGGGTCGTACCTCTCGGCGTACCCCGTCGCCCACGCCCAGTCCCACAGCTCCTCGGCCGAGCTGCTCACGATGCCCCCCTCCAGCCCGAACCCCCGCCCGTCGAGCTGGACCATGGGCGGCAGCGTCCGCGAGCCCTCGTGGAGCCGCGTCATCACCGCCAGCCCCCCGACGACTCGCATGATGATCCTTAAGAGTTTTTGTGCATAAACATAAACCCCCCTCCTCCTCCGCAAATCCTATGAAGGCTTTATTTCCCAAGTGGCGGCTCGAGGTGCGGTGGGCCGACGCCGAAGAGCGCGTGCACCGCTTTGTCCGAGCCTACGCGGTCCTGATCGTACTGCCCAACTTGATCATGTGCGATGCGATGCGATAGAATATCATCGCGCGCAACACAAACAAACAACCTTTGTTGCACTACGCAGGTTCTGCTGGTGGTCGAACCTCTACTACGAGGACCAGTGGGTGTGGTTCTGGAGCAAACACTGGACCAACGAAACCTGCATCGACGACCTCGGCCTCGAGGACAGCTCCCTGTACCTCTGCACCGACCGACTCACTTGCAAGAAGCTCGCCCGGTCCTCGTGCTTCAAGAAGACCTGGCGTCGCCCGCGCGATCGCAATCAACGGATCGAAGGGAGCCTCTTCGCGGCCTGGTTTTTGTATTTGCTTGTCTTCGGGCCCTCGGCCACCATTCTCGGCCGATCCCTCGTCGCGAAGCCCTTCGAACGCCTCAAAACTGCCCTCGTTTCCGTCCTCCCGATCGTCTCGGGCTTTGTTTTTTACGACACCCTCTGCTTCTCGGCGGCAAATAAGGAACGCCACGGCCTCTGGCGCCGCGACGAGCCCTTCACGCAAAACGCGATCTGGATCTCGAGGTTGTGGGTCGGCGTGGTTCTCCTTTTTGTCGCCGCCGGCGGCCTCTACGGCGCCGTCGGCCTCGCCCTTCTCGCGAGATTTTGCTGCCTCACGACCTACAACGACGAAAGCACGCGCGAGTGGTTCACGACCGACGTTTCCTCCGACCTCCTGCGACGCTACAAGGCCCTCAAAGCACCCTTCCTCACCTTGAAGTTCTCGCTCGGTATCATCCACGCCATCCTCCTCGCCTCCAGCATGTTCGCCGCTGCGGCCATCTTCGCCGCCTTCATCCTCGCCGTTCTCCTCGCGATCCCCGTCCTTTCCCTGGTCCAGTTTGCGCGGACGCGCTTCCATCATCCGGCCCTCAGGCTCGGGGCCATCCTGCAGGGGGATCTCACGCTCTTCTGGCCGCGACGGCCCCGCACTCCCTTCGCCGACTTTGAGTCCCTCGAGGCCTTCATGCAAGCCAAGGCACTCTGCACCCTCGCCTTCCTCGCCCTCACCTGCGTCCCGCCGGGCATCCTCGATCTCGATGCCCTCAACCTCGTCCGCGTTGAAACTCACCAGAGTGACTCTACTCCGACTCACGACTCGTCCGAGTGTTGATGATGATGACGATGATGATGATGACGATGATGATGACGATTTTGATGATGATGATGATGATGATGATGATGATGATGATGATGATGATGATGAGACTCGGTGTGAGTGTCTGCATCATCTTCGGTTCATTGGCATTTCCTGTGCGCGCACCGGGCCTCCGAGCGCAAATTTCCCTCCAGTACCTCTTCTTCTTCTTCTTCTTCTTCTTCGCTCCGTCTTCTGGCTCTTTGAGCCCGGAGGATGCTTGCCACAAGGGCATTTTTGAGTTGGTTGCCACTACAATATCTAATATAGCACCGTGGCTATCTCGAGTCAGCACAGTTTATTCTCAGCTGATGCATGCGCAAGCGCGGAATTCGAAGCAGCGCTCGGCGATCGTTGCGAATTTTTCATTCTTGCATGTTACTATGCCATTTTAAATGAAAGGCCGCTTAAACACGACTTGGACCTCGGCGCAAAAACTCGAGGCTTACCCCGCCTGGCAAGAAGCCGACGGGTACATGGTTCCCAAGTAGCCGACGGATAGGGACTACGATACGCGGTTCGTCGTCAAACGCGCGGTTGGTTGTGCGGGATGAGAGAAGCTCGGCGCGACATTTGCTGATCTGACTGGATACTGTCGATAATCTAATGGTAATCGCCACGTCGGGGACGCGCTCAGATTATTATTGACTTGTCAAAATCGTTTCCCACTGCTCTATTGAGTCGTTGGTCAGCTGAAATGTTTTTTTTTGGATGCACGCTCTTCGAGGAATACTTTGTGCAATGTTCATCTCTTTTGATGCATCGAGTTTTTGCGTAATAAAGGACCTAGATGTCCAAAAACGGGTCGTCATCCTCGTCACCAACGTCATCGCGCTCCTCGTTGTCGTCGACGCTTTCACACAGAGCCCAGCTTCCGACAACAACCTGCGGTTCAGCGATTGTTGCTGATCAGAGTGAAGCATCGCGCCCGCGATGTTGATTCTGGTCTTCACGATTTCCGAGGAGATACCGCCGGTGTAGCTGTATCGACTTGAGACTCGTTTGTTGAAGCCGCTTTTGCTAATCTTGCGTCTCACGGCTAAATTGCAGCAGATGCACCGACGCCGTTTGTGGATAATTATCAAAACGGATGGTGTCGTTGGGGATTATTACCGCGACGCGCGTTTCGGGCTGCGCGAGAAAAAAACCGTAGTGGCTAGGATCAAGCGATTCTGCTCGCATTGCTCGTCCAGTCAACTGTGAAGGTGAGGGGCTTGCGCCTTTTGAGTTACGGTTTTGTTGGTGCAAGGAGGGGTGCTGCTCGTTCACTACGCCTGAGCGATGCTTTCTCTTGGTGGCTAGGAATGCCGATAAGGTGGAAAGGTGACGACCCGCGGGCGGACCCCTTCCTCTCTTCGCCTGCCCCGCGGATCGGCGATGACCCCGACTATCGGCCTCGGGTACATCCACCACCCTCCTCGTAGACCCACACCACCTCAAAACACGCTGACTGACGTTGTCACACACTGAAACCCTTACTTCCTACACGAGGTGAGTGAGGCATGGAGGTTGTTGGGCGCGTCGGCTGCGAGGGAATCCCAAAGGGCGTCGCGTGGTCCCCCGACGGGACCTGCCTCCTGACTGCCGTCGAGGACACCGTCCGCGTGCTGGAGGTGACGACTCCTGCCCTCGAATTGAGCGCCGGCGAGGAGGTGTACGACTATGCGTGGTACCCGTTGATGGACAGCCGCGCCCCCGTGACGTGTTGCCTCGCCGCCTCGAGCCGCGACCACCCGATCCAGCTCTGGGACGCCTACACGGGTGATGTGCGCGCAACATACTGCGCAAAAAGCGCTTCCGACGAGCAGATCTCGGCTCTGTCGTTGTCGTTCTCTCCGCGGGGCGAGCTGCTGTACGGCGGCTACGACCGAAGCGTCCGTGTCTTCGATACGGCGACGGGTGCGTCCCACGAGGTCGCGCGGCAAAAAGGGCTGATCGGTGCGCTGGATGCGGTAGACGAGGTTGTCGCTGCGGGCTCGTACGGCGGAAAAGTCGAGCTTCTCGACGGCCGCGGCGACGGCGCGTTCATGGCGCTCTCCGAGCCAAAAATGGGCGGCGTCACGATGGTCCGCTTCGAGGACTCGGGACTCTGGACAGGGTCCCGCCGCGACGACCATCTGCGGTTCTGGGACCTCAGGACAGGTCGCGTCTCGCGACGACTAAGACGCTCCTCAGAAACCAATCAGCGTCTCGGCTTCGATGTCCGCGGGACTGCCCTCGTCACGGGCAGCGACGCTGGCTGCTTTGTGTATTGGGACGACGATAATGTCGATCGCATTTCCGAACCCGATCCTATAAATGGCGCCGCGTTCCACCCTTACAAGGCCATCCTCGCGCTCGCCACGGGCCAGCGGCGCTACGATGCCCCGCCCCCGGACAACGCGATCATTCTCTGGACTCTCCCATCGGCCGACGACGGTCCTCGATGACAAGGCTTAGGAGGAGGTATATTGGCGCTTCGTGTCGATTGATTATTTGTGGGGTGACGCGCGCGCCCGCGGTGTTGTGGACAACAAACGATAAACCGTGCGAAAAAAATGCTGTTGTTGTTGTTGTTGTTGTTCGAAACAACAACAATTTTCGCAAGCTAGTAGTAAACAAGACATGCGCGACTCGTAGTAGTAGTAGTAGTAGTAGTAGGACAACATGCGTATGGTCAGCGCGACGACGACGACGACGACGACGACGACGACGAGCTCGCAGCAGCAGGCGACGGAAAAGACGACAAGAAGAGTGGAACAGACAGCGAAGAGACGCGATAAAACATTTCTTTCTCGAGTGTAGCAGTTCATTCATTGATCGACGAGCGACGGCGACGACGACGAGAAGGGCACCACCCTGTTTGAACAGCGGCAGTCAGGAACAAGAATTATTATTATCGCGTGGCAAAAAAATACCCCAAATTTTCTGCAAAGGAACATGCTCACACCCTCTCTCCGAGAGCAAAGCGTGCGTGGTCAACGACAAAGAAAACCGCTTCTTCTTCTTCTTCTTCTTCTTCATTTGCGAGACGACGAGGCCAAGAATATCTCGTCGTCGAGCTCGGAGACTTTGGCGGGAAGCGCAGCAGCCTGGGAAGGTCGATCGCCATAGCGCAAGACGCCGAGGCTGTCGCGCCGCTCGCTTTGTTGGCGTCACTTTTTCGACGTCGAAAAGATGATGCACGAGCGCGAGATAGTACTCGGGAATGAGATCTCGGGGGCGTGATCTTGCGCTTGATGGCAACGAACTCCGCGAAGAGCGAGGTGGACGCGTTGAGGAATCGGTGGCGACCCAGAGCGATCAAAAATTCTTCTTCAAAGCCCGTCGCGCTCGCCGATTCCTCGTCGACGGGCAGCCACTCGCGAGACTGCATCTTGACGATAGCAGCTCTCGGCCGCGAGAGCTTGAGCTTGCGCGCCTCGAAGCTTTTTTTTCTTTTCGGAGGAGGAGGAGGAGGGAATCGTAGACGTTCGAGTTGTCGAAGAGCACGCGGACGAGGCCCTCGAATCTCGCGCGAGCGATGGTCGCGTCGACGATTGCCGCGTAGAGGCTCGCGACGGTGAAGAGGGCGAGCCCCAAAACGAAGGCGATCGCCCAGGCCTCGCGGTATAGGTCTCGTGGTCGAGGGCGTGGAGCGCAAACCCATAGGCACGGGGCACTCCCGAGACCCTCGAGGACGTTCGAGCTACTGTTCTCGAAAGGGCCGTACGTCCACCGCGAGGTCGCGACGAGCGCCGCGACCAAGCTGATCCGCGCGAGCTGGATGTCGGCGTGCTCGAAGAGCGCGCTGCCAGCGCAGATCGCGATGAAACGATACGACAGGACGAATAAATTTCCTCGCGAAGAACGGGCTGCGAAAGTCGCGGACGGCAAAACCAAAGCGATCATCCCGAACCGCTGCCACGTCTGATGTTGACGTCGCGCGCGAGATGCCGTTCCCGAAGGCTTTACAACGAAGCGCTTCGAAGCAGTTGACTTTTTTCGGATACGCGAGCTCGACGCGTTCGACGCGGACCTCGCGACAATTAATTGGCGAGAAGTAGGCTGTTTGAATAATCCGACGCCACAAGCGACGACCGAACGACTCGGCCGTCCGCGTCTCGAGGGTGCGGCGGGCAACGCCAGTGTTTGGTACGCCCAAATAAACGCGACAAACCCGAGCGTCGCGAGGGCGAGCTCGAGCAAGAAGCCCTCGAACGGTCCCCACCGGAGCACGCAGTTCGGCGAGGCGACGTCAACGTCGAACAACAACAATTGAAAGATGGGATCGACGACGTCCAGGACGGAAGGAAAGTGAATGCTCCCCGCGCCGGCGGTGATGATCGCGACGACTTGAATGTTGTCGAGGAAGATGGTCGTCGGCACCGACCGCTGCACGATGATGCCGTTGACGACGACGAACCAGGAAATCAACACGCGCGTCGCCGAAATCACCAACGCCGTCGCGCGCGCTCGTCGCTTGCTCGGACACTCGATAGGCCTCGGGTATCCCGAGATTTCGAAATAGTCGCGTCGTAGATACGAACGCGCGTGCTTCTCGAGGCCGACCGTATCTCCTCGACTTGCACAGCAGGTTGCCCGCGTCGCATTCGTAAAATTCGTCGGGCGCGTTACGGAATCCCCAGTACCCCGCGCGGTTGATTGGCGGGTACGTCCACCTTCTTCGCGGTCGGCACGCAGGACGGGCGGACCTACAGTCGTGTCACCACTTTGCTGCTGCTGCTGCTGCTGGATTGTAATCTCGCTCGCTCGCGCGCACATGGTCTGCACACGATTCGCCCCGGCCGTGACGAACGACAACAACTTTGTATTCTCGTTCGGGGTCGACGACGTACCACTCGTCGTCGTCGTCGTCATCAAAGCGGGAATAAATAAATCTCCGCCGACAGCACCTCGTCGTTCGGTGCGTTGAAGGTCCACCCGAGCCCGGCAAACTGCCCACCGTGGAGCTCGCACGACGACTCGTTCCAGCTAAAACAAAACCGCCGCATCGCTCGGGACGAGCTGGTCGCACCGCTCAAAATAATCAAGCGTCAGGTGTCGAGGAGATCGAGGACCGCCTCCCCCGTAAGCTCGACCGACTGGATCGAGTTGTCGAAGATGAAACTCGCGCCGGCGGTGATGTTTCCCTTTGGAATCGACGCCCCCGTTCTCTTAATCGCAGTCCATTCGAGCCGCGAGATCAGCCAACGCAGCGACGCGACCCAGCGAGCAGTCGGGCTCGTAACATCCCTTTGAGGCTGCGGCCCCGTCGCCGTAGATTTCGGTGAACCCGATTATCTCGTCCAAGGCGTCGTACGCGCCGTCGAGCGACGCGACGACCTCGCGCCGCGCGTCGGCCCCCCGGACCGGCTTGATGAAAGGAGTCGACGCGTTGATGATGTTTTCCCCCTCGTCGAACTCCAATGTCGCGTGCGTCATTCGACGCGTCCGAGCCCGTCGAGAACGCGGCGCGTTTCGCTCGTACACCACCGACCCGGAGATAATCGCGTCGATAGAAAGGTACGCGTCGTATACGTACTCGGTGCCGCCGTTGACCAAGAGTAATTCGCACGAAGGGCGTGCTGCTCGGAGATCTTCGATTTCGAGATCGTCGCCGTCGAACGGCTGCTTGTCCGACGACCAGGTCCGCGCCGACTTCGCCGCGACGGTTGACGGAAGCGCCCCGCCATTTCTCTCCGTAATTTCCGTGTCGACCAACCCAACGTTTTTTGAGACTCTTCGCCGTCCGAAGGGACAACTTTCTTTTTTGTCTCCCAAAAAGGGGTTCGCGGACGCGTTTAGGTTCGCCCCGAGCACCTTGATGCTCTCCTTCCAATTGGGATATTTTGTTTCAACACATACATGCCTCTCACCTCAATTCAAACCTACACACCGCATGTCCCAAATAGAGAATCTTCTTCTTCTTCTTCTTCTTCTTCTGAGCCACCCAAAAAGAAGAAGATTGAAACACTGCACCAGCACACGCCAACAACAACAACAACAACAAGCTTTTTTTGACTTTTTGTGTTGCTAGAAAACGTCCGAGCTCTCAATCCAACAATCCCGCGACGCGACTCCACACGAGTTGAGGGTGGCGTGGTGTGGCGCGGTGCCGAATTGCTAACGTCTCGCGAACCATATATGGGACATATTTCGAACATAATGTATCAAATGAATATCTTCGGTTTTGGTTCCTAGAACTTCCGAACCATTTTCCAGGGTTCCAGGAACTGCATCGCTTCGGTTTGTAAGTGTCCGAAGAAGAAACTTGGTATGTACAGAATTTTACCCTCTGCTCTCGGTCGGTCTCAGGTCCGTCGTTCAACAAGCTCGAGACTTTCGAAAACCCTGCGGCGTGTGGACATTCAGGGTCGCAGGACGAGAAGGGCGAGCGTCTTCCCGACGGCACAGGTCCCGAGGTCGATGAGGAAGGACGATGATGAGCCGCATCACTCTGACCATGCGCGGGGTGGAAGACCAAACCTTAGGGAGAGGCGTGTGCTGATTTCAGGCAGCTCGAATTAATTCCTCCTTTTACAACTACAAGTTATAGAATGTCGCACTGATGTGGAGCGAGGCTCCTCCAGACTTTTTCCTGCCGTGGTCCTCTCGCGTCCCCGGCGGTTTTCGGACTGCGCCGAGCGGCTGTCAGAACGCCCGGAGCGCAGCGATGCCCGGGTAAGGCGACAGCGAGGACGACGAAGCCGGTTGAGGAAGTTAGCGCTTGTGAAGTGGCAGAGCGGAGCGACACAACCAAACGGCGGACTGACGTTGACGAAGGTTTTAGTCGTGCGACCGACCGCGAAGAAGATAAGTCGAGGACCGATGATCAGGCAGAGGGGGGAGGCGGTGGGAATACCAACAACGGACCTAGCTCATCGATGAACGCGGATTCTTTTCTTTTTGAGCTCCGCAAGGTGCCACCTGGTCGATCAAGAGATTGTCTTCCAGTAGGTTCTGTCCGTTGATGAGTCCTGGTGTGGCGCCCGTGTTGCTTGGTGGGGGTGTCCACCACACGCCTTGTTGAACCCATCCCTTCTGGCGTCGCAGACTTCTTCTTATTATTATTACCACAACAAGTTGTATCAGACACGAAGTATCTTTTGGCGCTTTTGTTCGTTCTGTCCACGACAAACGGACCTCATATGGCTGGTTTGCCAGAAATGACCGATGGCGGCGGGAAGGAGGTGATGGAGCTCGAGGTCGAGCAGGTCGTCGTTGCACGCCGGCGGGTGGTGGTGGACGTGCAGTGGGCAGATCTTGAGACGCGGGAGTTGAGATTCCAGAGGTTATACGTGTTCCTCGTGATTATCCCGAACGCCATAATGTTCTGCTGGTCGGCGAACCTTCACAAAGAAAACCAACTCGTGTGGTTCTGGAGCGACTTCCCCGCCAACGCGAGCAATTGTACTATGGGTCTCGATGATCGTACGTTGTTTCTATGTACTGATCGTTTGACGTGCAAAACGCTCGCGAGGAGTTCGTGTTACCGACAGAGCTGGCAAAGACCCGGCGAGAAGACGCGACGTATTGAGGGGAGCTTGTTTAGCGCGTGGTTCGTCTACTTGTTTATCATCGCGCCGACGGCGACACTCGTCGCGAGAGCGACGGTCGGCGAACGGATGTTTGCGGCGCACGTCGTAGCAGCGCTTTCGCACGCGGTCGCGATCGTCGCGGGTTTCGTCTGCTTCGACACGGTCTTTGGCCCGGGCGCCCAGTTCGAGCGCGAGGGCCTCTGGCGCCGCGCCGAGCCCTTCACGCAGCACGCCGAGTGGGTGGCCTCTATCTGGTGGGGTCTTCTCTTCGTCGTTCTAGTCCTCGCCAACCTCGGCGTGACGCTTTTCGTGTCGTTGACCGCCGTCACCTACTGCTTCGGCCACTCGGGTTCGATGGCAGATCTCTTTGCCACGCGCGTCGACTCGGATTGCCTCGAACAGAACGCGCTTCTCCGGACCGTGTGGCTCGCCCTTAAATTTGTGTTCGGCGCCTTGCACGTCGTCGTCTTTATTGCCTGCGTTTCCGGGGCAATGGTCGTGGTCCTCGCCTACGTCCTCGCGATCTTAGTCGCGGTTCCGGTCATGTCCATAGTCCAGCTCGCCCAGACCAACTTTCATCATCCAGCCCTCGCCCTCGGCGCCGCCTTCCAGTGCGACGCGACCTTCTTCTGGGACAACGCTCCCAAATATCCCGCCGAAGACCTCCAACCCCTCGGCTACTTCATGCAGGCCAAGGCCATTGCGACTCTTTCGTTCCTCCTCGTCGCCTGCTCACCCCTCATCGACGTTTTGGCACCCCCGCGCCTTCGGCTTCTCGACGACGACGAATATGACCTACCCTCGCCCTAGCGCAGAAGGTGCGCGCGGTCTAAATTCTAATCTAATCTAATCTCTCTCTGGGGTCTTGTTGTTGTTGTTGTTGTTTGCGTCGCTTCTTACATTTTTTATTATATATAGACCGTCCGAGGTCATCATGAAGTCTAGGCGCCGCGATCGAAGCCAGGGGGACGGCTTCTGCTGAAAACCCGGTGCGTAGGGGGAGGCAGGCACCACCCCACCAGATTACGCACCGAATAATAATAAGGGTAATAATTTTAGCAAGGCACAGGTTGTGGACAAGGGTTTAGAGTTGAGCTTGAAGGTCGGAACTATGGCGGACGAGGAGTTGATTTTGGTGCTGCCCCCGCGTCGGGCCGCGACAAGCATCCAGGCGAGCTGGCGGCGTCACAAGCAGGCCTCCGCGCCGGTCGGTCGGCTCCTCGCAAAGTCCCGCAGTCTCGCGCAAGCTCAGGCGCAAGTTCAAGAGCTGCGACGGCGAATCGGGCGCGACCGCGATGAAATGCGGCAGCGACTCGCGCAGGCGCTGGAAGAGGCCGACCAAAGAGCCCTTATCCAGATCGACGAACTGCGGCTCAGGCACGCTCGCGCTTTGAAGGAGGTCGACGACACTCGGCCGCGCGGCCTCTACATATCCGACATGGCTATGGGTGTCGTCATTTTCATTTGCCTTGCCTTTGCGTTCGCCTTTGCCATCCTCGCCGCAATCAACGCCGACCTCAGCGCCACTCTCGAAGTGATGCGGACGAGGTGCTGGTGTGGGAAAGTTAAATAATATCTTTGTGTGTTTGTTTCTGGGGGGTATGCGCGACAATGCGTTATTTACTCGTCAAACTCGATATAGTTTACCCGAACGTGGAGCATGATGGGGGATCTTCCGACGCGCAAATCGAAGCGCTGGTTGACCCAGGACTTTGACGCAATGACCGGCAGATTAGACTGCCAGCGATGTGATGGCGTTTGCCACTTCGGGTGTCCACGCGAGGCATTTTTGGGACGAGGGCTCAACTTCGGACGAAAGCAACTTGGTCGTCTGCATGAAGAATAATCGCCGTTGTTGCGGACGGATGTTGCATCATCACCCAACTTTAAGCGCATCTCAATTCGATCGCCAGGGATTGGGGGATACTGCCGACCCTGCAAGAAGATGACGACAAGTTATTACCCGCGGTTCAATGAGCAGTGGTATCGTTGGTTTTCTAGTGCCGTTTTGGCAAGCGACAAGCTGGCTCGGGCCGATGTCGGACTCATGCTTGGGGATCGGCTGACCTCGAAAAAGTGCTCGGGAGCGTAAATTTCTGCATATAATATTGGTAGCAGGATGCGCGCATCCATGAAAGTCCTTCGACACCCAACAAACCCTTGGATTTGCTACAACAACACCGTGCTGCCGATGAAAGGCCGGCAATTAAAAGCACACAACAATACAAGCCGCGGGCGGCACGTGTGACGACGCGAGTTACTCCACGTTATCGCGAAAGTGTGACAAGTCCCTCCTACGGGAGAACGGTCCAGTATTTGCTGTTCCTGGCATCTCCTTGTCCGCCTTGAATCGCCTGAGTCCCGATGTTTTCGCCGAAGAAAGCGCTCTGCCTGGCTCCGGAGCCCGGTTCTCGCGCGAGAGCAAGAAGAAGCTGACTTGGACAGAAACCGCGCGGCGGGCGTAAAAACTGCGTATCGCGCGAGGATTCCAAAGCACTGACGAAAACGGAACACTTGACAGCCACTGCTCGACACGATCACGAGGGGCAGTGATCTTTTCGTGGGTGGGAAAACACGGGCTTCTTCTTCTTCTTCGACGTTGGACAGTGTGGGTCGCGCGTGGGTAGTATTGGCCGAAAAACGCTGTCGCCTTCTCGCTATTTTTTTCTAAATTAGCGCGCGCGGACCCCGCGGCTTTGCTATAGTACTCGGAACATTTCCAAGCGGCTTAGGGCAGCCCTATTAGCAACAGCTGGACTACGCGAATCAAGCCCAGATTTTTTTTTTTTTAATTGTGGCGAAAAACGCATGCCGCGCTGATTTAAGTTTCCAGTTTGGCGTCGAGCGTTCGGACACGGGGCACGCTCGTGATATATATTGAACGAGCCAGCGTGTTTGGGAGCCGTCAGATCTCCGCGGACTCCTTCCTCATAAGCCACCACCCAGTACTGCCGCCCTCCAGGTTATATAGTCTGCTGGCCTCTCACCTATACTCTCGCCCATTATTTGGAGACCGACGACGAAAGTCGCGCTTAGAGCTGCTCAATTATTAGCGAATGCCGAGGCCAGACTCGCACCATCTCTTGGTTATCCTGCCCGGCCAACATCCTGCGTGTGTGCAAACATCCGCCATCTTAGCAGCCAAGGTCTAAAACGGTTGTTGTTGAATATATAATTCGCGCAGAGTTTTTCCGGTGTCGTCGTCGTGTTCGACACGAAACATTTGCATACATACTGCGGGAGTTCACAAGTAGTGAATGACCGACCACACTTCGTAGTACTTGAAGCATCTAGGATTTCGCGCAACTCTAGACACAAATCATTTGTTGTTCACCATATGGCCGACGAAGAGATTAGCGATTTCGATTCGTTGGGCAGCACACACAAAGAGCACCAGCAGCAGATCCAAGCGCTGCGGGCGCAGAACGAGCTCCTGCGCTCGCAAATGGTTGGAGTACGTGTTCTGATGCGTGACCCGCTGGCGCGTCTCGTTCAGCCGCTCGTGCGCGGGTATTTGGTTCGTCGGTGGGTGGAGCGCGCGGTCGCCGAGATCGTAGGGCTCCAGGCCGCGGCGAGGATGCTTTTGGCGTTTCGGTATCGCGCTCGCGCCGTCGCGTCCGCGCGCGTCGTCGAGGCGTGCGAGCGGATGAGGTGCCGGCGCCGCGCGTTCGCGCGCGCGAGTCGTGCCGCACTCATCGTCGAGACACTCTTTCGGCGCGAGATGGCTCGACGTGTGTGCAAACACCGCTTGAATTGCGTGTGCGTGCTTCAGAAATTTGGCCGCGGGCGAAACGCGAGATTCGCCTTACTTGATTGTCGTCGGGCAGCCACAACAATTCAAGCAGCCTGGCGGTGCAAAGAGGTCTTGACGACGCCGCCCGGCAAGCTGCTCGCCAAGTCCCGCCGCCTTGCTCAGAAAGTTGAGGATCTTTGCTTCGAACTCGATGATCTTCGCAAAAAACTTTTGGATGATGAGATTGCGAGGAGTTTCGAGAAATTCTCTGTGGATTGCGCCACCCAAGTCAGCTGGCGCGATACTCTCAAAGTGGGCGACTTGATCGACGCGCTTGACTCGAGAAACGAGTGGTACGATTCAGTAACGATCAGAGTCTGGGATGTGTCAACATGTGTCATTAAGAAAGCCCGGGGTTTTGCAATACGCGCGCGAGCTTTCCCTGAAGAGTTAGAGCGTGTTTTGTGACCTCAGGTCGTGACTGAGGTTAATTCTTCGAAAATCCGCGTTCACTTCAAGGGGTGGTCCTCCAAGCGGGACGAATGGATCTCCAAGTACAACAAGGCTCGCATTCGGAAAGTTTACAGCAAGACCAGCAATTGGCGCCGGTTCAAAGTCGGTCAGCGATGCGAGGTCGCAGAGAAGCTTAATGACCGGCATCCGACGTGGTCCATGGCGACGGTCGTCGAAGTCCTCGGCGTGTTGGGCGAGGGCGGCGAGGTAGTCGTCCAGACCACTGAGAAGTGGTGCGTCGAGGAAGCCGTCGACCGAGGATACGGCTTTTTCGACCGGAGAAGGGGGTTCGGCGAGGAGGTCGCCCGCGGGTTCGGCGGTAGTGCTCCCGGCACCCGCTACCGCCTTCCCATGTGCTCCGAGCAAATTGCCAAGGAAGGCACGCACTGCAAAAATCGCGCTCAGACAGCGGGCTTTGGTCGGTGATCCCACTCACCTTCTTATCTCTCTTTCTTGGTGGTGTAGTAGGTAGAGGTTAAAGAGTAAGGGAGATCAGCCGGCCGAGGCGCGGCGTTTGGCAAGCTTGGCGGCGAGTTCGTTGGAGACGCCGGCGCCAGGGGGTGGCGCGGCGTTGGTGGTACGGGGTGGCGGGTGGCGCGGGGGTGGTGGCTTGGGCGCAGCCGGCTTGGGCGCAGCCGGTTTGGGCGCGGCCGGCTTGGGCGCGGCCGGCTTGGCGGCGAGGTAGGTCGCGAGGACGGGGACCTGGCCGATGGTCTTCCACTCGTCGACGGCGCCGGCGGCGTAGACGAGGCAGGTGTCGTTTGTCTCGCCCCGTTCGTAGGCTTTTTTTAGGTCGGCGAGGGTCGAGGGTCCTCGCTGTTCGCCAGTCGCGAGGTGCTGCCAGTAGTAGTCGGGGGCGGCTGCGAGCTGGGGGGGAACAGGCACGGCGCGCGGGAGGGGCGGGGGCGGCTTAGGCATCGTGGGTGGTGGTTCTTGCTGGCGGACCGGTTCTTGCTGGCGGACCGGTTGTTGCTGGCGGACCGGTTGTTGTTGTTCGCGGACGAGTTGGTTTTGGGGCTGGCGCGCGCCGGCCGAAACTCGACGGGGTTGCGGGAGGACTGCCCCCGCGGCCCGCGCCCGCTCCTCGCGTTCGGCCGCCTTGCGGGCCTTCTTCTCGACGATGCGGCGGCGGTGCTCTTCGCGGCGCGCCTCGTCGCGCGCGGCGTCGCGGACCCTGCGGGCCTCGCGGTCCTCGCGACGCTGGCGCTCGCGGCGGCGGCGGCGGTCGTCGGCGCGGTCGCGGCGCGCGGCGGCGGCGCGGTCGTCGACGCCCGGGGGCGCGTCGAGGCGCGCCGCCGCCGCCGAAGATGATATCGTCGGCGCGTCGGCCTCCGAGGTCCGACCGGAGACGTTTCCGGCAAACTCGACCGAAGGTGGCGAGACCGACTGCGCGGACTTGGAGAGGTCGAGTTTAACCGAATCCGCCGCGTCGAGGGTCGCCGAGGAGAGGAGCGCCCCGACGAGTTCCGAGCGGCGTTCGAGCGAAAGCGCGATGTCTTCGACGGGAAGGGAGGGGTGGAGGCCGACGAGGTCGTCGCGGACTCGCTCGAGGTCGTGCCAGCCGTCGTCGGGAAAGGCTTGGCGCGTCTCGCAGGCCTCGGCCGCGTAGATCATGCCGGAGGCGCGGCAGTGGTGGCGCCGCACCCCCGTCAGGCCGAACTGCTTGCCCGTCAGAGGGCACTGCTTGACCTCCGAATTCTTCTGCCACTTGCCGGCTTTGACGAGCGCGTCCTTGCTGGCTCGCGGCACGTCGCGGTCGCCGTCCACGCCCAAGACCACGACGTCGTCGGCGTGCCTCGACACCGTCAACCTCCGGATCGCGGTCTTTTCCAGGCGCCGCTTCAGGTGCCAGACCCTCTTGTCGTCGTCGTTCTTCGCGCCGCCGCCGCCGCCGCGCGACATCACATACAACGCGTTCGAGGTCACGGCTATTAATCTCGAATTCTCGAACCGAAAGACGCCCTTCTTGTTGTTGTCTCCCTTCACCAACTGGCGAACCCGGTCGTCGACGAAAATCAAGTTTCCGGAATCGTTGTGATAGTTCATGATCTCCCGCAAGTCCGACCGCGCGCGGGCGTCGCGGAGGTAGTCGCCGGAATACGTCCGGTCGACCGAAGAGGCGCGCCGGCGCTTTCCGAAA
This sequence comes from Chrysophaeum taylorii, assembly GCA_029834535.1. Taxonomy (NCBI): domain Eukaryota; class Pelagophyceae; order Pelagomonadales; family Pelagomonadaceae; genus Chrysophaeum; species Chrysophaeum taylorii. The sequence goes on along the minus strand of JAQMWT010000544.1, from coordinate 17,113 downwards.
CTATGGAAACGCTTCGCGACTTCTCTGGAATTGGAAACCAACTCCCTCACCGCCCTCGAAGCGCGGTAGGCTCTGGCGATCTTCGATGCGTACACCCCGAACTTTTTCTCCCTGAGTTTCTCGAGTTGGAAGTAGACTTCCGGGTCCTTCACGAAGAGTTTCGACTTGCCGAATTGCGCGCCCTTCAGCGCGGGGACGGCCTTCACGATCTCGCGCGCCCCCGCCTCGTCCGTGCCCGTCCATTCCTTCGGGTACGTGCTCGGACTCAGGACCTTGAACCGCTCCAGAAACCGGTGGTACTCGGTCCGATACGCGAAACCCGCGCGTCGCACCCTCACGTTCTCGGGCAGCCCGAGGTACTTGACCTGGTGCGCGACGCGCGCGTCGTCGCACGTTAACGGGGCCTTTTGATCGTTAGATTTCACGCAACGTACGTAGTGCGGCTCGCACATCATGAGCGCCGCGACCAGGGCAGAGCACTGGTCCCTGATCTTGCGCCCCGCGGTGGGATTTTTCGACCTATCGGACGACGTCGCTCCTCCTCCTCCAAGATGATGATAACCGCCGAGGCCGCAGTCCGCGACGGCCTCGGTCAAATCCGCGCGGAGATCATCGCGGTTCGCGTCGGCGAACCCAGTCCCCGCGTACTCGACGTCCCCCGCGTAGTGCTTGCACACGAAGCCGAGTTTGGTTTTAGCAAAGTGGCGGTGCGACGCGTGGCACGACCCGACCGTGTCGAGAAACTTGGCGTCGATCTGCTCGCCGGGCCGCGAATGCATCTGCCGGCACGTGTCGTCTAGGATATGCAGAATGCCGGGCGGTTTCTTCGCCTCGATCAGCTCGCACACGATCTTGTTGTTGAAATAATCAACCTGCTTCCACGCGATCCCCTCTTCGACGTACTCCTCCTGCTCGGCCTTGAGCGTCAAGGCGATGAAAATCTGCTGCAGTTTCTCGTTCACGAAGTTGATCGACAGCTGCTCGAACCCGTTCTTCTCGAAGATCTCGAACCCGTAAATATCAAGCACTCCAATCGACAGAAGCTCGTCCTCGTAGTCGTCGACGGGCGCGGCCTCGAGCGCCGCGTTCACTTGACCCACGATCTGGTCGAACAGCTTCGAGTACAAGCTCTTGATCAGAGCGTCGCGCGCCGCCCTCGCTTGCGTCGGGTTCAACGGGACTTCGTATCGTTCGATTTTACCCCCGGGCGCCTGGGTCTCCAATCGCCGCGACGCGAGGGCCGCCGCGAGTTTTTCTCCGTCGACGCCCGGCAGCAACCTGCCGCAAACGGCGTCTAAAGGTCGACGGTCTCGCATCTCCGAACCCTCGGCGTCGCCAACTCGCCGCGGCACGAACTCGAGCTTCGACAGCTCCAAGCACGCCGACACCACGTTTAGAGGCAATTTCGCATCCACCTGCACGTCGCGCATCGCGCGCCGCGTCTCCTCGAATTCCTTCGCGTCGTCGACGCCGTCGACCTCGGAACACGATTTCAACACGTCCACCAGTTCGGGAGCCTCGCCCCTCGACGCGACGAGCTGATAGAAAATGTGGAAATTGCGCTCCCCGGGCCCCGGCCTCACGGTCCGGGACTTTTCGAGCAGGTAATTCGTCACCACCCCGCCGCGCGGCGTCCCGAACCGGTCGAACAACAGCTCGAAGTACTTGCCAAACCGGCTCGAGTTATTGTTCCGGAGCGTCTTCGCGTTCCCGAACGCCTCGAGCAGCGGATTCGACTCCAAAAACACGCGTTTCACGCGCTCGACTTCGGCGGACTTGCCGCTCGAACACCGCGCGAGATAGTTCTGGATCTGCTTTGACGCCTCCGTCTTTCCCGCGCCCGATTCGCCGCTGATGATCACGCACTGCGACTCTTCCTCTTCCGACATCTGCCGGAACGCCGCCTCGGCGATCGCAAATATGTGCGGCGGCACGTCCAGCCGCGACTTGCGGACGTACCTCTTCGCCTCGGCTTCCCCATACAGCTCCAGCCACGTGAACGGATTCATCGCCACCAGCACCTGCCCAATGTACGTGTAAATCACCGACTCCCGCAGCCGCTCCTTCAAGTTATCCTTAATCCCGCCCTTGTCGGGCTTGGTCAGCAACGTCATGTCGTCCACGCCGGGCCGGGCGATATCCAGCATGCGCGACAATCGCGGCGCCATCACCCTTTTTTTTTTATTTCCCCCCTCGGCGCGCCTGCCTGCCTGCCTATATAGGTAGAGAGAACAAAATAAATATTTTTCTGCAACGGACGGACGGATTAATAAAAAACAACAACAAAAAAAGACTGGCTGGCTCTTTTCACGCCGCAAGAACGACGGCGCGCCCTCTCCATGCGCTGCTGCTGCGGCGCTTTGTGGTTTCGACGACGATGCGGAGGTCGATCGACGATGCGGAGGGTTGTTGTGGGTCGCACAAGTGACCAGCCGCCAGTGCATCCATCCCCCGTGGGGCCCTCCCTCCCTCCCTCCCTTGGGCCTTGTTGGCTGGCACCCAACCTCCTTCGGTCTCGCCTACGCATCTTCTTGCCTCCGGCAACGGCACTGGCAGGGGTAGGTCGCGGATAGTCGTCTCCTACACTGGTTTTTTTTCCGGCAAGGAAAGTACGGGAGTCCCAGTTTCGGGCATGTGGTGGCCTCCTGTCTCTGTGGCGCACCGCGCTTGGGGGGGCGACGCTTCTCCCCTAAAGTTGGAGGAAGAATCCCCTCCTTTGGTGGTGGTGGTGGTGGTGGTGGTAGTAATGCGAAGGGGCGGCGACGAAATCAGACGAGTTCGACGACGTAGAGTAGTACTAGTAGTAGTGTGTGTGTGATGCCGCCGCCGCGAAAAGGGCTCGGGGAAATAAATAAGAAGAAGAGCTCGGGGGAGGGTTATATAATAATAATAATAATAATAGCGTGTCGACGTCGGGGACTGAAGAAGAAGATTGGAATTTATTATGACGTTGCGGTGGCAAAACCAGCGTGGCTAATAATAAAGAAAATTAAAAAACGACTCCCACCGTGTGTGGTGGTGACGACGAAGGAGAAGCATGGGAAACAAACCGGCGACGGGGACGCGTCGGCGCGGAGAAGTGCCGTTGTCGTCGTCGGCGGCGTCGTCGCGGAGGTCGCAACTGAGTCGTAAGTACGAGGTGGAAGACCAACTGCTCGGCGAGGGTCACTACGGCACGGTGCGCGCTTGCCGGCTCAGGGGCGACACAAACAAACGATTCGCCGTGAAAACAATTGTAAAACGACGCGTCGCGCGGCCCGAGCTGCTCAAGGCCGAGGTGGAAATCATGACGAAAGTCAAGCACCCGAACATCATCAGAGTCGTCGACGTGTTCGACGAAAAGGATCACCTCCACATCGTGACCGAGCTATGCACGGGAGGCGAGCTGTTCGACCGGATCATCAAGAAGTCGCCAGAGACCTTTAGCGAGCAATCTGCCGCAGTAGTGCTGCGGCAGATTCTGGACGCGGTCGACTACTGCCATTCCCTCGACCCCCCCATCGCGCACCGCGACCTCAAGCCCGAAAACTTTCTCTTCAAGGACAACTCGGACTCGTCGACGCTCAAGGTGATCGACTTCGGATTGTCAAAGCTCTGCGAAGATGACCAGATGGAGAGCTTCGTGGGGACGCCCTACTACGTCGCCCCCGAAGTCATCAGCCGGGGATACACGTTGAAGTGCGACATCTGGTCGATCGGCGTCGTCGCCTACATCCTCTTCTGCGGCTACCCGCCGTTTTACGGCGACACGGACTGCGAGCTGTACCGCAGGATCTCCGCGGGAAAATTTCCGTTTCCCTCGCCCGAATGGGACGACGTCTCGATCGAAGCCAAAGAGCTCGTGCGACTCCTCCTCCACAAGGACGAGGCAAAGAGGCCTACGGCGAGGGAAGCGATGGACCACGCCTTTTTCCGGACGCACGGCGTCGACGCGGCGTCCAAGGCCGGCATCTTCGTCGACCAAAAGGTCATGGCCGCGCTGGCCTCGAGGATGCGCAAGTTCGTGCGCGCCTCCAAGTTCAAGCGCCTCGCCCTCAACGTCCTCAGCCGGAGCCTCGAGGATTCCGTGCTCCGTCGTTTCGAACCCATTTTCAACATTTTCGACAAGGACGGCGACGGCAAAATCTCGCACGCCGAGCTCGACGCGACCATTTCGTCGCACTGTACGACGGTCTCCACCCAGGCCCTTCTCGAGGGCATCGACATCTCCGGCGACGGCATTATCGACTTTTCAGAGTTCGTCGCCGCGACCGTCCAGCGCGCCTTGTACACGCAGGAGCATCACATCAGCGACACGTTTGCGCACTTCGACCGCGACAGCAAGGGCCACATCTCCTTAAAAGATCTCGAAGATATTACGGGTTCGAAGAAGATCGCCGACGTCCTCATTAAAGAATCCGGCGACGCCCAAAAAATTTCCTACAACGACTTCAAATCCATCATCGAGGCCAAATGAGATTTGTCTTTTTCACGAGGTCATCTTGTCTTGTCTTGTCTTCTCTTCTCTTCACCACGCAGGGCCTCGAAATTTTACACCACCTCGGAGTCCGTTTACCTACCATAATATCCCCTTCATGTCGGCATCACTTAAGATGATGATGATGATGCTGCTTGAGTTGCGTTGATATGAATGAATAAGCCCATGAATGAATGAGCTTCTCCCCACACTATCTATATCGATATCACCGTTACTGGCGTTTTCGACCGATCCGAAGGAGGATGGCGTCGTGGTGTGGCCGTGTCCCATCCGTCCGTCAGTGAGTGGCGAGGTTCCGTCCAGCGTCACGTCCGGAAAAAACGAGAGAGAAGAAAAGTCCCGCCCGGCCGGCGAAGAATCTTCCGGCGAATCGCGAAGTATCGGGGAACCTTATGGCTTGGGGGTGGTTTGTTGAAGAAAGAATGATGCAAACGTGTGTCGAATCCCAGGAAACCTAAATCACGAGAATAGTCGTCTAGACCGTTATCCAGCCAAAAAGTTCAAACGGCTGGGAGTGCGCATCCGCCCAAGTCTGAGAGTTCTATACGTAGTAGTAGTACGATTGTTTTACCACGACACGACGACGAACCGGGCAGGAAAGTTTGTTGCTGGAATAATATACACTACGACGACGCAAAGCAGCATGGGGAGTCGGTCATCCGTGATGTGCGCGTGCGCCGCCGACAGCGTGGTGCCGTCGACCGAGGCGCCCGAGTCGGCGCGAGAGAGCCAGCTGCGGCGCAAGTACCACGTCGAGGACCGCGTTCTAGGGGAAGGTCACTTCGGGACCGTGCGGTTGTGCTCGCTGCGATCGGACCCTAAACAGCGTTTCGCCGTAAAAACGATCACGAAACGGCGCGTGACGCGGCCCGAGATGCTCAAGGCGGAGGTGGCGATCATGATGAAAGTGCGGCACCCGAACATCATTCGAGTCATCGAGATCTTCGAGGAGCGAGAACTCCTACACATCGTCACCGAACTGTGCACGGGAGGCGAGCTCTTCGATCGGATCATCAAGCGGTCCCCCGAGGCCTTCAGCGAGTGGTCGGCGGCCGTCGTTTTGAGGCAGATTCTCGACGCCGTGAACTACTGCCACTCTCTCACCCCGCCCGTCGCCCACCGCGACCTCAAGCCGGAGAACTTTTTGTTCAAGGACACGAGCGATAACTCGATCATCAAGGTGATCGATTTCGGATTATCCAAGCTAGGAGGCGACGTCGAGATGGAGAGCTTCGTGGGGACACCCTACTACGTCGCCCCCGAGGTCATCAGTCGAGGATATACGTTGAAGTGCGACATCTGGTCGATCGGCGTCATCGCCTACATCCTGTTCTGCGGGTACCCTCCGTTTTATGGCGACACGGACCGCGAGCTTTACCGACGAATCATGTCGGGAAAGTTCCCCTTTCCATCGCCAGAGTGGGACGAAGTCTCCGAAGAGGCCAAGGACCTCGTCAGAACCATGCTCAACAAGGACGACGCCCAGCGACCGACGGCGAGAGAAGCGATGGATCACCCGTTTTTCAAGATGCACGGGGTCGACGCGACCACCAAGACCGGTGTCTTCGTGCAGCAAGACGTGATGGCCGCCCTCGCCGTTCGCATGCGACGCTTCGTCAAATCTACCAAATTCAAGCGCCTCTGTCTCAACATCTTGAGCCGCATGCTCCAGGAAGTTGACTTGAAGCCCTTCTACCCCCTCTTCAACATGATCGATCAGGACGGCGACGGCCAGATTACTCCGAACGAGCTCGAGGAGGCTCTCGGCATTCATTCCCAGGCCATGTCCACCAAAGTCCTGCTCGAGGGCATGGACATCGCCGGCGACGGCGTCATCGACTTCTCCGAGTTCGTCGCCGCCACCATGCGCCGCGTCCTCTACTTGCAGGACAAGCACGTCAAGCGCGTCTTCGGTCACTTCGACCGCGAAAAGAAAGGCTACATTTCTTTCCGGAACCTCATCGACATCACCGGCTCAAAAAAACTCGCCGGTGCCTTGCTCCAAGAAACAGACAACAACCGCATTACCTACAACGACTTCAAGTCCATCCTCTCCAGCAAGTAGAGCCTCCTCTTCATAGGTCGTTTTCTCCCCTGCGTACCCCCTCTCCACGTATAGCTTTGCTAACCAAGTTTTCCTCGATTTGGAAAATCAACCGATCCTATAAATATCGAGGCTCTCGTCCACTTCTGCTTCTCTCTCACGACAGACATCGCGCTGGATACTTCATCAGCCCCCCCCACCCCCACTTTGAACCCATGTCGAAACAACGGGCCTGGCGCACGAACTTAAGAGAGTTCACGTTTTATTTTGTTTTTTTCCTCTGGGTGGTGGCGTCCTTCAGTGCCCACGTCGTCCGCTTTCCAAAACTACTAATCGACGTCTGTTTGTCTGTTTGTTTGTCCTCCGATTTAGGGTAAGGATCAGGTAGGCGCGCGAGCCAGACAGTGATCCTCCAAGCCGTCTACGGCGACCTCGCAGACTGTTTCCACGACCCGCGGCGGCTCTTTCAGCGCGCCATTCTCACGCCCCGTCGAAACGATGTTGTCGATGCTGACAACGCGCGCATGACCGCGGCCTTTTTTTCCCGAAGACGAGGCGTCGGAGTTCTTTTCGGCTGACTAGGTTGGGTCGGAAGCCGACGCCTCGCTCTTTACAGTCGAGTTTTCGACTCCCTGACAACCAACGGCATGCGGACTTTGATCGCGAGCTTATAGTCTTCGCAACCTCGACCCGTCGCACGGCCACTGCAACGGTACCAGATACATGATCGATCGTGTCGTGTGTCGCCGAGGCATCTCCAACCTGTATCCCTTAAGGCCCGCCGACGCCAAACGATCAACAAGAGCCAGGGCCAGACGCCCCGCGAGGTCGGCGTCCTCTTGGCGAAGCCCGTCTTCTGCCACGTCCAGCTCTACGTGGCTCCCTGTCGATCGGCAACCCCAAGGATATATCCTCTTCTGAGTCGACGACTCCACCCTACCCCACACGTGCTGCGCAATACCGATAAGCCCCCTCCCGGCGTCTAGCACTGTAGGTGAACTTACTGGGACCAGGTGAACTTACTGGGGTTTGAGATTGGGACTAGGTGAATATAGTGACCAGGTGAACTTACTGGGACCAGGTGAACTTACTGGGGGTTTTAGAGTAAAGGGTTTTTAGAGTAAACTCAAAGGTTGGCGGCGCGAGGCGAGAGCGACGAGCTCAAAGGAGTTGTTGTGAGCTAGGTGAACTTACTGACCAGGTGAACTTATATGAAACTTACTGGGACCAGACCTGAACATACTAGGGTTAGATATAGGTGAACTTACTGGCCTGCACTTGTCTTTCTTTTATAATGAACGTTATTGTGGCAAAATTGTTGGAGTGAAATATTTTCCGTGAAATTGAGGTCACCCCAACAAAAATTCGAGGATACTTATTTTCACGAAAGTTCTTCGAAAGCAACCTAGGATGACGCACGATTTCGCCACTGCGAGCCGGCGAAAGAACGCAAGGCTCACTCGTGGTAGATGCGGCGGCGGAGCTGGGCCACTGCGGCATCGGCAGAGTAGGCAAAGCCGCTATAAACCCGCGATCAGTGTCGCGCAGATGTGCTTTGGAGCTTGTGACACACCTCTCTTAGAAGACGACGCTGCTGACGTCAACCACCGTGTTCTGGAGATCGGGCAGTGTGTCGGGGCGCCCGCGGTCGCGGGGACCATGTCGATGATTCAAGCTTGACTCGCGAAAACTACTACCATGGACTTCCGCAGGGCGCTTGTCGACGTGGGGAGGGCATCGGTCGTGTTTTCATCCGTATATCTGCGACATCACAGCAGCAGTAGATTGTTGCTCGCGCGACGAGGATGCGGTGGGCAACGTTGCCGCGGAACCACTGGCCGAAGAAAGACTCTCGCGGCAGGAGCGACGACGTCCGCACCGACGCCGAAGACATCGGATAGGGACGCCGGCCGAGGGTGGCGATATTACGGCGTGCCACACTGTTACGGTTGCAGGGAGAGGCGTCGAGAGGCACGGTGGCGCGCAGAATGCTGGTATCAATGCTCGAGACCCTCGCATACCGGAGACGGATATCCATAGTATTGGCCGCAAGGCTGCAGCTTTTTGGAAGTAACGGGTAGAACCACCCACCCACGAGCTCGTGAAATAGGTCGAGAAGCAATCCCTCGAGGACGCCGCGACGCGACAGGCATCGAACGAGGCCGCCCGTCGCCGGAGCGCAGCTTCCCGAGGCGATGACTTTCGGAGCTATGTTGGAAATTGGACACGAGCGTGGGGTTCAGTGCGGCCGGCCACATTGACGATTTCTCGGAAGGAGGCGTCGAAGAGCTGGATATTAGCGGGATCACCGGAGCAAGCGCCTCGCGGGGTCAAACGGAGCTTGGTGGGAAACCAAGCCCCAGATCCCTCTGGAGACAACGCGCGAAACTCGCTGGGCACTCGATGGTCTTTTGATCCAATGCGGACGACGAAGCGGTGTCGGACGCGAAGTCGGTGGTATTGGCGGCCTGTCTAAAGATTCGCATCGTGCGGAAAAGTAGGCGAGCACACGTATGGGGAGGAAAGAGAGAAGCAAAATGGGAAGGGATATTGGAAGACTTCTGACACACCAGACTTTTGCCGCCAAAAGGAGATGGGAGAAGAAGCTTGGAATGGGCTCCAGAGAGAATAGGATATGAGTAGCAGACTGTGCTGGAAAGAGGCAAAGCGGAAAGGATAAGAGAAATGAACATGCAAGAGGGGAAATCAAGAGCAGAGCCAACCGCAAAAATAAACAGCGCGGGGACCACTCGGAAGGTCCCTTATTGATCAACCCCGCGAATTCTCGCTGCGCGAACAAGCCAAAAAAATCACACCTTCCTTTTTTTTCCTCTTTGGCGCGCGACACGATCCTTGGGCCCGTGGCTGCACATGTGTTGTTTGCTGCCAGCCGAGAGGTCGCGCGATTCGCCGAGTTCTGCGATTCGAGCGCGATGCTAAGCATGGCAAAGGCAGTCATTCGACATGGAACGAAGCGATAACGTGATGGAGTGAGAGGCTCGAGCGCTTTGCATGAGAATCGCAGAACGGGGCCGTGTAGTCTCGGGCAGGGCAGCCTTGCAGGTACGACCCTGGCGGGTAGACCAAAGTGTCGCGGTTATCATCAAGCTGCGTTTTGGGGCCTAAGTTGACCCAGCCAGCGGGAACGACGTCGCCAGCCCAGGTCATGGATATCAAAATCACGGCCCTTCCAATAGTCGTTTTTTGAGATTTGTGTGATCGAATTCCCGTGCACAATGTCAGACGACGACTCTGCGTCGAACTATTGCATACAGTTTTGACACTATCTCACTACGCGAGCAACATTCGCCGAGTACCGTGCCGATGACGGCGTCAGTCGTTTGCAACGGTGGTTCGAGAAAGCGCCAAATATTTGAATACAGGTTAAGTCGAGCTTGGCACCGAACAAACTGTGTGTGGGTTGGCAATTCGACTACCGCGGAGCTTCTTGGTAGTCTACGAATCACGGCCACGCGTTATCGCTTGCGCTTTTCCAGTATCAGCCACTGCCATGCGCGGAAGACCGTTGCCATTGACGCGTAGGCCACTAGTGCCCGATGAGCATGAGCGCGGGAATGCGCGCAATCGGGGGCCGCCATGCGCGAACACGGAATAATCCATTGTTGTGCTATTTGAAGTGATTCTCGTAGAATAACTAAACTAGGCAATCGCACGAGGGAGCGCAACAATGTTTAGAAAGAATAGGATAAGGGCACGTGTAGTCTTGGGGCCAAGTCGCATGGCTCAGAAAGTTTTGCCCGTTCACCGGTGCAGTCATACGCAACAAGACGCTGGAGCTGATGTGGTTTGGACGACCAAGTTCTCTGGCACCACCGTTTGATGTCCCACAACTGCGCCGCCTTCGACGACAACACCGGCGTTGAGCCGTTAACGAAGACCAGTTTCTGCCCGCACCCCGATCCTGACCGGCTTATACTCTCCAGTGGTCTTATACTCTCCAGTGGTTCCTTTGCAAGAAATATTAACAATTCCAGACTTCGTCGCGAATTTGCCGACCTGAGGTGTCCATAAATTCACATGATATCAGAGGTTACTTACTTACTTACTGAAACCAGTTGTGTCAGTCATTAAGAGAGGAAGCAAGTACGCTGTTGTTCCGACGTCGATCAAGTCTCGAAGGATGAAAAGAAGAAGATGGTCGCCATGCTTGCTGTAAAGTGAACGCCCAATGCCTTCATCAACGCCACGCTCACCGAGCCATTTTCTGGCCGTGCCATAACACCGAAGTCGGCCAAGATGCGCTACCGAATCCACTCGATGAACCACGTCCGGAAGTCCAATCCAAGCTTCGGACGTGTGAACCGCCGCGACTCGCGGATTTCCGGAAATGTGAACTGGCAAGACCAAGACATTCCCGGAACTTTTTCCAGAATTAATTTCCATAATGTTCCGTATCCGAGAAGAATTCCGAGAGCTAGAGCGCGGAGACTTTCGGACTGAGCCCAGGGGGGCTAAAACGCTCAATAGAAACCCGTGTGGGTGTCCACTGAGGTGTCGGCGACCGCCACACACAACACCGGAGGTACTGCAGAGCAACTACCAGGACGTCGATCATCCAGAGGGGGGTGGTGCGAACAAGAGAACTCGGGGGTGTGCGTAAGGGGGTTGCAGATCCACTGTGCCCTAGGATCCCCAGGCCGTAGGGCACTCAAGTCGAGCGCGAGAACGGTGATAGGTTATATTTAGAATAGGGTGTGCGGTGGAGTGGGGATTTATTTGTTGTGTTTGAAAAAAGGGAGTGCGGTGGTGCGTGCGCGCGTGGCGTTCAGTGGTAAAAGGAACGTTTTGAAAGGTCGACTGCTTAGAGGTGGGGTGTAGCGGTAAAAAAAAGGGGACGGCCTCTCCGGATCAGCTCCCATGTCATTTCCGCTACTTACGGGCTTACTGTTACTGTCACAGGGGGAAGTGCGAACGCGAGCACGCAGGGCGCTCGGTGGTTCGTTTGGGTATTGAGTTTGACTTCGACCGCAACAACGTGTGCAGCGTTCCAGTCGCACAAGACTTGGAGCTTCGAGACCTGCGAACCTCATTCGTCGAAAAGGCTGTCGTCGACGCTGTCCAGGAGTCTCGTCTACGTCGGCACCATGTAGGGCAGAGCTGAGGACAAGCGGCGAAGAGGCAGCAGAGGCAGAGGGGAGTGTCTTCTTCAGATAGCACCAGCAACCAGCGTTTGTCGTCGGAGTTCGACTGTTAACCACATAGTTTTCGAGTTTGACCACCTGCTAACAAGGCGCGTTGTTGTCCCATTGAAGAATGGCATAGTTGTAGATCTCTTGTACTAGTCGAATTGTCACGCACTTGGCTCTCGAAGGTCGTCGTCGAGGTGTCCAAGTAGCAGAGCAGGACGTAGAGCAGGATCGGTTCGTCGTCGGGAAGAAAGAATGCCGGCTTGTCGATTTACGAGAAGCTAGGAGGAATTTGTGGACCGGGGGGTGACCTCCCTGCCGTTCCTCTCGCGATTGTCGCCCATGGCACCTACAAGCATGACATCGTGCGCGTAGGCGCACGTAGGCGCGCTCACGGTGGGCGACTGCTTTGCGTGGAGGCCTTGCTCTCATGTACTGCATGCTGAATTTTCATGAGGTAACGTCAATTTCCAGCCTACGAGAGACCGCGTGAAATTCCCGCATGTTTCCATTGCTGGAAATAACCAAAGAAAAATTCCGCGCGAGTCATAGAGACGAACATCGCGAGGAAGTAGCCCGATACGAAGTTAATGAGCTCGCCGCATCGACAGCGCCAGGAATACCTATCGAGCTGCCGCAAGAGACACTCTAGCAGTATATGTTACCGACGAGTGATCCGCAAAGGTATCATAAGAGGGTCGCAAGTTTCTGCGAGCTCGAAGCCGAGCCAGCTGATCGGCGACGATACGTCGTGGTTTTTTACGATTGCGACGAACGCAAGTTGTGCCGGGCTACGCTATCGCGGGCTATTCATCGTTGCGTCACCGTTGTCTAGGACTCGAGCTTGCAGCCCGGCATCACAACGGTCGATGATTTGACCTTTGAGTGCGGTTTGAGCGCGACGCGCGTGGCATCTTCGGGTGCAAACATGCGAGCAAAACAAGGACTACTCAATCCCGCGAGCTCCCCAACTGAAATGAGGTCAAACTCCCGCAGTAAGACTTCGACAGAATCGAGATCCAGAGCCAAGTAGAACACAGATTTATGAGCAACGTATCGTGGACGAAGACACCGATCCACACAAGTCGAATTGGTCGAGCAGCCGATCGACGATCCACCAGCGCAAAAAGTACGGCGTGCCCCGCCGCGTTGTCCCCGCCAGGTATTAACCGATCACGACCCACTTTGCAAGAACTGTGATCGCTGTGAGTGACATCATGCATGAAGAGCGGGATAATCAACGGCAGCAAGAGGCGCAAGTCTAGACACGGTTAGCCTCGGCAACCTTGATGTGCGACCACGGTGCATTGTCACGATGCGCTCCGAACTTATTGACTTGTCACGCCGCTGCGCCCGAAGTGATACGCCCGAATGATCGCGACGGATACCAAGATTACGACAACGATGACCAAGAGCACCTGGACCACGTCGACAACCCAATGCGACAGTTTCCTCGCAGACCCGAGATCGGTGCCGTGGGGAAGTGGCACCAATTGTGCGAACCGCGATACATCTTCCCCGCGCGCAATGCACAGCATCTTGTTCGCTACGTCGGCGATTGTGCAAGTTTTGGTCCATCAGTAAGGTTGAACCAACAACCCGGTCCAAGGCCAACTCACGCCGCAACTGTGTGTGCACCGCCAACGCGTCTTGCAAAGTTAGAGACCTACACGTGCGACGGATGGTGTCTGGACGCGTCGAGGTTCTTTTCTTCCAACGGAGCGAGAAATCGAAGACGAGTGGCTTGCACATCCTCGAGCTGTTCTCGGTGCACTTTGATCTCCAGAACGTCGATTGGCGCTGCCTCTTCACGCACCCCCGAAACGTAGACGCAGTCGTACTTGCCAGAAAGCCCGCCATCATCAAAATGGGGGGCGTCGTCGACTTCTATTTTCTAAAACTTCGCGTTGGCAAACCTTCGCCTTGATGATTGCATTCGAGGGCTGTTGGCATCTAGAGCTGTCACGCGAAAGCGCATAAGTTTCACCCATACAGTCATACTTTATGAGACAAGTGACAAGAAGCCTCGTGAGAAAGTTCCGACTCTGATTGGAACGCAAGACGCGCGCTCAGATCGACCACGGCAGCGCTGGTCTCTGTCGAATGCCAATCGTGTGAAATCTGCTGAAGCTCGGGGTGACAAGCGTGGTGAGATGGTGTGCATGTTCAGCGTCAAGATGCGCATCCACAAAAGCAATGCTGGGTTCGCGAATGATGATAACGGGACCAAGATTATTTTCGCGACATGTGCCAGGAACGGGTGCGGTTCCTGTGTGAACCCGAACAAGATATTCCAGAATGTTTAAAAGTTGGACCCACCCCACCCCGACATCATAGCTGGCTGCACTGCATGTGCAGTCGTGATTTGATTCGGGTCGCGTCTTGTCTCGGCAAAGTTCCGCGAAGCTGATGTAAGAAGAGTCTCGTGTTTCATGAGCCTGCTTTGATTCATTTAGACTCGACTGGATTTCATAATAGTCTTACTCTCAAGGTGAAGGAACATCAGTAACCACGGCATCTTTGAATTGTTTTATCATCAAAGCTTCTTGAGCCCCAAAATAATCGAGCAAGAAGTCGGAGTTTCCTGGACGGACGCAGCATCGAAATGTGTGAAGAGCAAATAATAGACAACCGCGGGTCGCAGGTCGACGGCAGCGCGCTCGTCTGAAACGGAAGCTTGGATAGTGACTTCCTCTCCTTGTTGAAGATGAAACAAAATAGGATACATAAAGGATGAACTGTGGTTTTTTTTTTCTGAAGTGGGCTCAGCTCCGACGCAACATTGGCGTCCGATGATGGAATTTGACGTGAAGGGAAGGCCGACTCAATAAAACGGGGTGGGGTACGTGTGGGGGTGGACGTGCAGGGTTTTTCAGGATTGCAACTCCTAATGTTACGAATGGTATGTTGCAACTCCTAATGTTACGAATGGTATGAGGCGTTAGACTAGCGATAAGAGAAAGACGTAAGGATACTGGATACGTGGTGCAGGGGTAAGTGTCATAGCTTCTTCACACAGGTGCTGGAAAAGAAGGAAAAGGAAAAAAGGGGTAAGTGAGGTCCTCACACAGGTGCTGGAAAAGAAGGAAAAGGAAAAAAAAAGGGGTAAGTGAGGTCCTCTTTGAGGAAGACGTCACATTTGAGGAAGACGTCACAGAGGCATTGTGGCAAGAAAAAGAGACAACAGAGATCAGGGCGAAGATCACGAAGTGAGGTAACGAGCACGAAGCCGGAGGAAGGAAGGAGTTTCCGTACTGCGGGTGAAAATGTCGCCAAGATTGTTAAGGCGGGGTATGTGCTTGAGATCGATGATGTGGTTGCGATGGTACTCGGCGGTACTGTAAAAGCGAATGTCAATATGGCGGGTGCGCCGTGTGAGACATTGGAGACGAACTTGGGTGACGGTGGTGCTATTATCAACATACATTGGGACCGTGTGACGAGGGAGATCAAAGTCATCAAAAAGTTTGAGAAGCCAAGAGAGCTCAGCAGTAGCAGCGTAAAGAGCAAGCAATTCAGCTTCGAAAGAAGAACGATCAAGTAAGTATTGCGAGCGGGAGCAGTAGGCTATATAGAGCCAGCAACAAAAGAAGAGCGAGCAAGTAAGTACTGCGATCGGGAGCAGTAGGCCATCATAGAGCCAGCAGAGAAAACAAAGAAACAGTTGTGGAGTGGCGGTCATCAGGGTCGTCGGCCCAGCGGGAGTCGGAATAACCACAGAGACGAAGGGTAGAATCGCGACCAAGAACAAGGGCAAGATCCTGAGTACCGTTGAGATAACGCAGAGTGTGGGATAAAGCGTGCCAAGCGTGCCAGTGGGGTTTACCAGGATTGTGGGGAAAACGCGCACACTGATTGACGGACCAAGTGATATCAGGGCGAGTCATGATGGAGATGAAGAGGACACAGCCAACAATACGGCGAAAAGGGACACGCGTAATGCGAAGACCAACGTAAGAGGTGAGATCGAGTTCATTGACGTCAGTGAAAGCGCGGAAACGGAGGAAAAAGGCTTGTTAATGGCCAATGCAATGACGAGGGTGCGCCACAAGAAGATCATCAACGACTAAAACAAGACGGAGGACCACGGTAGAATTGAGGACGAGCTTGTAATGGCGAGTGTCACCAGATCCGCGGACGAAGCCACAATCATTGAGAAGGAAGCGTTCCAAATAAAGCCACCAATTGCGACAAGCTTGTGTGCAACCATACCAAGAGCGACGGAGCTTGTAAACGATTTTGGAACCATCGGTGGGTTGGCGAGGAGCATAGCCTTCGGGTGGCCAGACATAGATGTCTTCGTCAATGGGAGCTTGAATAAAAGCGGAGCTGACATCCAACTTGTGCAAATCCCAGTCATGAACAGCGACAAAGGTCAGAAAGAAACGGATCGTGACGATGTTGGCAACCGGTGAGTAGGTGTCATGATAATCAATGCCGTGAACCTGGGTGTAACCGCGGACGACAAGGCGAGCCTTGTACGATTTGAAGCGGCCAGAGTCATACTTCTTGCGGAGGATCCACTTGAGGGTACAAATGTTGCCAGAAAACGTCGAAGGAAGGCGCATAACATCCCAGCAACCAAGCTGACCAAGAGAGCTGTATTCTTTAGCGATGGCTTGCAACCAGCCAGGACGCTTAGGATTGGTCGGATAGTCGTTTCGTCAAGGTCTGATACTGAGACATTTCTTCGGAAGCAGAGTAATAAACGTGTGCATGAGGATCAACAAGGGTGTTAGCTAAACAAAGGGGAAGGAAGACCTAATGAACTAACAAACAAAAGCTAACAGAAGAGACATACAAGGAGTTACAGGGGGAAACAGAAGCGACAGAGGAAACAGAATCAACATCGTGACAGGAGGAAACAGAATGGCCCGTATCGACATCAGAATGGCCCGTATCAACATCAGAATGGCCGTATCAACACCAGAATGGCCCGTATGAACATCAGAATGGCCCGTAAAAAAGTTTGTTGGTTGGTCGACTTTGCGCGGTCGGCTCCGTTTGGCGCGACTTTGTTTTGCACTTTCTGTTGTTTTCTCTCTTTGGTGCTCTTTTGTACTTTTCTCTCGAGCTCGTAGAATGGTCGGTTCACGTGATGGGGTGATCAGTCCCAGTGAAACCGGCGCATTCTCATCAAACACAGGGGGCAAGGGGGCAACAGCGGAAGAACAGCGGACAATGGGGGAACAATAGACGAGAGCTTGGAAGCGTGATTCGAGAAAGTCAGAACAACGTTGAAGTTCCTTCGGTGGTTGACATTGCAGGAAATCGGGTAAGTGAAACTGTCAGCAAAATCGAGGTCTGAAGAAACAATAGCGACAAAAGTGCCTGGGATGACGTGCGTTAGACGATTGTCGCAGCGGGGCAAAGATAGCGGAAACACAGTGCGGTACATATGATGGCGGTGTACCAGGCGTTGAGGAGAAGTGGCCTTGGCGATAT
>JAQMWT010000543.1:0-63967 GCA_029834535.1 Chrysophaeum taylorii | reverse complement strand
TTGTGAAGGCGAAGCAGTAACATATTGAGGGATGCAAGGACAGCCATAGTAAGCTGAGCAGAACCTGTGCGAGAGTAAGGTGCAAAAGTTTTAGGAACGGGGACATATGGAGGATCGGGGAACACCTGGATCCAGTCTTTGGATACGTTGTTAGGTAGCCAAAGGCGCTTGGGAATAGCTTGTAGATCATCCACGATCTTTAGGAAGGGGCGTGGAGGATGGGCCACGATAATAGTTTAATTGGTCCAGTAGAATATCTGCGTGCGATGCATATCCATCTTTCTCTAGATTGGTAGTCGCCACAGAGGTAGGTCGGGAACCTATCAACAACATCGACACAGTAATCAAGTGTAGTATGGATAAGGTTGGCCACTGTGATGTGGTCTTGATGACAGTACTTATGCGGAGGCGTCATCTCAGCCAGTAGTACCAAGGGCTGGAGTAGCTTGATGACTGACAACATGCTGTCGAAAAGAGAGTCGTCCAGCAGGCTGTGTAATTCTGCTGTCTTTTGCTGTTTTAGTAAATTCCTGTTTGTGCAGGGAGGAGTGATCTCAATTATATCACAATAGAATGTGCGCCTCTCCTCTGGTGAGATTAGGTGAAGGTGGTTAATAAAGGCGGGGAGAGATTCAAATAGTAATACAGTAGGAATACGGTGGCGTAACATACGAACAAGCGTATCATCAGACTCAACAACAACCTTTACATTGATATTTAAGCCTAAGTCATTAGTGGCTTGAGACAGGAACGCCGGAGTTGACAAACCAGAGCAAAGTAACATGACAGAGGGTTTGCGGAGATTGGACTATTGTGAGAGAAACACTGGGCGTGAGAGTAGTCAAGTTAATGGCTGCGTATTTTGCTGAACAAATTTGTTCTGTTTCCGAAGATTGAGAACCAAAGGGCAAATCCACGGCCGATCTGGTAAAACTCTTTGGAGTAGGTAGTTGTAGTATGCCAGTAGATCCCTGTTTTCATGGTATCGCTTGAGGGGAAATGCGAGAGAGCGAAGTTCCAGCCGCTTGTCGCGCGCGATGTTGTAAGTGAGACAAGGGAGAGCAGGTAAATTAGCTGCTACATAATATATGGGTATACGTACATCTTTGTCTATGCGGCTCGTGACAGCGCTGAGCTTTGGCTCAGCTCGATCATTGAACACAGTGGTCAGATTCGTATGGTTCCACTCGAGCATGCTCAGGATATCGAGATGTCGGTCATGCACTGGCTGAAGACATAAAGCGAAGTCGATCTTAACATAGCCAACTTGTGGATGATCTGGTAGGGGAACAACAATGTTACGTGTTAACATCATGTGTGATGCCCGTTGTTGTCCTGTTGCCGTCTGAATAACAATCGGAGCGTACTTAGAGTCCAATGGTATTATATGATTGGGTATAGCGAAATCGCAGGTGGACATCAATGAGATGGTAGCACAAGAGTCAAAATATAGGAAAGAGCAATGTGGAGGGACGCTGTTTACCTTCATGTAGTTGGTGAGGAAGGCGTTTTCCGAATGTGGGCAAGCAGTGGAGAGACTAGCGGTAAAGAAATTCTCCAGCATTAACAGGTTCGTTGGAATAATGATCGGTTGAACAGGTGGTGATGGTTCGTCAGCCTCATCAGCCATGCCGTGCTTTTCATCAAATGACGATAGCGAAGTATGATCGGCATCCCTTTTGGTTTCGGCTTGTGATGGTAGGTTGAGGGCAGATTGGACCTGTGAAGATAGCGAGGACAATAATGCTGGTGGTGAAGCCGAGATGGCGGAAGCGGTAATGAGGTTAGACACTGTATTGGAAGAATCACCCTGCGTGTTTGTAGTAGGAGGAGTTGCCTTTGGGGTGGGTGCAGTAACAACAGTATGGTGTTGTGGCTCCACGTAGTTTAACGACTTTTCGGTCGAGGATAGATGAACGTCTGCATCATAAATGATGTCTTCTGCAAACATGAGCTGTTCGTTTAGACGAAGTAAACTACGGTTGTCCTCAGTAGATTTCGTTGACAGAATGTCAGCTGATTGTAATAGAGTCTCGAATAACTTGTCGATATTCTGTTGTAGCTGAGCCGTGGTATCATTATCTAGGAGAGTCGCTTTGGTTTCGGAAAAGAAGATTTTGGAGGAATCTGATGTTTTTGGTTTTCAGGGAGTATAAGTTCACTACACGGTTCTCGCAGGGTGTTTAAGGTGTGGTTTGTTCGATCTAATAATTTCATGTTAGACCGAGAGGACCTGTCAAAAGTGCGGGGGTAAATTGGACGGTCATGGGACTGTCCGGCAGTTTTCTTGGTGACGTAAGAATAACCAGGACGATAATACGATAAATCGCTGCGAGAGAAAGGCTGGCGAGCACCATTAGAGTTACGCAAGCGTCTAGCATTAAACGTGGAAGATGTACCAGGTTGGGACGGAGTGATGAAGGCGAGTGTGTTAGCAGTTTGAGTCAGACTTTTGTCTGATGAGTCCAAAGTGTTTGTAAGTAGTAACTTTGGCTTTGGTTGAGATGATAAACCTTCGACATAGGGTTGCCAAGAAACAGGGCGTTCTAAACGTCTTTTGTTCGACCCACTTGATACGACACTGTAAAGGTCTAATGCGTATTCTAAAATGTAGCTAGGGTTGGTAGGGTGACACAATCGTTCAGCTTCTGGCACAGGCCGAGATGAAGATCGGGTTTCGTACATATAACACCAATCTACCCAACCACGATCGTAACGGTTGTTGCTGGTATTATCGGCATAATGCCGATGTATCTCTTCATAGATTTTTATACAAAGAGTGCCAAAGTCGAATTGAAGGTCAGTCTCTTCCTGGTTAAGTTGGTAAGAGAGTTGCCTAAATGCTAGGACAGCTTCGATAAATACATGGACATACCAGTTAGGATTATAAACAACAGAGTTAAATTGCTGTTTCAAATAGGACACGTCAGTAGTCGTAACAGACTCGTAGTGACTAAAGGCGATGAGCATAATAGCTCGAGCCTTGTTGGGTAAATAACTTTTGTTGTATACCTCACTGATGGCGGGCCAGGCCGCAAGTGCCGGTTTTCCAACACTTTCAAGATTGAAGTAAGTATGCAAGAATGTAGCGTACGTGTTCTGATAAGTGTGCCAGTCAGCAGCAGTTAACAAAAACATGGTAACAGGGGCACGAACACGGGTGTCGAAAGCTAGTGCCTTCGGGTGCGCGCGATTTAAAATTCGTTCCTCTTATAAGAAACGAGCGTCGATTTCAAGACGTAATGCCTTGACTTCATAGTCGTAACAGACAGTAGCTAGCTGAGCTACTTCTGCATCAGGTAAGTGGGGGAAAGCTTCGTTGGTGAAATGCCATTCCTGATACTCCGGGGGCAATTCATCAACAGCTAAACGGAGATCAGCAGCCCTATCGGTCTTCCATTCCAGGAAAACGCGATCGAGAATTTGATTCCGGATGATCTCGTAGTCCTTGCATGACCGAGTATATGCTTCGTATGAGTCGTACTCGAGGAAAGCATCGGCATGACTGGACCGTAATAATTGCTTAATGTGTTTGATTTGCAAGGATACCTTGCGAGTCTGAAGCCGAAATCGATTTCCTTTGTTAAGAAACTCAACTACAGGAGCTTCGAGCTTCAGTATATCCGCACCTGTGATCGCCTTGGGTGCGGCTCGTGCTGCGTGTTCTGCCATAGCAGTTGACGGGGAACCTGTGGGTCCAGTCACGCAGTTGACACTGTCTAGACATTCTAAGGGGGTCTGTCTATCGGTGTCTATGTACATTCATCGTTTTCGATGGAGAGATGTCTATTTGACGACTGTGCAAGCTGTGAGTCCAGAGTAGTGTCGCTAAGCGTAGTCACTCAGGCAGCTGGTTATTTTTGGTGCTCGCAAGGAGCTTGTTAAGTGCATTGCCATGGAATGTACGAGTGGACGTAACCAAAATATTCCATAACATGTGTGCAAAAGTACAGGTTAGCCAATTACACACACATCAACATTGACATGACAATACGATGCTACGAACAGGTGCACACAAGGTTACACGATCACGTGTGCAAAAAAGTATTATATACAGCCCAATGGTAATGGCGTTGTATTTACAAGTGTGTTTTCGTGGCGAGGCTGTGTCGGCGCGGTAACGACCCAATACCCATAGGTTACGTGCACGTTTTAACACATGGCTTCTCAGGGACCCGCCTGGGCCCATAACCTGCAGAGCATTAGCAAGCAGTAGTAAGTCACCTGGGAAACCATCCCGTCTCATCATGAACTTCTGGGAGTATTTAACTCGGGGAATGAAAAGGTATGTTCCCTACATCCTCAGAACACGACAGGCGGCATCTAGAACTACACGAGAAAGGTAAAGTGTATAGTGACACATACCTCGGGACGCGCTAGACCGTGATGATGAGTGTAGGCACAAATCAGAGGACTATTTGATTGTGTAGAAAGGAAGAAGAAGGGTAAGGAAGAGATCACGCTCTCAACGGACGGATAAGGGTAAGAGGCAGCAGATTTCTCTGCAGGATTGTACGATTCATAAAATACGATTTCCTCATCCACATCACCTTACCAAGCAACCATCATTCGAAAAAGTTTTTCAACCTGGTGAAGCCTGGGCATGTGACGGTGGTTACGTATCCGTTCTCTCAGAATGGGGATCCTTTCGACATATCATTGTTTTTAAATGTCTCATTTCTAAATTTTTGTTAGTGTACTTTTGTCGTAGCACTAACTCCAGCGAATTTTGTAACGCCCTTGAGTTTGTCCGCAATTTTTGCTCTACTTATGTTCATGTACAACTCAAACAAATATATTGTGATTCCTTTAAACCCTATTTATCTCAGCATGTTACAATCCCCTTTCGTGTGGAGCATGGTATTAACATGTCCGCGTTCCCCCCTTACTTACATGTCTTTAATCATGAAGTAGAAGCCGCTGTTGGTCACATAGCCACTGCCGCGTCTACACGACACCGGCATATGCTTAATGTATCCTATAAAGGTCACCCCCTAACAGATCCGGCACCACACTACCCGTGGGCTGTTATACATGCCATCCAATCGTATAATCTCCTCCCTAACGTTTCCCTCGAACGTATTTACAATAAAGTCCTAAGCCCCCAACAAGTTTTGTTATACCCATGTAATGTTCCCCAACAGAACTACCTCAAACCTTTTGGTTCTGTTTGTTATCTGCATTTGGAACCTAACGAATTTCATAAATATGAACCCCGATGTCGTCCCTACATCTACTTATGTGGTGCTAACGTTATAAGCCCTTTAATAACACCCCATGTTAATCATTTAGCCGATGTTGTCCTTAATCCCGAGAATGGTCAAGTCCGCATTTCCTCTACCCTGAGACTTTTCCTCATCTTATTTCTAAATCTTCACCCGATTATGAACAGCATCCACCTCCCGCACCTTCACCCGACATTCCCTTCTCTGTTCACAGCACCCCCCATGATGCGGCACAGAGGGGGAATGCTATGCCGACCGACACTGACGATGCGAGGGGGACCTCTTCTTCTCATTTCCATGCTCCTTCTCCCGCTCCCGCATGTGCTCCAGCTGCTTCTGCACCCGCCGCTGCTTCCGTCACCACACCTACATCTGACGTGTCTTCCAACACTTTGCCACTTTTCCCATCTTATCGGTCTCTCTATTCCCAGGATGTCCTACGTCTCACCCGTGGTCCTCATCACCCTCAGCCTCGTCGCAAAACCAATCTCACGGATGTTCTTACTCGCATTGCCTCGCCTACTGTTGCCGCTTATAAACACGCCGGTGGTACGCTTGCCGACTTCAAGTATGACCTCTCGAAGCAGTACACAACCTTCTGCGACCCCACCCTCCACTCCCTTCATCTTGCTCCTGGCATCCACTTGACGGCTATACCTCCAGAGGGGGAATTTACACCATCCCTTCATCACCATGTGCACCAAGCGATCTCACAGTCCTCTTCAGTTATGTGTCATAGGAGCCATAGCCACCCATCGCCTGATGCTCGTCGTGTTCACTTCTGCGACGACACCAACCTTGCAGACTTTCACCTCCCTCGAGCTCTCGTTCATTTAATTTCTGAACATGCTCACGCCTTTCAAGTTCCTCCCGCTCAATATGTTTATGCTTTGTTCACGCCCCACTCCATTTTGGATCATAATGACGCTTCTTATGGTGCCTCCGAGCCTCATATCTCCGCCATCGAAGACTATATCACCGTGCAATCGCATTACATTGAGGCCCACCTTGGTGATGCTCCTCTACTAGTTGTTCAACTCGTCGAAGATTCCGATCACACTCATCTGCACGATAATGTCGCTTCTTACGCGATTACTCATCTGACGACGACTCATGATCCCAGCACGGTTGGTTCGGACGAGTACAAGATTCTAGCCAAAGATATCAAAATTGATGAATATGAGTTGAGCTCCCTCAAAGGTCTCTCCGACGCTGATCGCAAAGCTTATGTTGCTGCCATCTCCAAGGAGATTTTTGATATTGTTAAGTTTGGCTGCTTTAAACTAGCGTTGCCAATGGTCAACTCAAAGCCTATTGACACCCGCCTCGTCCTACGTATAAAAACCAACGCTGCTGGTCAGTACATTAAACATAAAGCACGCCTAGTCTTACGAGGATTCGTAGCCTCTCTGGGCACCGATTTTTTCAACACATTCAGCCCTATGGCACAGCTTACTGGCATCCGTTGTGTTATGGCGCTAGCAGCTCATCTGCGACTTCCAGTCTACCATGTCGACGTCCCTAACGCTTTTGTTCAAGCTCCCATCGATTCTCATGTCTATGTCAAACTGCCACCAGGCATTTACCTTCTTGATCCCGAAGACACTAAATACCTAGGCCGTCGTCTCCCAAAGCTACTTAAATCTCTCTATGGCTTACGTCAGGGCCCTGCCCTTTGGAATCAAACCATAAACGGCTTCTTTGATTCATTAGGCTATACACGATTTCGAACAGACACATGTGTAAGTACTAACAGGAACGCTCCGCTACTCGCGCAAGCCTGAAAATCGCAATCTTCGCCTCTGGTACTACTCTGGTTCTTCCGCTCTAATGGACCACTTCTTATCTGTAATCGTACTGACATGGCCACCGTGTTGGATTACACTAAAGAACAAGTAAATTCAGGTAATTTTGATCCACTGGTCGCGTTCGTAGATGCCGATAATGCACCCTCTTATGAACAAGACCGCAAATCTACAACCGGTTACGCTATCTTTTTGTTTGGTTCTCTCATCACTTGGAAGTCTAAGTTGCAGCCTATTACAGCTACTTCTACGCATGAGAGTGAACTTATCGCCCTTAATATGTGTGCCGATGATGTGGTCTGGTTACGCAAATTGTTAACAGAAATGGCATTCGCCATGAATCCTCACTTCTATCTCCGCCAACCTTCAGGGAAAGACTTGCTACTAGATTATGATGCTCATGACAATTCCCTCCCATCGGACATGTCGTTCATACGTAACAGTCCTATACTGGGAGACTCTGCCTCTGCTATTCATCTTCCCAACCATCCCGACAGTGCGACTAAGGCCAAAGTTATCAGCACACGCTGGTTCCGTATTCGCGACTACGTACAGTTAGAACGTATACGTCAACATCATGTTTCCGGTACCCACAATATCGCCGATGGATTTACTAAACCCTTTAGAGCTCCGCTCTTCAGCCGATTTCGCACGTTACTCGGCTTACAACAACCCATAGCTCAACAAGATGGTTAATCCTTACCCTTCGTTATGTCCGAAATGACTTTAAACTAACCCTGCTATGCAAAGGAATACTGACTCGCTACAATGTGAAATGCAATGAAAGATGTGATGTGGATATTCTTTCACGATGAATCCCACTAAAAACAAAGATGCTGCGAGCCGGCGCCATTCTACCCAGAACCGTGGTCGTGGTGGTGCACTGTCACTATCCCCACCTTTTAATGCTCTAACTCCAAGCGCTGCACCGACTAGTTCCCCTAATCGGAAACATCAAACCTATTTGTCGGTGGCTCAAGGACATCAATCTACGCCCGTTGCGCCTAAGGCACCCAAGGCAACTGTCCAACAACCGTATAAATCGCAACCATCAAAGTCTGAGTATTTCCTGTTTAAACATTGCAAATTTGACGCACTTGCGATGATGTCAGGGAACACATCCGCCCTTGGTGCATCCCCGCCAAACTTCCTCATCCCTCAGCATAAGAATCCTCAGTGTTGGCTTAAGTCTGTGCAGCAGCTGCTTACCGAAGCACAACAGACAGACTTTGTGGACGATATCCAATATCTTAGTTCACTGCTGTGCGTCAAAACAAAGCGCATTCGGAATGCCCCCGCTATATCTCCTTATGAAGGCATTCGCTTTCACCGCTTTCCACATATTAAAGGGGTTGTCAAAGTGCATGTGGCGTGTACAAAGTGCTACAACAAAACTGAGATGCCGGCCGGGCACACCCCTCGTGTCATCATCTGTACTGAAGATGAGCTTAAAACGGACAGGATTCGCTAAGTTATTGAGGATCATCTCGCGTCTGAGCAACATGCATCGCATTGCTTCGATGTACCGCGCCCTTTCTTTTTGTTGATTTGTGTGATGTGTAACTTGTCGAATCATGGGATAGCGTTAATTCGCAATAATCAGCAGCCCTTCCAACTCTCTTGTTATAATGATCCAGCTGCCCACATAACCACGCTATAGTCCTCCGCCTTGGAAAGTCCATTGCTATTCACAAGCTGCTCAAAGAGGCAATCATGCAGACTGCAACATCCCATAACGTTGATGCTTCTGAAATTCTCGTCAACCCTGACGCTAACACCATGCTCTTACTGCAGCTGCCCTTCATTTCGAGTGTAAAGCTTGAGATTCTTGTGGCAGCTTGGTCTTTGTTACAATCGGTGGAAGATAAAACCTGCGTAGTTACCAATCCTGAGGAGTTACTTAGCGTGCTCATCGAACGCTTTGTTAACGATATGTCTTCATCAACTTGACGCAACTTCTTCCGAGACGGTACCGCCAACGCTACACTACTTTCACCAACTTCCACCTAATCAACAACTAGCATTTTAAAATGCGTTAATTCAAATTGGCAACCCATCCCATATCATTGACACTTTCACTAATAATACCCCTTCTGAAGATGTGTCATCAGCGCCAATCGATAATCCACCCGCTGAGCCCACGCCAGATAAAGCTAACGACAATATGGCTGAATCCCTACGCCAATTAAAAGAAGAGATTCGGTCTTTATCTCTACGTCTCACTAACACCGAACAGCAATTGATGGCACGAGAACATCAACTATCGCTTGCTCTAACGTCTCTCACACAGATGCAAGAAACCTACGAGACCCTTAATACTCAAGTGACCGAGAACATTAAACATGTCTCTTTGTTAGATAACATTTTGTCAGGTCTTCAAATGCATCAGAACACCATAATACCGACCTCGGCTGTATTTGTCCAAATCATTTCTCGGTCGCTTATCTCGTCTATTGGACAGCTCCCTCCAGATACGTATAATTGGGCACAGCGAGTTCAAATCGACGCAGCAGCTCATCACCTCCACACAGCTATGTCTGATGCACATGATCGTGTTATTCCTGCGTTGGGTCTACACGCTCTTACACCAGATGCTGCTATGTCTTTCCTTTCGTCTGTCATGTCACCCTTGGTCACCTCGAGTGATGCAATGACTACACACAATACCAACACTGCAAGCGACCTATCCTCTGATGATCATAATTCGTCTTCCCCAGAGTTAAAGGAACTGGACGATAATAGCGAGGATGGATTGGACCACACATCTGATGTTGTGGATACCGATACAGCTGTTTTGCGCAACATCACAACACGCTCGACATCATAATCAATTTGTCCTGTTCTGCTGTTGTTTGTTCCACTGTTCGCTGTTCTCATGTATATTGCGCAAGTTCCGCTTCAAGAACGACTGAAATGCATAAACCGTTTTCACACGTTGAGGGGGTCCAGAGAGCTACACTTTTATGTGTGCGACACTGGAACATTTCACATCTATCTCTACACGAGGGTTTTCTCCGGGTAATGCGGCTTTCCCTCGTTCCTGCTGTCCTTCCTTACCCTTCCGCAATTATATATTTTCATGACTATGAAGAACCCAGTCTGAAGCTCTTTTCCAACATGGAGTAGGCCTCCAGGTTCGTACCGTCAGGTACGGGGTTGTCTGTTTAATTAACAGAGGCTTCGTTCATCGTTGTCAGTGTAAACGCTTCTATGGGACCTAATGCCCTTAAGGAGTTAGGGCGGCTTAAATCCCTACCTTGTGTAGTAGCATATGACAAGCGGAATGGTCTGTACACGCCTAAGACTGCACGCAGTCTCTACCATGTACCCGGAGAGGGTCGAATCTCTCCAGATGGTTGGCCTGTCTGGAAGCATCGTATGGTCGCGTTTATGGAACAAACGACGTCGATCATCTGACTCTCAAACTCGAGTATGATGATGATGACCCTGTTCATCGTCGTCTGTATCGTCCGGAGAATACGGAACTCTCGGAAGCTCAAGAGTAATACGCGCATGCTCAACGCGAGTGGCTTTCGGCAGTTGCATATTTATTGCATGCTTCTTGCCCACATTGCAAACGTGCTATGGCTCGTTGCCAAGTTTGTAAGATCGCCGAGTTACGGGAATATCTGGAAGGCTCGTTTGAAGGCTTTGGAGCTCAACGTGTGCTTGCTATCAAAATCGCGCTGTATCAGCTTCCTGCCCCCTATGGTTTGGAGGAGCTCGATAAATTCCTCACCGAAGTTGATCATTATGTTCTTCTTCTACGTGATTATGCTGCGCAATCCGATGTGCCTTTCAGTGATCAAGAAATGCGGGAATATATCCTTAGCAACTCACTCATGCAAGTTTCGCATATGTAGTCCAAGCTGCGGATGCTTCTTATTCGGATTTACGTTCGCTCCGAAATTACTTAGATACCCAAGTGAGCAACTATTTGCTTCATCATCCGAACCCGACCACCAACAATACGACGCTATATCCCTTCTCTACTGCCTCACCTCCGCTCACCAACTATACTGCCCGCGGCCGTTCCTACTATCGTGGACGTGGCCGCGGCCGTGACCATGATTCTCCTGGCCGAGGTCGCTGGCGAGGCAGAGAACGTCCGTTTTCGCGTGGACGTGGACGTGGCCGTGGTCGTGGACGTGGTGGACGTGATGACCGTTCGCGCCACAACGATCGTCACCATGATCAACAGCAGTTACTGATTCGGTTCAACCCGCGTGACACCCGACTCGACTCCGTCGAATGTGACGACTGTCACAACTTGGGGCACTTCGCCGCATACTGCCCATTCCGTTCCCAACGCCAACACTCTCGTCGTGACCATCAAAATCATCATGTGTATGGACCATCGCCGTATGGTACGCCACCATATGCGCCCTTCGTTGCTGTTCCCGCTGCTCAACCTGTTCAGCAGCAGCCGAATCCTTCCTTCATGATGGTGCTGAGTGTTCAGAGTCAATGGGACAACGCTCCCAACATGGCTGGGATTCCAACGGTTCAACCAATGGTTCAACCTTGTCCTCCAACGACCCAACAGTTTTATACTTACCCTCTACGCCCTCAACAGCAAAATCAACGTCCCTTTCCTGCATTTGAGGCTGCTAACCCTTCTTCTTTTGATTTAATGCTCAACCCTCGCCCTGTGATTATGACATTGACGTTGCCACAGTCTGATTTTCCCCCATCATAGCAACAAGTTTTTCGTGAAGCCAACATGCAGGCTGTTCTTCTGGATGGCTGTAGTTCTGTGACTGTTGTTCCTGCTCAATCCTTGCTTCATGATCTGTACAATGAATCTACGCCGCTCTTCAGCTTTGGAGGTTCATCTCAGTCTGCAATTACTGGCACCTTGAAACTTCTATTGCCAGCGCGCTGGTCTCTCCGGCCGAACTTTGCATCTATTCGTCAAAGCACTGAGATGTTGCTTCTTGAACTTCCTCAAGCTCTTTTTGTTCCAAATGCACCTAGGATTATCATCAGTAAGGCTACGATCAAAGCCCATGGATATAGTGTCTCCACTGATTCTTCCAGTGACTGCGAGTTTCTCCCGAATCTTCATACAACTCATCGCATACCCGTCGTGGCTCGCAATCATGTTGAATATATCTTTGTGCGGATAATACCAGCTCAGCATCATCATCAAGCTTATATGACCGATCATGCTATAGCCCCTTTTTCTTCAATCGTGCCCGCTGTTGGTCCGCGTCGTGTCGACTCGGATATCCTACACTGTCGCTTCAACCATCTCAATTCACAGCATATGCAAGTGCTTCCTCGCATTGTGCAGGATGTCGACTTTACCACTGGACCATTATCGACCTATTGTCCAGGTTGTGCTTTTGGCAAAGCGATCCAAGTTTCCCCAACTTAAAGTACGCGCACACACGCTACGCGTCCATTTCAACTAGTACATGCTGACATTCTTGAATTTCGTGCGCGATCGAGGTACGGCAATTACAAATATAGTCGTGTTTTCTTGTGTGATTGCACTCAGCACGCTCGTCGTGATATGTTAGAGCACTAACGTCGAGCTTCTACTGCTCTGTCTGCCTTCTTACAGTTTGTTTCCAGTCAAAATTAAAGAGTCGAGTGTATCTACATTGATCGGGCTGGCGAGTATGCTGGCGAATGGCAACAAATTTGCAATCAGAACGGCATTGCCTTGCGTCGTTCTCCTGCCCATGTCAAAGGCATGCATGGACGTGCCGAACGCAAGAACCGCACTGATGGTGAAAATTGTCGTGCACTACTCACCTTTGCACAGAGACCCATTGAGCTGTGGCCGTATGCGCTTGATACGTGCACTTATGTTTCAAGTCGCTCTCCTACGTCTACAAATCCTGGCTGTATCACCTCATATGAAGCGATCACATGGACTCTCTTGGTGAGCGTCCAATAGCGTACTATTTTCGTGTTTGGGGATGTCCCGCATATCTCGTCACGAACGAGAAAGCTGGTAAAAACCATCGTATACGTTGCAGTGGCATTTTTCTTGGCTATGTTCGTGACGGCCCAGGTTATTACATCATGGATGCCGTCACTGACAGGATCTTTACCTCATGGTCGGGCAATACTATCTTTGATGAGCGTTTTGCTCTCAGGAATCCTCTCTCTGACTCAGATACGCGACGTTATACAGATTTTTTTGTATCTTCGCCTGCTACAACGGTCGCGTCTCGCCTTCCTACAGTCGATGATAATCCGACGGGCGTTGACTTAGCGGCAGCTCCTGTACCGGCCGCTGACTCAGTTATTGCCACTGTGCCTCATTCTGACGTGGCTTCTTGTGATTCTGTATCTTCAGCAATGGACGTTGAGTCCATGCAATGTGACATTACCGTCACGTCACCATCTGTTGCCAATTTTGCCGCAACTGACGTTGAAAACGGATCCGGGGGGACGCCTCTGGAATCCATGAGTCAGCTTTCTCTATATGGTACCACTGACTCACCGCACAGGGACGTTAACTTCCCTCAAACGTCCCAAGTGTCACAATTTGACGACACAAGGCACACACGTCGTGTTGCCACTCGTGCGGAGCAACGGCAACTTACTGCGCATTATATGCGCTAGCCTTTGTCTTGTCATCAAACGATCATGACTGCCATGACTCCTGCTACAAATGTTCTTCGTTCGTTCTGTTATTTTGTTACTGTTGGTTTATGTTTCCTGTCTACTCTTGATGAATCTGACATCACTCAAGTTGATGTCCACGAAGCTTTAGGATCCCCTGAACGTGAGTCATGGATCAATGC
The DNA here is from genome assembly GCA_029834535.1 of Chrysophaeum taylorii. Taxonomy (NCBI): domain Eukaryota; class Pelagophyceae; order Pelagomonadales; family Pelagomonadaceae; genus Chrysophaeum; species Chrysophaeum taylorii. The sequence continues at coordinate 50,173 of JAQMWT010000543.1, read as the reverse complement.
GATGAATGATGAATATCGCACACTTGAACGTCTCGGTACTTGGGATGTCGTTTGGCTCCCACCTAATTTTAGTGGCAAAATTTGTGGCACCAAGTGGCTTTTGAAGAAGAAGTATAATGAGTCTGGTGAATTTGATAGATATAAAGCTCGTCTTGTGGTATTAGGTTATACCCAAGTATATGGCGTCGATTATTTCGCAACTTATTCCCCAGTTGCTACGGCAACTACAGTAAGAGTATTTTAGTGTCGTGTCGCTCATCTCAATTGGGAACTTGTCAAACTTGATATCAAGAATGCGTTCACACAAGCTACGTTTTCTGAAAACGTTTACGTTTGGCCCGCAGATGGGTTTCCTACTCAACAACCACCATCGGGCTATCACGTTTTGAAACTCAAACGGCCATGGTATGGTACTAATCATCCCCTAACCCTGCGATCGCTAACCGTTGGTTGCGATGGAGGACGGCGCCTAACACGCTTGCTCCCTGCGGCGGCCCCGGCCGTCCCGGAGTGAGACGGTGCCTGCTCGCCTCCCGGGCTGGCCGGTTAGCACCCGGAAAGTCCGCGCTGGGATGGGGTTCGCTCGGTTGGGCAGAACGCGACGGACAGGTCGATTGTTCGTGGACCAACACGTTTGCGGCCTGCGACGCTTTTGCACGACTTCGCACAAGACCGCGCGCAGTGGCGGTCCGTCATCAACGAGTCCTCGTCCCTCGCCTCAGCCCCAACTGCGTGATTTTCCTCTGTGATTCCGGATCGGCTCCTGCCTGTCCGGCCTGGCTCCCATGCTCGGGAGAGGTCTGAAGTTAGTTAAGTTAGTTACTCATCAAGCTAGTCGTAGCTGGAATATCCTCCTTCATAAGATGCTTACTGACTTTGGTTCTGTGGCAACTGACGCTGATCGCTGCTTATATTTGTTTACGTTCAAATGCAGGTTGTCATCATGCTGATTGTGATTGTATGTGATATGCTTGTGTCTTTTATCGAGCTAACTCTCATCATTACCAGCGTCTTGTTGTGTTCCTTCGGACTCGTGTTCATTCACCTTCTGGTGTTAAAGAACTGGGTTCAGCTTCTGGCTTTATTGGTTTTGAGATATTTCGCAACCGTCACACGCGCGCGATTCAATTACAGCAGCCCAAAGCTATCAATGATCTGCTTAAGGTAGCGCGTCTGGGCCCTTCTCAAGTTGCTTCAACACCAGGACAGCCAGGTGTTCACCTGTCAGCTGATTCTTGTCCGCAAATCAACTCTCCGGAATGGCATTATATGCAGCGTTTACCTTATCGAGGCACGGTTGGCGTTTTACTGTTCATTGCTATTATGACGAGACCTGGTTTTCTGTTTCAAGTCGTTCAAGCTTGCCGTTTTGGTAATAATCCTGGTCGCAAGCACTGGGCATATGTTCGTCATATTCTGAAGTATCTGCACGGCTCACGCCACTTGTGTTTGACTATTGATGGCTCCAAATGGCAACAATTTTATATCTACTATGACGCCGATTGGGTTTCAAATCCTGATTCACGCCGCTCTATATCTGGATATGTTTACATGCTGCGTGGCTGTGCTATCGCTTGGTGTTCTTCTGTGCAACATCTGGTCGCTCGTTATAGTTTCGAATCAGAGCTCATTTCCCTTTTTGTCTGCACTGCCTATCTGCTATGGCTTCGCCGCTTATTGACTGTTCTAGGTTTACAAACGGATCCCGTGCCATTGTACATGGACAACAACAAATCTGTGATTCATCGAATGAAAGAGTTTGCTATCACTAAACACACTCGTCATATCGGGATACGCCACTTTTCTGCAACTGACATGCTTGATGCTGGTATCATCGCTCCTGTTAAAGTCAACTCCAACTGGAATGCCTCCGATTGCCTTACCAAGTCGAGCAAGTATGAGATATTTGTTCGGCAACGTGCCATTCTCTTGAATCTCTCTGCTGACATTCAGACACCTACGCCTGCTGCTCCTGCCCCTGCTCCTTAAACTTTAGGGGACGGTGTTGGTATATTGGTTCCGGTACCTCGGACTGTGTGTCCGGTACCATGTACCAACATTGCTTCCCCTAACCTGCTCAATCATCTTTCCATCAACACATACCCCCAAAAATAAGGGTCACAAGTGCAGGCCAGTAAGTTCACCTACTCCCAATCTCTAACCCCAGTAAGTTCACCTGGTCCCAGTAAGTTTCTTGAACATTTTTTGAATAAGTTCACCTGGTCAGTAAGTTCACCTAGTCCTAATCTCCAACCCCAGTAAGTTCGGCGTAAACCCACTCGTGCTCACACCCACTCCTTCGAGCTCGTCGCTCTCGCCTCCGCCAATCTAAGCTGCCTTGATCCGCACACGCCGCTAACCTTTGAGTTTACTCTAAAACCCCCAGTAAGTTCATCTGGTCCCAGTAAGTTCACCTGGTCACTATATTCACGTAATCCCAATCTCTAACCCCAGTAAATTCACCTGGTCCCAGTAAGTTCACCTGGTCCCAGTAAGTTCACCTATAGTGCGCGTGTAGACGCCGGGAGGGGGCTTGTCGGTATTGCGCAGCACGTGTGGGGTAGGGTGGAGTCGTCAACTCAGATGATTACATCCTCGGGGTTGCCGATCGACAGGGAGCCACGTGGAGCTGGACGTGGCAGAAGACGGGTTTGGGCAAGAGGACGCCGACCTCGCGGGGCGTCTGGCCCTGGCTCTTGTGGCCCTGGCTCTTGTTGATCGTTTGGCGTCGGCGGGCCTTAAGGGATACAGGTTGGAGGAGCCTCGGTGACAGGACACGATCGATCATGTATCTGGTACCGTTGCAGTGGCCGTGCGACGGGTCGAGGTTGCGAAGACCTTAAGCTCGCGCTCAAAGTCAGCATGCCGTTGGTTGTCAGGGAGTTGAAAACTCGACTGTTAAGAGCGAGGCGTCGGCTTCCGACCCAACCTAGTCTGCCTAAAAGAACTCCGACGCCTCGTCTCCGGGAATAAAAGGCCGCGGTTATGCGCGCGTTGTCAGCATCGACAACATCGTTTCGACGGGGCGTGAGAATGGCGCGCTGAAAGAGCCGCCGCGGGTCGTGGAAACAGTCTGCGAGGTCGCCATAGACGGCTTGGAGGATCACTGCCTGCCTCGCGCGCCTACCTGATCCTTACTCTAACTCGGGGGACAAACAAACCCCACCCAGGCCGCCCGATCCCAGCAGGACGTCACCCTTCGTCGCACATACGTCCGGCGGCAGCATGCGTACGACCTACGGGCGGGGCCCGTCCTCTCTTCGCCTGCCCCACGACTCGGCGATGACCCCGACTAGGTCCCGCGTACTTATCTCCGCCCGTCAGGCACATCCCTCATACCCCACAAACCCACCCACATCCTTCATGCTCCCCACACACACCCCCCTCTTAGCAGTCGACATTCAAAGACAAACAAACAGCCCCCTCTTAGCAGTCGACATTCAAAGAAACAGCCCCCTCTTAGCAGTCGACATTCAAAGACAAACAAACAGCCCCCTCTTAGCAGTCGACATTCAAAGACAAACAAACAGCCCCCTCTTAGCAGTCGACATTTAAAGACAAACAGACAGACAGACAGACAGACAGACAGACAGACAGACAGACAGACAGACAGACAGACAGACAGACAGACAGACAGACAGACAGACAGACAGACAGACAGACAGACAAACATATGTCGATTAGTAGTAAGGAAGCAAGCTCTTCGGGTGATTGATGCGTGCGCGAAACCGTCGTCGCCAGATCAGTATATCAGTACATTGCATACTGAACGGATCGCAAAAAACGGGAAGTTCAATGTGCGTCACGTCTGTCTGTCTGTGTGTCTGTCTGTCTTTAAATGTCGACTGCTAAGAGGGGGGTGTGTGTGGGGAGCATGAAGTGTGTCTGTCTGTCCTGTCAGTCTCCCGTATTTTCTTTTTTGCGTGCTAGAAAGAGAAATTGCCTATAAGACGCAAGACTGCTTCCAAACCAGGAAAGAAAGAAGATGCAGAAAAAAGATAAGCAAGTAGCCTGCTCGAAAGCGAAATTACCTATAGGACGCAAGACTGCTTAGGACGTATTCCGGTTTTTCTCGCGGTAAACCACGTCGTGGCTCGCCCCTTCGTGGAGAGCGACGGCGGACCGCCGCGCGGCCCGGGATGACGAGACAAACCGTCCGGCGCTCGGCGAGGCGGGAGACCACTCGCCGCCCATCGCCCTCCCGAACCCGCGCCTCGCCGTCCCGCTTGCGCGCCGACTCGACGAAGGCGTCGCCATCGGCCGCGCAGCCGCATCTTGACCTCGAAGCGCTTCCTCGCTTGAACTAACTAACTAACTAACTTGAGACCTCTCCCGAGCATGGGAGCCAGGCCGGACCGACAGGAGCCAGTCCGGAATCACGGGCCTGTAGACGAGGGGCGCCGAAAGGTGGGTCGGCGGAGAGTGATCATCAAGCTTGTCGCCATGCGACGAGGAGACCGCGATGTGACTGACAACCAACTCGTCGCTGTGTTATATAGTTCAACTCGACGCTGTGTTATATAGTTCTGACTTGAACGCTGTTATCTTATATAGATATAGACATAGATATAGATGTAGATATATATATTTAGTTTCTAAAATTTCAACCAAAGCCCCTGCCGCACCGGCCCTAATTCGTGATGAATCACGCGATGAAGGCCGGTCGCAAACGTAACTGCGCTGGGATGACGGTGGCTGCTTCTGTTGTTCAACTTGTGGTTGCCGGGGCTGCTGCGGATGCAGCAATACACCTCAATCGGTTATTCCTGGAGTCCGCGGCCTGCCGCCCAGTTGCAGGCCGTCGCCGCGTTGCGGGACGCCGGCTGTAACGGTGGGCGGCCGTGGACCGGGTGGGGCCGCGTGAGTATCTGTGGGGGACGTGCCAGATGGCGCGGAAAATGGCGGCAGTGAAGGCGGCCCTCAGCGCGCACGCTCTGGTGTGGATGTGCAGGTTGCTCGACGGGCGGAGCGGGGTGGAGCGGTGCGTTGGAAGTGGAGTGGTGCGCCAGCGCCAGCCAGGTCGGCGTCGAAGCCCTCCGGTCGTTCGTGGGCATGTTCGCCGCCAATACGGGGTTGAGGCTACGCGCGCCGAAGCGCGTCAGCGGTGGGAGCGTGAGATGACGAGAGCCTGGTCTCCGAGGGATGGCTGGGGTTTGGCGCGCTCAAAGCGCGCAGAGACCATCTGCTCGCGGGACTCTGCGCCGAGCTCCTCGCCTGAGACTTCCAGAACTCGCTGCCCCCTGCGGCCTGGCGCGACCTCGCCATCGACCTGGAGCTGGTCGCCGTGTCCGCCGAGCTTGACGACGGAAATTTGATGCGCGCAGTCGCGACGCTGTCGCGGCCGGTCGCACCTGACGTCCACCGCTGCGCCACGGACGTAGGTGTCCGCGTTGCGACTGCGTAGGCCGCTGACCCGGGTCACGCTGCTGCATCTCCCAAATCAGGTGCTTCTTCTGCGTCCGATGCTCCTTTCGACCCCTCTTCACGACGATCGGCAGCTCTCCGTCGAACTGCTCGCCCTTCACGATCAACCGGGCGGTCCCGTACCTCATCCGCTCGTTCAACGTATTCTTCGGGTTCGGCGTCCGCGCCATGACGCCCACACACTTGTCGCCGACGCCCACCAGAGGTACTCAATAAAATTAAGAAATAAGGCCCACACCAAATCGGAGTACAGGCGGGTCGACACTAAAAATTACTGTTTTGTTGCGAGGGCCGTACCATGGACCGAACTCGACCAACGAGGGATGTGAGACGCTCAGGATTACTCCCGACCACTCTCCTTTCGGACATGGGGCACGCCACACCCCAGTTTAGCGTGATCGTGGCATGGTGTGGGGAAATGTCTAGCAGTACCTGACACTAAAAATTACCAGGCATGAGGAAGGGGAGGATGGCTCTAGAGATAGAAAATTCCATTTAGGGTTAGGACCCCCCCCCCCTAACCTCACTTTCACACCTAACAACCCCAAAATCGCTGTGTCGAACACCGTGCTGCTCTTTGTGTCGCTAGAGGACAGGACGAAAGGCAGCACTACCATTGCCACCATTCTCTACCTGAGGCACAGTGATTTTTACTGTTCTCTAGGTTTGGACCCAGTCCGGTACTGGCAGAGAAACGTCCTCCGAAAGACATCGATCTCGATCGACGTCTCGGACAAAGACTCCGGATTTCCAGAAAAGAGCAATCTCCTGAAGTTCCTGAAAGTTTTAAGACCGTAGACAAGTCTCATCGCTTGCTACTGGTGAACAAGTGTGAACATAGTGTGAAAGGCAACCAACAACGCGCAAAACGCAACCCGAAAACGATGGCGACTCACGACCCACAAGTCCCGAGTCAGAAAGTAGCGACGCAATTCACTACACAGCAAGCTCGCTGGCACCAGCTCCAAGCTAAGTTGCAACAGCTCAAAGCTAATTTTTTAGATCAACTCGCCGCCGATAACGCTGCCTTAAAAGCCAAAATCGCCGCTGAGTACGCCGCTGAGTACGCTGTTCTAAGAGCCAAAATCACTGCCGCAATCGAAGCTCAAGACGAGCAACTCGATCAAGACGTGCAACTAGATCAAGACGAGCAACTTGAACAAGCTCCCCAACCAGCTGTTCTTACGGCAACCCCCCTTAAGCACAAGCAAACTTCGCACGAAGTCGCGACCCAAGACCTGATCATCTCGATGGTCACCCCCTCTCATGCCGACAACCCCACCGGATGTCAAACACACCACGGCAAAGTCTCAGACCCCACTGCCTTCCCTCCGGACCCAGGCATAGCCAAGGTTACTCCACAACCTGACACACCCCACATTCACGAAGACACTCCACCTTGTTGAAATATCGCACCGGCAATGTTGAACACACCACCACCAATAAACACTACTCCCTTCACTCCACCAACCCCACCGGAGCCTCCACCTCCTTCACTGGAGCCTAACTCCCCACTATCGGCGACTCCCGCTACACCACCTATACAAGTTCCCCAACATCCTCGTCAACCCCCTCTCTGCACCACTCATCTCCTTGATGATCATGCCACCTACGGCCATGACGGCCCCGGCACCTTCATCCCTGACCAAGCCCCCACCGCGGCTCAAGCTCCTGCCGCCCCACTGTCGGATTGTAGTGGTTTTCTCAGATACCCGCCCCTCCTGGCCGGACCAGGGGCCTCAACAACCCTTTCTCCCAACCCGAACCGCGGGTGAAACCACCACACGCCCGATCTCGGCGCAATACCTTACGCCATCTCGAAATCGGACAATCAAAAGAGGGTAATAGCAAGAAGACAGCAAGAAAACAATACAAATGCCTGGTACATTGGGTTCGGTGGAAGCGCAGGTGAGGATGTCAAGATGACACCCCCGCCATAATTGCAAGGTCAGTACCAGGGCAACAACCAGGGTAAGTCAGGTGGCAGGCAGGCAAGTGGGGGAAATGGGCGTTACTGCCACAGGAGCCCCCTACTTGAGATGAAGTCGTACTCGACTTCAAGGGTGACGAAGGTCACGCTCACGAATGGTACGATAAGCTCGGTCAGCTACATCGGCAGGAACTTTGTTGCTGTGGAGACCGAAGTTAGTGACGAGGACATCGATTTCATCCGGGCGAAAATCAGTCACACAGGGTTCACAGCCCTCCATGTTTGGTCGTAAACGTGTGAAGCTACCTCCGAAAGCATCTTTGTATTCTGGTCTTAAGCGTCGCTCAGCCAGAGGCTTAGTAGGATCAAAGACGCGAGGATCATCGCGCGGTCCCAAATCGGTATAGTAGTGAAGCGCAACTGTATCATTGTCGTGGTCATATTCTTCGTAGACTTCGGCAACATAGAGACGCTCCTTCCACGCGTTGGATCGTCCTTTCACCCTGAAAATCACGAAGTTACCATGTTTGAACCGGCCGCGGTCCGAAGGTAAATGCAGAGGGGCGGAATAAGTGTCGATGGTTGGCACTTTCAAAGGCACAATCTGTTGTAGAGATACTACAACCGATTCAGCATCATCGTCGTTGACGTCTTTAATTTCGTAAACGACGGGAGAGATATTTCTAGTAACCATGTAAGGTCCGCGCCAAACGGGCCGTAGCTTGTGGCGCGTCTTAGGCACGAAACGCAGAACATAATCACCTGGGGGAAACTGGATGTCAATTTGGTGGGCATCATAGTTGAGTTTTTGACTCTCCTGTGCTTTCTGGTGAGCTCGTGTAACGAGTCGACTATAAAATTCAAACTTGTTCTTAAAGTCCACCAAAATCTGATGACGTGATTGCGGTAGATCACGCTGTTCACTCGAAAGATTGTGGTCGGGTGGTAACAGGGGTTGCTTGCCAGTACGCATCATGAAAGTTAAAATCTCCGTTCCCGGAATGTACATCCTATTGTACATGAATGACACATATGGGAGGAAAGTCGACCAATCTGGCTGAAGCTGTTCATCGATCGCAGCTCGCAAGAAGGCTTTGATGAATAGATTGACACGCTCAGTATGATTACTCTGAGGGTGATACGGGAGGGTAGTACGATAACGTACGTTGAATTGACGAACAAACGTGCGAAATAACCTGTTCGCGAACTCATTTCCATTATCCGTGACTGTGCACCGTGGGAGACATCCCTCAAGTAAAATCTTGTCCACAAACGCGTTCAAAATCGAATAGTCGTGTTTTGTGTTGATCAGAGCTAATTTCAAGAAATGCGATGCTGCATCGTACATTGCGAGTATGTACGTGTACAGGTCAGCGCCTCGCAGAGGTCCAATCAAATCCATACCTAGGACATAGCAATCTCCGACGCGATTCGGTTGACACAGCAAGCCATGACGTCTAGGCATGGTGGGTCGAATCTGCTGGCAAATAATGCAAGCATTGACGAACTCATTAACTGATGATGAGACGTTTGGCCACCAATACCGTTCTAAAATTCGAGTCGCTGTGGAGTTTCGTCCTACATGGCCTCCGAACAATCCTCGGTGATGCATGGCGATCACACGCTTTCGCATAGACTGAGGGACCACAATGAGACGTTGAGAATCTGAATCATCGACCTTATACAACACGTTGTCATCAACCTCATATGGTACGGATGACTGCTCGTCTTGATCTTTCTGTTCAGAGTCGAGCTTTCGTCTGATGCGCTTGCATGTTTCATCCTCAGCTTGTTCTTTCGCTATCTCAGCGAGAGTAATCTCATCCTCCGCTTGATCGGCAAAAGGGAGACGTTCGACGGAGTCGACCGGCTCAGACTCGTACGAGAATTGAGGCGGTTGTACGTTCTGTCGCGTACTACCTGCTACCATAGCGGCGGTGGGGCCGCTGTCCGTCAGCATAGGCATCGTCACCGATGAGAAGGTGAAGCAAGCTGTGCCAGGGACATCGGTGGGGATTTCTTGGAAAATCGAAAAAGCTTCATTGATCGGTTCCCCGTCTTCATCTTTCTCGATCAATTTGTCGATAGGGTTGCGCGACCGACAATCCGGAATACGCATGCCAGGGGAGCTTCCAGGCTTGTATCCGAGCTCCCGGTCGAACGCAGTAAGCCGCATAGCCCATCGTGCTAGCTGTCCAGACGTATGATTCGAATCCCGCAGAAACGTTAAAATACGATGATCCATCTCTAACTTCGTCTGATGACCTTCGATATAAAATCGGAAATTTTCGAGAGCAGAGAGTACTGCGAGGAGTTCCAAGCGCCGAGGATCGTACTTCCTCATCGACTTAGGCACGGTTTGACTCCAGTACTCGACAACTCTCTCTTCGATTCTTTCTCTTCCATCGTCGTCAACGACTGGTACTTTTTGAAATAGGTAAGCACCCAACCCATGCGCGGAAGCATCAGTTCGAATGTAAAAAGGTAACGAGTAATCAGGATGATAGACGCCCTTCGAAGTGACAATAGCCTCGATGATGGCATCCCAAGCTGCCTGACACTCTTTCGTCCACTTGAATTTCACGTCCGGCAACGTCAGTTGTCTTCATGGCTCTGCAACTTTCGCAAAATTCCTTACATAACGCCGGCAAAAACACCCCATTCCAAGGAAAGATCGCACTTGCTTCTTAGGGTCAGCATCCGACAAAGTGCCAGGAATTGGCATGTGTCTGATGGCTTCTAAAGACCTTGGTGATGGAAGAAGTCCGTTCGGGGTAGATAAATGACCCCAAAACTCAATGACTTCTTGCATAAAATGAATCTTGTTGATCTTGGCGCTGTACCCCTTCAAGGCGAGATGGGGAATAACTTAAACAGGGCACTGCAAGTGATTCTTTGTATCTGCGTGACCGGCGAGAATATCGTCGATATATGCCACGAGATTGCGATATAGCCATTTCGACAAGTCAGTGTTCAACTGCTTGCAAAACAAACTTCCGGCTGGTTTGACTCCCAAAGGTAGACGCATGTAGCTGTACGCTCCCAGAGGACTAGTGAAGGTGACCACATCTTGTGCATCTAGCGACAATCGTAAATTGTGATAGCCCCAACGAACATCCAAACTGGAACGACAAAGCTTGTCGATGAGAAACATCAACGCGTCAGCCATGCTCACACTCGGCCAGCTATCATCCTTGAGCAATGCATTGAGGCGCCGTATGTCGACAGCTGCTCTGTAAGCATTGGAAGTGCCAGGCTCAGCACCTTTCTTAGGAAACATCAAAATAGGGAACTCCCATGGAGAATTCGCGGGACGAATAACTCCGTATCGGGTCCACGCTTCAAACTGCATCCGCAAACATTCGATCTTTTCTTTCGACAACCGATATGGCGAGAGTTTGACGGGAGTCGGGTTCTCTTCTTTGAACCGGAGCGTCACTTCAGGTGAATCAACAGGTCTCGTCACATCATCGAAAAATGCCCACGAATACGAGATTAAATGCTTCATCATCAGCTTCTCGTCATCATCTAAAGCAGGATGCTCTGTAATACCCAACTCAGTCATCACCTCTTCGACCTGCGCGACGGCCGGAGGGATGACCTGCATGCTCTCCTGACCCGCTAAATGAGGAGGCATCACCGGTAAAGGTTGACCATGTTCGTCGTGAGGCGCGTCCGCCCACGGTACGTCGTACTTATTGAAATACGCTGGTCGCTCTTTCGCGGTGCCTTCTTCTTCAGCAGTTGCGGAGGGCTTTTTGTCGACTTGGCTGCTCTGCATAACAGCAGTGGCGACGGTGCCCCCTGCAAAATATGAAGCCGTCCCACGCGATGTAACTGAAGGTGGTGGCGGGGTGGTGGGGGCAGCAGCGGATGGTGCAGGACTCGCAGGAGAATAGAGTTCATCAGGCGCAATCCATGACACACTTCGAGTTGCAGGGTCGAGCGTTGGAATGCGCGACTCTACAGCAAAAGGTAAAAACCGTAGAATATGGTGATCAGGTTGGGCTAGCGTAGTCGTCGCAATATTCCGCAACTTACCCAAATTTCGAAGTGAAGGGTCAAACGAATTGTGCAGTGCTAGCGCAATCCGCGTCATAGTCGCGGGTGGCACCATACTGCCAAGCATCTTCATAGCTGCTGACTCTGAAACTGTCGCACCCCATTGCCACGTAGCAGGAACGGTCATAATTTCCTGGTGCATCTGCAACGTGAGTGGACGGGTAGCGTCCTTCTGCGCCGTGCTCAGCAACATCGGCGGGGGAGACGCGTCGCAATGCGTCAAATGACTAGCGACGGAAACGGTGAAAGAAAGGTTCCCCTTGTCGTATCCTTCTTCACATTCTTTCGTAAGTTCGTTGATCGTATAAACGTTCAACTCATCTTCGTACCGAACGATATCGCCAATCGCAGGGACTTCGCCTTGAGTGACGACCGTCGGCACTTCTTCCGCGGCAGTAACCGAGCCGCGACAGACGCAGCTTACACCGTTACGCGTGTCCCGCTTCGTGTAGGACCGCACCGTTCCGATTACAGATCTCTGAATCTGAAGATGACTTCGGAGTTGCTGACAATGCCCCTCGACTTTGATTGGGCCGGATTCTCCAGGACGACCTCGTTGAAACACTTGGCGTCCGTCGTGCCACCAGACACGATGACCTTGTTAGTTCTCGATCTGCACAACTCTGTGACCAAGGATTTTCACTTGAGCGGCGAAGCTTTGCCGTCGGCGTTGAGTCCTGCAGACCGACCGTTTGATTATTATTTGCAAATTGATGAAACCACCCTTCGTCACGTACAAGTTCCGCTGTTAAACACGCGCACACGTGTCGTAAGATGGGTATCTACCGATGATCTCCAAGATCGCACCAAATGGAAACCTCCAGAGGTACCGTTGATTCCGCCTGCGACAGATGAGCCGGGGACGTCTCATGCTTATTATGCTGGGCCCCCCCGACAACCAAATTTGAACGTTCCGCCAGATCCTGAGCGAGATCGGGAACCGAAGATCAAGAGCGAGCCGAGTGTTCGTGTCAGAGGCGAGAGGATCAACAAAAGCCACCCGGAAGTGAGACTAAAATATGAGAAAAAGTTGGATGTGCCATGGAAAGATGCGCCGCGCGATGCCGAGGGTGCACCGCTGCCGCAAACTCCCGAGCATGTCAAGGACAACGAAGCAATGAAAGTTAAAATTCCTACGAAGGAAGAAGTTGACAAGGTTGTTCAGGAGCTGGGAATTCCTGACAATCCGCACCTAGATGACGAGGCGAAACTGATGCTCCGTCACTGTGTGCAATATTCTTGGGCCTTTTTCGACCCGATTATGAGACCTGTGGACTCACCTCCTGTGTCTCTACGATTCAAAGACGCGAATCCGCGACCGATAAAGATGACGGACGCCCTACCGATTGACGCCTGCGAAGCTCGATTGTCCCCGCAAGCAGATCAGCGAGTGGTGCCGGGATGGAGTCATTCGTCCGGCCAACTCACCTTGGGGCTTTCCTGTGTTGATGCTTCCGAAGAAAGGAGCTGAGATTGGAACGTCAAACGCGTCCCGTGCTGCAGTTGACTTACGTCAGCTCAACGATCAATTGGTCAATGACAGTTGGCCGAACATTCGACAAGATGGTGCTTTAGCTTTTCTCGCTATGCGACGATGGCGGACATGCATTGATATTAGATGGGGATACCACAACCTTCGTCTGGATCCGGCAGCGCAAGACGCTGTCACGATGGTTAGCCCACTTGGTGCTCATAGTTTCTTGCGATTGCCTCTAGGTGTGAAGACGGCCGGAGCTATTTTCTGCAAGCAAATGGCGAGCGACCTTTCGAAATGGATGTATCAAGAGTTGGTTGCGTTTGTTGACGATATTATGATGGGATCCGACGATCTTCATCGACATTTACAAGTTTTGATCGAAGTGATGTGTCATTTGGCACAGAGAGGGTACAGCGGTCGAACCCCGAAGTTCCACCTTCTCAAGGATGATATAGAATTTCTGGGACACATTTCTACCCCAAAAGGCTTGAAGCCGAATCCGAAGACGCTGGAAGCACTGCAGAAGATGCCGATTCCAGGTACTTTACCGAATACTTCCCCGAAGACCCAGATACGCTCTTTCATCGGCGTGAGTAATTATTGCCGGCGATATGTGAAGGGTTACTCGAAGATTGTGGAACCGCTGAGACGATTATGCCTCGAATGTGTAAAGTTCGAGTGGACGGCCGAGTGTCGGAAAGCTTGGGATACGATTATTGAAGCTTTGGTTGATTCCCGTGGAGTCTACCACCCCGATTGTGATCTGCCTTTTCAGATCCGATCCGATGCTTCCAAGGATGGACTTGGAGCATATCTCTTCCAGATTGTCGAAGTCAAGGACGATGCCGGAAGAGTGACTCGAGAAGAACGAGTGATTGAATATCGGAGCCGAGCGGTGCCGAAGGAGATACGCAACTATGAGCCCCGTCGACTAGAGCTGCTGGCAGTTATACTTTCTCTAGAGCACTTTCGAGCCTACATCGAAGGGTACCGTACTGTTTTGGAGACCGATCACCGAAATTTGACGTTTTTACGTAAGGCGACGCACTCGTCTGGATAGCTTGCTCGGTGGGCGATGCGCCTCGCCAATTTTGACCCTGAACTTGGTTACAAGCCGGGAAAGTCACCGGGAATGAGTATCCCGGACTGTCTCTCCCGCAATCCGATAGATCATGTCATCGAGACTGACGAGTTTGGAGAACCTTTGAACCACGCGTATTTGGTGTTCCAAGAGCTTCCCCGACCTGTTGATGACCGAGGAATTCCCGCCTCCGGCTGCCACTTCATAATGTCGTTTATTACGACCGAACTGCTGGAAGATGAGGAAGAAAATCCTGAAAGGATCCGATAAAATTGGCTACGTCTCACGCTACGAGACAACGTCGGAAGAACCGTGCGCGCGATGAGCCACAGATCTTCAAGGACGCAGCCGCTTACAAAGATTATATCGATAAGATACCCGATAATATGACGCTCGCTGAGATCGCACGTGAGCAAGAATCTGATGCTAGTAGATATTCGCTACCGAATGGCCCAAGGTCAGACGCCGCGACGTTCCCGAGCGAACGAACGATTCGAAGTCGTCAAAGACGTTCTTTACCGCATTTCTGCTGATTTGCACCCGATGATTGTTGCACCTGCTACGTTGCGCAAGCGCATTATTCGACTCTACCATGACACTCCGGTTAACGGTGGTCATATGGGACGTCACAGTACTGTCCAGGCTATCCAAGAGCGATTTTGGTGGCCTCGCATGTCGAACGAAGTTGGAGTTTTCATTTCGGAATGTTTAGTTTGCCAGAAAGCTCGTACGCCTGAGCCGAAACGAGCTGGACTCTTGCAGCAGCCCGTATACGATGGTGATGGTGGTGTTCTTTGTATGGGTTTATTTGGACCCTTGCCCAGCGCTGGTCCCGAGACGTATCTTCTAGTATTTTTTGGTCCGTTCTCGCATTTCTTGATTCTGGATGTTTTGAACGATAAGACTGCCGAGTCTGTCCTCGAGTCTTTTGTCATTAACATCCTCCTCAAGGGCTACTTGCCCCAGATGATTCGTACCGACAACGGTAAAGAGTTCGTGAACAAGTTGATACGCGAGTTTTGCCATCTCTTTAACACACGATACCAAACTACGATTCCTTATCATGCCCAATCGAACCCGGCTGAGCGTGTCAACCGATTTATCAAGGCCTTCCTCCGTGCTTGCCTTCAGGGCCGGAACGTTACGGATTGGCCTGACTTTGCTCATTATATTGCGTTTTGCTACAACCGCAAGCTCAAGCCCGAGTTCAAGGACGTTGAAGGTCGAAGTTTCACCGACAAGTCCCGAATTTCCTCCAACACAACTCCTTGTGTCGCGGATTTCGCTCCGCACGAGATTGATGTGTTGATACCCAAGTTTACTTTGCGCAGTGGCCGAGTTCCTGACCCGGTCATCACCCGCGTTTACCAGAAGATTCGTGCACGAGATGCTCGTAAGGCGAAGCCGCGCTCCTCGCGCTAGCACCTCGCTGGGGCAGCTCGAATTCTTACCAGGGGAGTCCTGTGGCGGCAACTCCCGCCTCCTAAGGCTTACCCCTCTTCTAGGGCTCCCCTTATCAGGGGCACCCTACTCCGCTCTGATGATGTCAGTGTTCTCTATGACATCATCTTCCTTTTCCGTGACATGCGTCACCCTGATTTCTGTTTTTCGATATATCCTTGATCATAAAGCAACAGCCGGTCCTCAAGTTGTGAGGACCAGGCACGGAAGTTGTTTGTGGTCGTGTGGCGGGAGAACGGCCATCCTCCTCCAGTGACCCCACCAAGGGCACGGACGCGAGCGGCGAGCCAGGATTCGAAGGCACGCCAGGTAGCCCCTAAAATTCTCCTTACGGCGGGAGAACGGCCATCCTCGTCCAGTGACCCCACCAAGGGCACGGACGCGAGCGGCGAGCCAGGATTCGAAGGCACGCCAGGTAGCCCCTAAAATTCTCCTTACGCCACACCACCCGCTCAAGGTGCAGCTCGGTATCCAGTTTCAAATCATTGGTCGCCACCTACACCAGCGGAACTTCGCCGAAACATCATTAAGGAAAACACCCGAGGCACTGTAGTTCGCCTCCTCAACTTGCGCAGTGTCCGCATCGAAGGAAAGCCCATTGCCGCCGAGTATTATCACCCATTTGCTCTGCTGCATAAGATCCAAGCCGACAATCAGCGCTCTCATGGACTGCCCTCGCGCACAAACATGACTTGCACCGTCCCCCGGCGCATCATGTCACCCATGGCACCGCTCTTGAAGCTCCTTCCCTTTGGCGAACCTGTCACCTTTGTCTACCCTCAAAGTCACAAGCTGGAACCCTCCAGCGTCTCCGCCTCCTATCTCAACCGCAACAATTACGCCCCGAACCTCCCCGGCACGGACCGATTTATCCGTGATGTTCATAGCTCTATCCTGCTCGTACATCAGGGGCGATATGGAAAAATCGTCACCTCTAACGACTTCCACGTTGATGCAGACATGCCAGTCAACCGCAACAAGGAGATCGAACGGATCAAAGCACTCACGCAGATCCCAACAGAGGCACGGCAATAGGACCCGCTCCCAGCTATAAGCGAACAGCAAATGCCGGAAGCTAGAGAGGAATCGCAAAATGATGGCGAGACTCGTGATGACGACCAGGATGACAAACCCGACGATGACGACGAGCACAAAAAACCGGATCCAACCTCCGCTGCTGATCCAAGTCCCGTCAGCGACGAGACACCTGAACAGGATCTTTCGTTCCTCAACCGGCCACCTCCGCCGGATGGTAGCATTCCGATGCCCAAACGAAAGGACCGCCTAGAGGTTTTTCTCGACGATTCAGGTTTTACCCCAGTTCTCGTGCATCGCAACCAGAGTGACAAACTCAAGGCAGATCCAAAGGACGAACGCGGATTCCGTATTCCCATGGACCAACTCTATATCGTGAAACGTGTCGACGATGGGAAACTTTTCACCAGACGTACTATCGCTGCAGAGTATGGTCGCAACTGGAAATACCAGCAGGAGCAATCCACGGCTCGCGCCACAGCTAACATGTCCAGCACATTGATGTTCCTCACCAGTGTCAGCGCTCTGCACTAGGGCCATGCCGTCAGCATCGCATCTGATCTCAACATTAGAAGGGATGCTAAGCCGCCAAATGATGTCCCGAAAGGATGTCTCCTAGCAAATACCACACAAGACTATGGTATCATGGGCGGCACTGCACTGGACCTGCAGAGAGAAACCGACGCAGAACTCTTGTACGTTGACTTCCCAAGGAAGCCGTACCACTCATCTGTATTGGTCGACCACCTGGACAGCGACAATTCTGTTCTCGAGAACTATGTGTGCCACGACGAACTGTCACCGGCAGAGTACTATGCGCGTCAATGGAACCAAGAATTCTGTTGTACGAGCTCCTCTCTTTTATGGGACATCTCAGCGCATCAGCACTACCACTTAGCTTCCCGTCGCAGACATGCCTTCATGCATGATTCTGGCGAAATCGGACACCTCTTTCTAAGCCAACTAACTAACTAACTTCATACCTCTCCCGAGCATGGGAGCCAGGCCGGACCGACAGGAGCCAGTCCGGAATCACGGGCCTGTAGACGAGGGGCGCCGAAAGGTGGGTCGGCGGAGAGTGATCATCAAGCTTGTCGCCATGCGACGAGGAGACCGCGATGTGACTGACAACCAACTCGTCGATAACCTTCCGTCTGCGCCCCCCGGCCATACCCCGTCCCACTGCGAACGTCCCGGCTGCCAACCGGCCCGCCCGGGAGGCGAATAGGTGCCAACCTACGCCGGGAGGGCGGATTCTAAGCCAAAGTGATCCGAATCAAGACATTCTCCAAGAAGTCATGGACTATGACTTGCAGCACATCGACAATGTCGTGTTACAACACCAGAGCGTTACACTATTTGTGTACGACACTGGAGTTCTTCGCACCACTTTCCTTGCTCCTTCTACATGAGGGTTTTCTATCCGTAATACGGCTTTCCCTTATACCCTCCTCATTCCGTACCCTTCCGCAATTACTTATCCTAACTACTAATCGACAGATGTTTGTCTGTTTGTTTGTTTGTTTGTCTGTTTGTTTGTCCCCCGATTTAGGGTAAGGGTCAGGTAGGCCCGCGAGCCAGGCAGGCATTGATCCCCCAAGCCGTCTACGGCGACCTCGCAGACTGTTTCCACGACCCGCGGCGGCTCTTTCAGCGCGCCATTCTCACGCCCCGTCGAAACGATGTTGTCGATACTGACAACGCGCGCATGACCGCGGCCTTTTTTTCCCGGAGACGAGGCGTCGGAGTTCTTTTCGGCTGACTAGGCTGGGTCGGAAGACGACGCCTCGCTCTTTACAGTAGAGTTTTCAACAACCAACGGCATGCTGACTTTGATCGCGAGCTTAAAGTCTTCGCAACCTCGACCCGTCGCACGGCCAGTGCAACGGTACCAGATACATGATCGATCGTGTCGTTGTCACCGAGGCTCCTCCAACCTGTATGGCTTAAGGCCCGCCGACGCCAAACGATCACCAAGAGCCAGGGCCAGACGCCCCGCGAGGTCGGCGCCCTCTTGGCGAAGCCCGTCTTCTGCCACGTCCAGCTCTACGTGGCTCTCTGTCGATCGGCAACCTCGAGGATATCCTCTTCTTGGTCGACGACTCCACCCTACTCCACACGTGCTGCGCAATACCGATAAGCCCCCTCCCGGCGTCTACACGCGCACTATAGGTTAACTTACTGGGACCAGGTGAACTTACTGGAACCAGGTGAACTTACTGGGGTTAGAGATTGGGACTAGGTGAATTTAGTGACCAGGTGAGCTTACTGAGACCAAGTGTGAACTTACTGGGGCTTTTATAGTAAACTCAAAGTTTAGCGGCGTGTGCGGATCAAAGCAGCTTAGATTGGCGGGGGTGAGAGCGACGAGCTCGAAGGAGAGTGGGGTGAGTGGGTGCGGGTTTACGCCGAACTAAAGAGATTGGGTTTTTGCCGAATTTACTGGGAATAGAGATTGGGACTAGGTGAACTTAACGGGGTGAAAATGCTGGGGTTAGAGATTGGGAGTAGGTGAACTTACTGGCCTGCACTTGTTTCATGACTGTGAAGAATACAGTCGGAAGCTCTCTTCCAACACGGAGTAGGCCTCCAGGTGCTTACCGTTAGGTACGGGGTTTTCTGTTTAATTAACAGAGGCTTCGTTCCTCGTTGTCAGTGTAAACGCTTATATGGGACCTAATGTCCTTAAGGAGTTATGGCCTAAATCCCTACCTTGTGTAGTAGCATGTGACAAGCGGAATGGTCTGTACACGCCTAAGACTGCGCGCAGTCTCTACCATGTACCCGGAGAGGGTCAAATCTGTCCAGGTTATGGGCCCAGATGCGTAGGTGTGTCAGCCCAACTGTGTTGCGCGTATAATGGAGTGATCAGTTTGCGCCTGATCACGAGTACAACGCGACAATGTGTTTGGCGGTGGTCTACTGTACATATTTGTTGTGTGACGGTGCGTGTCCACCAGTTAAGTTGGTTCATGACCGAGTTGGGTCGGTCACTGGTCACGTGCACTCGCATAACTAATAAAACTAAAATTTTCCTACACAAGCCGCGGAAACTTGTGTGGGTTTTCCCTTCCATTCCCCAACAAAAGACTGACTGCTCGAGAATTAATCCATTCTTCGGTCTCAAATCATCATGTTTAAGTGGCATGTTGCTTTGTTTAGTCTTGTGAATAAATCCACGCTCAAATATAGCGTACTGTACATATGTACCCGCACTAAAGAAACCCTTCATTCTTATGTGTCGAGCCTATCAATCAAGCCTCTAACCTACCTCGAGTAGGTCATAACAATGGCAAGGCTCAAACCTATATCCACCACGGATATTTATAAGCAGGAACAGCCTCTTGTTGATAAATTAAACGAAGGGCTTCGTTTCCAAGACAATTCAACTAAGGTCAGTCTGCAACTCGAAATGCTTCGTAGGCACATGACAAGCCCATATGCGGACGCGTTGTTTTGCTTCGATTCATATGAAGCTTACACGCGGAATGCCCCGGAGTACAACCAACTGATCGACCACGAAGTTAATATCATTCTTTCCCGATGGAAATTATAGAAAGTCAACGAACTTCATCTTCCAGATGAAGACGCACTCCCTGACTACCTCAAGACGTGGCATATAAATCACACCCATCGACTATCTGTCGATGAACGTAATGATCTTGAACGACTCTTCTTTCAAGAGTCTTTTAATCTTGTTCGTCCCGAATTAAAAGACGATGTTAAACTTGTACTAACCATACCATGATCGCCGACTGCGGTTGCGATGGAGGACGGTGCCTCATGAATCCTGAGCCTTGCGAGGGCATCCGCCCTCCCGGCGTAGGTTGGCACCTATTCGCCTCCCGGGCGGGCCGGTTGGCAGCCGGAACGTTCGCAGTGGGACGGTGTATGGCCGGGGGGCGAAGACGGAAGGTTGTCGACGAGTTCGTTGTCAGTCACATCGCGGTCTCCTCGTCGCATGGCGATTGATGGTCACTCTCCGCCGACCGACCTTTCGGCGCTCCTCGTCTACAGGCCCGTGATTCCGGACTGGCTCCTGTCGGCCCGGCCTGGCTCCCATGCTCGGGAGAGGTCTGAAGTTAGTTAGTTAGTTTTTAAACTTGTACTTGAGAATTTAAACGCCCAATTCCCTAATTCAATTGTATGCGATCCATCTCTAACCAATATATCCTTCTCAGGTCTTTCTAATGCCGATTGGTATAAATATTCCGAGACCTACGCGGGGTTCTTGTACACGTTTTTCGATTTGGAATCTCAAGATGGCCCCGCCCTCGCTATGTGGGCACAACTCAAAGAAATTTATGCGATAACTGCGCACCCAAACAAAACCAGAGCAATAATGTTAATGTCCTATTATTACTACGATACTGTATCTTGTACAGATGTTAGTGAAATAAATCACAATTCAATCGAATGTCCTTAGATGTTAATTGGCACGCTCATGTATAGAACAACTTCTTGCTTTTCAAACTCAGGCCAAACAACTTAATAAAGAAGAAGCTTCATTCAGTTCAGTTCAGTTTAACGACTCTATAATAGCCCTCAAGGCTCACGAGGAGATTTATCGTTTATATGCCAACCCCAATGATCATGAACGCAACGCACAATCTCTGTTAGACTGGTGTAAACTATATGAGTCACGTTCGAGCAACACCTCTACTCGTGATCCTGATGTTTTGAAATTAGTGGATCCTACTGATGTTCGCCCGTTACTGGAGTTCTTATTGAAGGTGTATAATGAGACGAAGTTTTCAACTAACCGACGCTTGGATAAACCAGCCTCTTGGATTCCGCACATCCCTGGTACTACCGCCTCCAAGCCACCTAAAGTACTGCAAAAGGATACCATTCACCAGTCCCATGACTCGTTAAACAATGCCTACTCATTGTTGGCTACAGTCGCTGGACAATCTGGTTTCAACGCTCGTAAACTGCGTAACGCTAAAGATAAAGCGTCTACAATCTCACCTCGAGACACGTCTTACTATCGTCCACCTTCAAATTATAATGTTAAAGGCACCAGTTTCGACCGTCCTGTCTATTCACAATCCACTAACCGCAACTCACGCTCCAATATGTCATTAATGGATCGGGCTACTTATCAAGTTGACCGTCTTCGCCATCTGTTTGGTAAATTACAGGAAGCGAATCCCAATCCTTCTACCGACTATAGAATGGTACAAGAAGAACTGAAGAGCCTACTAAGTACCCTCTGGACCACCGCTTCTCAAGCCTCTGCGCAGACTCTTGATCCTGAGGAAGCCACTCAAGTTCACCTATACCTATCACGCGTTGATACAATGTCCAACACCATCTCGAACTTTATAGAGACAGATAAAGAGTCTCAAGAGTCTCACATCGCAGAAGAAAAGGATCAAGTTGATACATCTGCTCCTGCAGCGTAGTGATGCGGAGCAGAGGGGGACTGCTGAAACGGAAAAGATTTTTCATACCTTTCTTTCTATCAAAGATGAAGAAATCGATAATATTCCTCAACCATTACTGCAGCACATAAATGCCAAAGCACAGAATGCTATCGTTCGTCGTCAAGCACGGGAAACTCCTCATAATTCTGAGCTTTCCAATAATCAAAATGACGGAGAGAACGAGGATGGCACAGAGCCCCCTAGGTTGCTTCCAAAATTAGATAATGGTTTTACACTCGTTGTTGTACCTTCCGAACAAACGCAAAGTTTTATGACGCAGCATGTCGTTGGTCAAAGCTCTACACATGCGTGTTACGCAACAATGCTTAAGTTGTATAATGAGTACAACTTACCATTAATGACTACACCTGGGTATGCAGACACATGTGCCTCCCAACACGTGGTTAACTTCAAACGTTATGCTGACCCACTACACATCGTTAAGCTGCCCGAATCCTTGTCGCCCGCCATCCAGACGGCTACGGACACTCAAAGCATCACCCACGCAATGATAATAAGAACTGTTATTCCTGCTCTCCCAAAGCATCCTAACGTCGGCTACGTCAAGCTAGATGTTGCTCTTTTCCTACCCAAGCAAAATCAGTATAACGATCCTGATTTGCACATCATCAGCATGACTCAGGGAGAAGATAAACTTGGTATACATCTCTATGGGGTTGAATTTAAAGGACAGTCAACTATCCATAGCAAGATTGACGACAACGTCAAGATTACTCTGTTTAGTTTAAACAGCCTATTTCCTACGCTCCCAATCTATTCGCTAAAGCAAGGTAAAGCTCGAAAGATGGAGCTTCGCTCATTACAGTTTAAATTAAGTGCTATCAACGAACAACGTGAGATGCCGAAACTCTACTCCAAATTACTAGAACGTGCAATCTATATCCCGTGGCTTATTCTGGATTCCATGCACTCACAGTTGCCTTATGTTCGCAAGCATTTCTCACCCCCTGTATGACGCAAGTTTAACCCAAGTTTGCTAACTAGCTAACTAACTTCAGACCACCCCCGAGGCATGGGAGCCAGAGCATGGGAGCCAGGCCGGACATGCTCAAGTTTGCTTCATACCATAACATCCAACTCTAGCTCACGCGCACCCACTGTAACAATACTTTGTTCAGGGTTGTCTACTCCTGCATTCTTGGCTTGCGCCTCCAATGACTTGCGAATCAACATTAACGTTAAAGTTCCTGTTGATGAAAATCTTACGCATATGCTTCGAAGACGGTTTGACAATTCCATTGAAGTGTTTCCGTCCCCTCCAAAGTTGCTAACCTATTTGCATCGCGCATCAGACGCAGAACGTGCTCGATACTACTCTGATATTGTGGAATTGACTTCCCCATGTACTAATCGCAACATAATCAACGGGAGATCTATATCAACCTTCGAGCGAGATATGGATGACTCCTTGTTCCCAAGTGCTCTAAGTGTACTTGAGCTTTTAAAGCCCCTTGTTCTTTTTATGGAGATGACACCACCACACTCTGCATCCTATGAAGATCATATACGAGTTGCCAATCTGATCTTCTCTACAATGCATTACACGGTGGATATATGCGATCGCTTTCCCTGTTACTTGTGTGGAGACTACCAAGCACGGGGAAGATGGATCCTCGTTGCCCGCCAGTATAACTGGCCCAATAAGCGAGTAACTTCCTCCCTGGACATTGCGGATCACGCTAATACCATAAGTCGAAAGCTACTTGTCGATGAGCCATGGACACAAGTCTTCTCTGACGTACCATTTGTTTCCATACCTAAAACTTACAGCACCTTCAGTCGCACGGGGCCCGTTCGCCTAACTGTTACCGAGCTAGAAACGCTAACCATGCTGTTCCTACATTCGCATAAAACGACCGAACACCCATCTCAAGACGAAATGGAGGGCATTTCTAACTTTCGCTTGGGATTATTAACGAATTCAAGGAAGCCCCTTACGTGTATGACTTCGCCCATTGAACTGAAGGCGTTTGTCATCCTCAATAATATTATGGGACGCTGTTCCCAAACTCTACCACCTTACCTGTGTATTTTCGTATTACAACTATCGAATATAACCAACCATCTCACAGGTTATTTTTGAATAAATCCTCGAGCTCTTCCATTATCTACATCACAGGCGGAAGACATACATGTGGAGACATCACAGTTACCTATCCTTCTTCTAAATACCAGGCACACATTAATTCATTTGGTGAAACTTGTACCTTCCAAACGCACGAATCCGGAATCGACAAGACAGCTACTCTCGATCCTGTGACCGGCTTTCTTTGGTTGTGTCAAGCTTACCACCACAGTAATGAAACCCAAGACACCCGTCGCCTCGTGCAAACACCTGTCTCCTTCACTTCACATGTGCTTCAGGATTCTTTTATCTTTTAGTCCAACCACGTTGAATTCATCGATAAAATTTTCTCTTTAAGTGACATGCATTTGTCTCAAAGCAGGTACCTCGGCTTTATTACATCTAGCGATAGAAAGAAGGGCGCTAAAGTTCATCCTATCCATACACCAACCCCGACTATTCGTGGATTTGCGAACATGATCCTTTACGATCCACGACTTGATCGCATCCGACACTACTCAACTCGCGAATTGGCACGCGCCAATAACTTCACAGCGCACCAGATTAATTTTCTGTTGTCTTTGTCCCCGGACCTTTGTTGTGACATGATCGCTAATGCTATCCCGGCTGGGACTTATCATGTAATTTATACACATTTGTGTCAGCTTGTCTATGATTTACGTAAATTAACGTTATCACCACCTATCGACCCTGATCATACTTCTCTAACCAAAAACTATAGGTCAACATTTTCCACTAACATTTTTCAAACTGACTCATCCCTACAACTAAACCTGAGTTCTATCACAATGTTATATGTTTCCAATAAAATATTTCAATGTTGTGACAACCTCTCGTCTAATCAGAACTTTCCTTCTTTCCATGTCGACTCAGTAGCACATGTATTCATGTCTAACGTCTCATCCTTAGATGAACCATATATATCTCAAACAAAAACGAAACCTATTCCTCTCATAACCCCAAGACAGTTACACGAGAAACATGCTTCTTTTGACAGAAAAGTCCATGCTAGAGGTACTCTTGCTTTTCGCGATGCCCAAAGACGTGCTACGAACTTCCACAACACCCACCATTCCAGCGACTCTCAAGCTATAAAAGCTGTTCAGGTCATCGCCAGCCCGGGACATCATCCTTCAGATGTGCCCTACCGTAAGTTTTGTGTGGATTGTACCTTACATAAAAAACGTTTTCCTCATCCACATCACCTTACCAAGCAACCTTCCTTTGAAAAAGTCTTTCAACCTGGTGAAGCCTGGGCATGCGATGGTGGCTACGTATCTGTCCTGTCCGAATGGGGTTCTTTTCGACACATTTTTAGTTTTCAAATGTCTCATCTCTAAATTTTTGTTAGTATACTTTTGTCGTACTACTAATGCTAGCGAATTTTGTAATGCCCTCGAGTTTGTTCGTAACTTTTGCTCCACTTATGTTCATGTGCAATTAAAGCAAATTTACTGTGACTCTTTTAAACCCTATTTGTCTCAACACATTACTACTCCCTTTCGTGTTGAGCATGGCATTAATATGTCTGCTTTCCCTCCCTACTTGCATGTGTTTAATCACGAAGTAGAAGCCGCTGTGGGCCATATTGCAACTGCTGCGTCTACACGACTCCGGCATATGCTCAATGTATCCTATAAAGGTCACCCCCTAACAGATCCGGCCCCACACTATCCGTGGGCTGTTATACATGCCATTCAGTCGTACAATCTCCTCCGTAATGTCTCACTCAAACGCATTTATAATAAAGTGTTAAGTCCCCAACAAGTTTTGTTGGACCAATGTAATGTTCCCCAACAAGACTACCTCAAACCTTTCGGTTCTGTTTGTTATTTGCATTTGGAATCTAATGAATTTCACAAGTATGAACCTCGTTGTCGTCCTTACATTTACTTATGTGGCGCTAATGTCATTAACCCTCTGGTTACACCCCATGTTAACCACTTAGCTGATGTTGTCCTTAATCCTGAGAACGGCCAAGTCCGTGTCTCATCTAAACTTACCTTTCCTCATCTAACTTCTAATTCTCCTCCCGATTACGAACAACATCCCCCACCCGCACCTTCACCTGAGATACCCTTTTCTGTTCAAAGCACCCCCAGTGATGCGTTGCAGAGGGGGAATGCTGTGTCTCACGACACTGAACACGAGAGGGGGAATACCTCACCTCCAGCACCAGCTCCAACTTCAGTTCCAGCCTGTGCTCCCGCTGCTTCTGTCGCCACACCTACGGCATCTGAAGTGCCGTCCAATGCTTTACCCATTTTACAATCCTATCGGTCCCTATACTCACAAGACGTCCTTCGTCTCACCCGCGGTCCTAATCACCCTCAGCCTCGTCGCAAGACTAATCTCAATGCTGTTCTCACCCGCATTGCTTCGCCAACCGTTGCCGCTTATAAACAAGCTGGTGGTGCGCTTGCTGACTTCAAGTATGACCTCTCCAAGCAGTACATTACCTTCTGCGACCCCACCCTCCACTCCCTTCATGCTGCTCATGGCATCCACTGGATGGCTATGCCTCCAGAGGGGGAATTTACACAAACTCTTCATCATCATGTTCATCAAGCGCTATTCCAGTCTTCTTCTGGTATGTGTCATAGTAGCCTTAGCCATCCGTCGGCTGCCACCCCTGTTCATCTCCTCGACGACTTCCGCCTCTCGGACTTCCACCTTCCTCGTGCTCTTGTTCATCTAATTTCTGAACACGCTCAAGCTTTTCAAGTTCCTCCCGCTCAAAATGCTTGCTAACGCCCCATTTTGTTATGGATCATAACTATGCTTCTTACGGCGCCTCAGAACCCCACCTCTCCGCCATTGAAGACTACATCACTGTGCAGTCTCATTACATCGATGCACACCTTGGAGATGATCCTCTACTTGTCATTCAACTTGTCGAAACTCCCGATCCCGATCATACTACCGGTATTGCTGATTCTTACAAGAACATCCACCAAACTCACGCTCAAGATCCCAGCACTGTTGGTCCGGACGAATATAAATATAAAATTCAAGGCAAGGATATCGATATTGATGAATATGAGTTGACCTGCCTAAAATGTCTTTCAGATGCTGACCGCAAGGCTTACATCTCCGCAATTTCCAAGGAGATTTTTGATATTGTCCAATTTTACTGCTTCAAGTTATCGTTGCCCATGGCCAACTCCAAGCCTATTGATACCCGGCTGGTATTACGTATAAAGACAACGGCGAATACATCAAACATAAAGCGAGATTGGTCCTGAGGGGATTTTTAGCTTCACTTGGCACCGACTTCTTCAATACATTCAGTCCAATGGCGCAGCTCACTGGTATTCGTTGTGTTCTAGCTCTCGCATCACACCTCAGACTTCCTGTCTATCACATAGATGTGCCCAACGCGTTTGTCCAAGCCCCCATAGATTCTCATATCTACGTTAAATTGCCACAAGGTATTCACCTACTGGACCCAGAAGACGCAAAGTACCAGGGACGACGTCTCCCAATACTGCTCAAATCTCTTTGTGGATTACGACAGAGCCCTGCACACTGGAACCAAACCACAAACGGTTTCTTTGACACGTTAGGATATCGACGCTTCCGAACAGATAATTAGATCTATGCCAAAGTCCAAACCGACGCTACGTTTTTACTTTGTACTCTACCAGTGGATGATGCTGTCGTCATCTGTGCGGAAAGTCTACGTCGTGAATTTCAACAGGCCATAAAGAAAGAATACTCCGTTGAAGACTTTGAAGAAGTTCATACTCTTCTAGGCATGCGAGTAACACGCACTACCGATGGCTCCATCTCACTCGACTGCCAAGCTAAAATTAATGCCTTGTTTGAAGAGTACCCTATACTAGCAAATGTACGTCCTACATCTACCCCATGTCTCCTTCAACTATATCTAAAACTGGAGAACCATCCTCCGACATAGACAAGTTCATCCAGCACACCTTCTCCACCCTACTCGGCAAGCTCACTTTTGTACAGTTGGCCTGTCGCCCTGATTTATCGCAAAGCCTCAGTCGCTGCTCCCGTGGAATGCACAATCCAGAATATCTGCACGTCCAGGTATTAACAGGAGTACTTCGCTACTTGCGCAAACCAGAAAATCGCAATCTTCGATTATGGTACTACTCTGGTTCTTCCGCTCTAATGGAACATCTTAGATCTATCATCGGCAATCGCACTGATATGGCAACCATGTTGGACTATACTAAAGAACAAGTGGATTCAGGTAATTTTGATCCACTGGTTGCGTTCGTCGACGCTGATAACGCGCCCTCATACGAACAAGATCCCTAATCCACAACTGGTTATGCTATTTTTCTGTTTGGTTCCCTTATTACTTGGAAATCCAAATTACAGCCTATAACGGCTACTTCCACACATGAGAGTGAGCTTATTGCCCTAAATATGTGTGCTGATGATGTGGTTTGGCTACGTAAACTGCTGACGGAAATGGCTTTTGCTATAAATCCGCAATACTATCTTCGCCAACCTCCAGGGAAAGATCTGCTACTAGATTGCGATGCCCATGACAATCCTCACCCGTCAGACATGTCATTCATACGCAACAGCCCCATACTCGGAGATTCAGCTTCTGCCATCCACTTATCGAATAATCCGGATAGTGCAACCAAAGCCAAAGCCATCAGTACACGCTGGTTTCGTATTCGTGACTATGTTCACCTAAGACGTATTGGCTTGCACCATGCTTCTGGCACCCAAAATATTGCTGATGGATTCACTAAGCCCTTCGGTGCTCCATTCTTTGCTAGGTTTCGCACGTTACTTGGTCTACAACAACCCATAGTCCAGCAGGATGCTTAATCATCACCCTTGTCACTATGTCCGCAATGATATTAAACTAGCCCTTACAGAAACGAAAATTGCAGCTCGCTGACAAAACATTGATACTTTTTTTACAAAAGATGAACCCTGCCAAGAATAAAGATGCAGCACGACGACGATATTCAGTAGTGAATCGTGGACGGGGTGGAATATCCGCTTTATCATCACCTTTTAATGCCTTGAATCCGACACTTGTTCCTGCCGGATCACCCAACAACCATAAACGACCGTCGTATCTCTCTGTTGCTCAAAGAACCAAAATACAGGTGACCCCCACGTCAAGATCAACTCGACATGATGGTGTCACCCCTGCTAAGAGCACGGAGTACTTCTTGTTAAAAAATTGTAAGTTTGACGTGATGGCGATGATGTCTGGGAACGTTCTTTCGCTTGGTCATCACCCGCCCAACTTCTTACTACCTCCTCCTAACGATATATCATGCTGGTCTCAGCCTCTGCAGCAGCTGCTTACTTATGCACAACTTAACAACAAAGTGGACAATATTCACTACCGGAGTTCGCTCCTCTGTTTAAAGACAAAAAGGATCAGGAACGCACCGAATGTACCAGTTAACGAAGGCATTCGCTTGCACAAATTTCCGCCAATCAAAGGAGTAGTCAAAGTACATGTACTTTGTACCAAGTGTGTCAATAAAACTGATACACCTGGTACTCCATTGATTATGAATGTATGTACGGAGGACGAGACAAAAACAGACGAAATCACCACGCTTATCGAAGAACACCTATCTTCGGCTCAACATGCCGAGCACTGTTATGACATCCCCCGCCTGGTGTATTTCTCGCTATGTGTTATGTGCAACCTTTCCCAACATGGTATCGCATTAATGAAAAATCGTCTCGACAAGTCTTAACTACTAATCGACAGATGTTTGTCTGTTTGTCTGTCTGTCTGTCTGTTTGTTTGTCCCTCGATTTAGGGTAAGGATCAGGTAGGCGCGAGAGTAAGGATCAGGTAGGCGCGAGAGCCAGATAGTGATCCTCCAAGCCGTCTACGGCGACCTCGCAGACTATTTCCACGACCCGCGGCGGCTCTTTCAGCGCGCCATTCTCACGCCCCGTCGAAACGATGTTGTCGATGCTGACAACGCGCGCATGACCGCGGCCTTTTTTTCCCGGAGACGAGGCGTCGGAGTTCTTTTCGGCTGACTAGGCTGGGTCGAAAGACGACGCCTCGCTCGTTACAGTAGAGTTTTCAACTCCCTGACAACCAACGGCATGCTGACTTTGATCGCGAGCTTAATGTCTTCGCAACCTCGACCCGTCGCACGGCCACTGCAACGGTACCAGATACATGATCGATCGTGTCGTTGTCACCGAGGCTCCTCCAACCTGTATCGCTTAAGGCCCGCCTACGCCAAACGATCAACAAGAGCCAGGGCCAGACG
The DNA here is from genome assembly GCA_029834535.1 of Chrysophaeum taylorii. NCBI lineage: Eukaryota > Pelagophyceae > Pelagomonadales > Pelagomonadaceae > Chrysophaeum > Chrysophaeum taylorii. The sequence continues at coordinate 19,919 of JAQMWT010000543.1, read as the reverse complement.
CCCCGCGAGGTCGGCGTCCTCTTTCCCAAGCCCGTCTTCTGCCACGTCCAGCTCTACGTGGCTCTCTGTCGATCGGCATCCCCGAGGATATACTCATCTGGGTCGACGACTCCACCCTACCCCACACGTGCTGCGCAATACCGATAAGCCCCCTCACGGCGTCTACACGCGCACTGTAGGTGAACTTACTGGGACCAGGTGAACTTACTGGGGTTGGAGATTGGGACTAGGTGAGCTGAGTGACCAGGTGAAACTGGGACCAGGTGAACATACTGGGGCTTTTAGAGTAAAGGGTTTTTAGAGTAAACTCAAAGGTTGGCGGCGCGTGCGGATCAAAGCAGCTTAGATTGGCGGAGGCGAGAGCGACGAGCTCAAAGGAGTTGGTGTGAGCTAGGTGAACTTACTGACCAGGTGAACTTAACAGAAACAGGTGAACTTACTGGGTTTAGAGATTGGGAGTAGGTGAACTTACTGGCCTGCACTTGTTCTGCTTATCATGCAATAACGATCCCTCTGCTCATATTCGAGCTGCTATTCTGCGCTTTGGAAAGTCCATTCCGCTTAACAAGCTACTCAAAGACGCGCTACTAAAATATTTGACTGCTCACGATGTCGAATGCTCTGACAAAATAGTCAGCCCCGACGAGGATAATCTCCCTCTTCGTTTACAGCTTCCACATATCTCAATCGCAATCTCGAAGTACTCATCACGTCTTGGTCACTGTTACAGTCCGTCGAAGACAAAGTATGTGTCATCACAAACCCCGACGAACTCTTGTCCGTTCTCATTGAGTGTTTCGTTAATGATGTATCACGTCAGATTCATACTTCTTATCGTGAGACGTTGCCGCCGATGGTGGACTACTTCCGTAGTTTAGTCCCAGACCACCAGACAGCATTCAAAAATGTGCTTATCCAAACTGGTTACCCTTCTGTAATAATAGACTCCTTTCCGATACTAAATTGTCTGAAGTTGAGCGAGAACAAGCTGTGCTTAATCCCACAGCTGAGCCTTTCGATAATGAAACTCTCGATGATGTACCAGAAACTTCACGACTTCTAAATGAGGAAATCCAGTCTCTTTCTTTGCACATCGCTAAGCGTGATATGCAACTATCCGAACGTGACCAACGAATTTCCGATGCTTTGGAGACTATCACTCAACTTCAGAGTGCTAACGATGCTCTCACCGCACAGTTATCCGATAACACGAAACATGTGTCACTCTTGCATGATTTGTTTTCTAACTACCAGATGCACCAGGACGCTACATTACCCACCCTTGCTGTTTCAGCTCACCTTATCTCCAAGTCCATTATTGCTTCAGATGAACAGTCTCCTCCAAACACCTTTGAGGAGACACAACAACTCCTAATCGAAAATACACCTTTTGGTTTACACACCGCTATGTCTGATGCACAGGATCGTGTTATTCCTGCTACAGAACTGCGCACTCTACCACCTGCTGCTGCTATGTCCTACTTGTCTTCTGTCATGTCACCACTTGCTGATCTCTGCGACGCGACTACTATAAACAACACTACCACTAACGACCGGTTCGAAGATCATGGCGCTTCCTCTCCAGAATTAAAGAAACTCGAAGACAATAACTAACTTAACTAACTACTAACTTCAGACCTCTCCCGAGCATGGGAGCCAGGCCGGACCGACAGGTGCCAGTCCGGAATCACGGGCCTGTAGACGAGGAGCGCCGAAAGGTCGGTCGGCGGAGAGTGACCATCAAGCTTGTCGCCATGCGACGAGGAGATCGCGATGTGACTGACAACCAACTCGTCGATAACCTTCCGTCTTCGCCCCCCAGCCATACCCCGTCCCACTGCGAACGTTCCGGCTGCCAACCGGCCCGCCCGGGAGGCGAATAGGTGCCAACCTACGCCGGGAGGGCGGATGCCCTCGCAAGGCTCAGGATTCATGAGGCACCGTCCTCCATCGCAACCGCAGTCGGCGATCAGGGTAAGGGTACATGAAAGCATCGAGTAACATAAACATAAAACAACAACATAAACGATGAGGTTACATTACAATTAACATTAGGAGGAGGTTGGACGTGTTGTTACATTACGTAACGAATCAGCATCCACAATGTCAGATGTAAGGTCCAATTCATCATCACTATTGTCTTATATCCCTTACCCTGATCGCCGACTGTGGTTGCGATGGAGGACGGTGCCTCATGAATCCTGAGCCTTGCGAGGGCATCCGCCCTCCCGGCGTAGGTTGGCACCTATTCGCCTCCCGGGCGGGCCGGTTGGCAGCCGGAACGTTCGCAGTGGGACGGGGTATGGCCGGGGGGCGAAGACGGAAGGTTATCGACGAGTTGGTTGTCAGTCACATCGCGGTCTCCTCGTCGTATGGCGACAAGCTTGATGGTCACTCTCCGCCGACCGACCTTTCGGCGCTCCTCGTCTACAGGCCCGTGATTCCGGACTGGCACCTGTCGGTCCGGCCTGGCTCCCATGCTCGGGAGAGGTCTGAAGTTAGTTAGTTTAGTTCATGTATCGTACACAAGCTTCTCACTCATGAACGTCTGGAATGCATAAAGCAGTTCCCACACGTTGAGGGGGTCCAGAGCGTTACACTATTTGTGTACGACACTGGAGTTCTTCGCACCACTTTCCTTACTCCTACCTGAGGGTTTTCTATCCGTAATACGGCTTTCCCTTATACCTTCCTCCTTCCTTACCCTTCCGCAATTATTTATTTCATGACTATGAAGAATACAGTCTGAAGCTCTCTTCCAACACGGAGTAGGCCACCAGGTGCGTACCGTTAGGTACGGGGTTTTCTGTTTAATTAACAGTGACTTCGTTCCTCGTTGTCAGTGTAAACGCTTCTATGGGACCTAATTTCCTTAAGGAGGTAGGGCCTAAATCCCTACCTTGTGTAGTAGCATGTGACAAGCGGAATGGTATGTACACGCCTAAGACTGCACGCAGTCTCTACCATGTACCCGGAGAGGGTCAAATCTCTCCAACAACTCGTGGCTGCTGAAGATATTGTCTATGAGCCCGAGAAGATTGTCGAACTCAAAGGACTCAGTGAAGAAGACAAGTTAAAGCATATTGCTTCGATTCGCAAAGAAATTGAAGGATTGTGCTCCAACGGCGTCTTTAAGCTTGAGCCTTTACCGCCAGACCGTTCGTCTATCTCGACGAAACTCGTGCTGAAGATCAAGTATTTTGCTGACGGCACCCCAGACCGCTACAAAGCTCGTCTAGTTGCCCGATGTTTCTTGGTACGTGTAGACATTGACTTTTATGCCACATCCTCACCAACCGCAATGCTCGCCACCAACCGGTTATTGCTCGCCATCGCTGTCAAGCACAAGCTCCCGGTCGCGCATGTGGACATTCCCCAGGCATTCATCCAATCGGCACTCGACCGCCCGGTATGAATTGACTTACCTCGAGGAATACGTGTCTCGCAAAATCTTATCCATCAGATACAGAAGAACCACCCAGTTTCCAAGTTAGCTCTCCGACTCGTCATGGCTCTCTATGGTCTCAAACAGTCAGCTTTGTTGTGGAACATTAAGCTCGACTCTTTTCTTCGACAACATGAATTCGAACGCTCACAAGTCGATACTTACCTCTATATCAGTTGGGATCGATCTATCAACAGATGGGTTATACTATCCGTCTCAGTCGATGACCGATTGATCACTGGAACCAACACTGCCAAAATTACATCTCTTCGCACCGCTCTGGAGAAGGAATACGGCAAAGGTACGTGGCATGATAACATCAGATCCTTCCTTGGTATCGATGTACTCTACAATGTCGCCGCTGGTCACCTCACTATGAATGTAGTAGCGAAGATAAACAAGATGCTCGCCGAGCATAAACTCAACCTCCATACTATGGACGTCCCCTACTCGGACATCTCACTCAAAAGCCTTCTGCTAAGCTTCTCTCTGACTAGGCTCCCACTTTAGAAATACTACGCAAATATTTCCCTCACTACTGTGGCACTAGTATTTACTTGTCTCTCACATGTCGCCCAGATATTACTGCTTTGTGCAACAAATGCTGCAGGGGTATGCACAACCCTGAGTAGACCCACCTTCTGCACTTATATGTTTTACTTCGCGGTTTGAAGGGTACTCCGCATGATTATCTCGACTATTCATCCGACAGCCTCTCTATTACGCCCTTTATTCAGCATCTGACCAGCACATATTCTGAACTGCATCATCTTCGTTCGCCCATTATTTGTTTTACTGATGCCAGTTTCGCTGACCGTTCTGACCCTCGCTTAAGATCTCATTCTGGTGCCTGTATTTTCGTTTTTGGCAATCTCGTCTTCTGGTCTAGCAAACGCCAAACCCTTACTGCCAAAAGCACCATGGAAGCCGAACTCATCGCCGCCAACGCAGCCGCCGATGAATGTCCGTGGTTCCACAAACTCTTCTCCTCTCACCCTTATTTGTTTTCACGTGATCAAGCTCACGCTATTCCCCTGCTTATTGATAACGCTAGCGCACTACATGTCGCTAATCACCCTAAAGTCAGTGCTCCCTCTCGTCATATCAACTTACGAGAATTTCGCATTCGTGACTACCAGGCCAACTCGGTCATTCGTCCTCTCTGGTGTCCTACTCACTACCAGGTCGCTGATCATTTTCCCAAGCTTCTTCCACGCAGCTTATTCCACAAGTTCAAAAACGCCGATGGTGTTCACTCTACATCTTCTTCCCCACCATCCCATCGAGTCACTCTTTCTGCTACTCTTCCGCCGTACGACTCCGTCCAGAACATTCTCTATGTTCTTGTCGATGGCAAGACGCTTCCTGCTTAGTTTGATCCAGATTTCGCTCACCGAGTTCAATCTGTGAGGGCGTAGAGATAGAAAATTTGAACTAGGGTTAGTACCTTCTATTCTAGGGTTGGTTCCCTTAACTTTCGCACTCTTCGATTTAAGAAAACGCTGTGTTATTCGCACCGGCTGTCCTCGTTTTAGGAGACAGATTCGAGGGCAGACTACCACTGCCCACCGCTCTGCTGAAGGGTAACACAGTTGAAATTACTCTTCGCTACGCATTTACAATAAGGTGTTAAGTCCCCAACAAGTGTTGTTGGACAAATAATGTTCCCCAACAAGACTACCTAAAACCCTTCGGTTCTGTATGTTATCTGCATTTGGAATCGAACGATTTTCATAAATACGAACCCCGCTGTCGTCCCTACATTTACTTATGTGGCGCTAACGTTATCGACTCGCTGGTGACACCTCGTGCTAACCACTTAGCTGATGTTGTTCTTAATCCTGAGAACGGCCAACTCCGTGTCTCATCTACACTTACCTTTCCTAATCTAACCTATAAATCTCCTCCCGATTACGAACAATCCCCCCCACCTGCGCCTTCTCCTGGGGTACCCTTTTCTGTTCAAACCAGTGATGCGTTGCAGAGGGGGATTGCCGTGTCCACTGGCACTGAACACGAGAGGAGGAATTATTGTCAATATTGAACAGCTTAAAACGTTTTTTACAACGGGCCAAAATATATTTTCGTTTTATATCGATACAAGTGCAGGCCAGTAAGTTCACCGAGTCCCAATCTCTAACCCCAGTAAGTTCACCTAATCCCAGTAAGTTTCATCTAAGTTCACCTGGTCAGTAAGTTCACCTAGCTCTAACCAACTCCTTTGAGCTCGTCGCTCTCGCCTCCGCCAATCTAAGCTGCTTTGGTCCGCACGCGCCGCCAACCTTTGAGTTTACTCTAAAAACCCTTTACTCTGAAAACCCCCGTATGTTCACCTGGTCCCAGTTTCACCTGGTCACTCAGTCCACCTAGTCCCAATCTCAAACCCCAGTAAGTTCACGTGGTCCCAGTAAGTTCACCTATAGTGCGCGTGTAGACGCCGGGAGGGGGCTTATCGGCATTGCGCAGCACGTGTGGGGTAGGGTGGAGTCGTTGACCCAGAAGAGGATATCCTCGGGGTTGCCGATCGACAGAGAGCCACGTCGAGCTGGACGTGCCAGAAGACGGGCTTCGCCAAGAGGACGCCGACCTCGCGGGACGTCTGGCCCTGGCTCTTGTTGATCGTTTGGCGTAGGCGGGCCTTAAGCGATACAGGTTGGAGGAGCCTCGGTGACAACGACGCGATCGATCATGTATCTGGTACCGTTGCAGTGGCCGTGCGACGGGTCGAGGTTGCGAAGACATTAAGCTCGCGATCAAAGTCAGCATGCCGCTGGTTGTCAGGGAGTCGAAAACTCTACTGTAAAGAGCGAGGCGTCGTCTTCCGACCCAGCCTAGTCAGCCGAAAAGAACTCCGACGCCTCGTCTCCGGGAAAAAAAGGCCGCGGTCATGCGCGCGCTGTCAGCATCGACAACATCGTTTCGACGGGGCGTGAGAATGTCGCGCCGAAAGAGCCGCCGCGGGTCGTGGAAACAGTCTGCGAGGTCGCCGTAGACGGCTTGGAGGATCACTGCCTGGCTCGCGCGCCTACCTGATCCTTACCCTAAATCGAGGGACAAACAAACAAACAAACAGACAAACAAACAAACATCTGTCGATTAGTAGTTAGGACTATTTTAATATTATATCGTTTCCTTTGTATTTTTTCAATTTTCGCTTTGAAAACCCTCTCAGCGCGTCAGTACTTGGCTGTCCAGTACTTTTGAGAGGCGGTTGCGTCGATGGCCCTGAAGGTTGGTCGCAAAAAGAGCATCGTCGCGGACTACGTCGTCAAGGGACCTACGAATTGCGAGAATCAAACGACGTATTCTTGTGCGGCGCATGGCTGCACCTATTCGAAGGAGACGCAGACATGGACGGCGTCGTACTGGGCGGATCATATTGTTGGGTGCAAGTTTACTACTGATGAGGTCAAAATCGCCGTCGCCAAGTCCACCAGTACGACGAAGACGCGGGCCTTTTTGAGCACTATGGAGAAGAGGGCCACGGAACTGGTGACGTGCGCCATGTCTGAATCGATCTGCATCCCCTCTAAGCGAACAGCCGAGTCTGAGCCAGCCGCGAGCAGTAAGAGTAAGCAGGCCCGGGTCACTGGCTGCTTTGACCGTTGTGATGACGCGCGTCCACAGCGCATCACCGCGACGATCACCGAGTTCGTTGTCGGATGCGCTCTCCCGTTCTCCATCGCCACAGGTTGGTCTCCTGGACTCGCTGCACATCTTCGCCTGGCTGGTAGACCGTTCACAACGCCGACGTAAGATGAGCTTCTTAATGTGACAGACTGGGAAGACCACGGCATCAAGATAATCGAGCGGTTCTACCCAGACTCTACTGATCGCGAGGTGGCCTTCACCGAGCTCAAGCAGATCGCTCTCCGCCGGGGCCAGTGGGGCGCGCTCATCGAACGCAAGCAGTCCCTCATCAAACCGCCCGCCGACATGCGACTCAAGACGTCCACCGAGCGCGAGATCTTCAAGCAGTCGCGGATGATGTCTGTCGCCGACGACTGGCAAATCACCGGCATCAAGCAATTCCCAAAGATCACCCCCATCGCCATCCGCATCGGCGAGATGGCTGTCCAGTCTGCCGACGTCGAGCGAGTCTGCAAGACCCACAAGCTCATCCACACCTAGACGCGCAACCGCCTCTACACCCTCACCGTCCATCGCCTTCTCTTTACCTACATCAACTTCCGCCTCCTCAACAAGTGCACTGAGGAGCTCGGCGACTTCCTCATCCAGACGCTGAGCAACTGCCACGCTCCGACTACGAAGACCCAGCCGCAGTCGCCGATGACGCCCCCTTCGTCGCCGCAGTGCTCGACGACGAGAGCATTTCCGAGATATGTGAGATATAAGGTGGGCTGTTGGTCGTTGGTTTGTCTAATTTTGTATAGGCGTTTTTTATTTAAAAATGGCTTCTATATAATATCAATATAAAACGGGAAAAAAACGATATTATATTTTTGGCAATATAATATAGCGCCGTTCAATAGGGGGAATACCTCATCTCGCAACCAACGGTTAGCGATCGCAGGGTTAAGGTTTATAAGCCGTATTACGGATAGAAAACCCTCATGTATAAGGAGTAAGAAGAGTGGTGCGAAGAGCTCCGTGTCGTGCACAAATAGTGTAACGCTCTGGACAACTGAGAATACCGAATTGCGGTCTGGCTTGCGCAATGTTGTCACAAATATTAGTGACATGGAGAATCGACTATTCCCAGCCACTTCCAACACCAATATTCTGCAGGTGATCTTATTCAAAGTGTGTGAACTACTCAACGGGCTCACTCTCGCTCTGAACGACCAACATGACGTAACGTTTGGCTTGCCCGATGATGCTCTCATTCAACTTCAGCATGAGTTAATTCGCACGACTCATCATCCATCCTTGCAACAGACTGAGTCACTCCAAGACCCTTTTACTACACCTCAATTCAGTGAAGATCACCTCGATGAACTGCAATCGAGCAGTCTCATCCCGCAGATCCTAAATCAACCATTCGCGCTTACTCACCGCATTATACCTTAACACTGTTCTGCAAGAGCATCAGTCCTTCTTCTTCTGAACATCCTGAGGATGATGACGTTCCCGCTATATGTGAGATCCCTGAGGATCAAGCCATCTCCTCACCGTTACCGTTAACTACTTCACATTCGCCACCTTCTCTCAAGGCTTCTCTTGCCAAAAGCATTCAGAGTGTTACCTGTTGTTCTCAAGTAGTGAAGGCCTTGAGTTTCTGAAGGATAAGTTGCGACCGATACCTTCGACGGCATGGAATCGCAGGCAGTGCCTATGGCCTGCCGCGACAAGGCCAAGCTCGTCCGTGAGGCGGCGATGCGTGTCGTGGCCATCGGGGGGCCTGTCGCGAGCGCTTTGAAGAAGGCGCAGGCCACACACTGCGGCCTGGGCGAGCGTCAGCTACAGGGCGGTCGCGGGTCGCGTTGCGGCGATAAAGGAAGCCCAAATTGCGGCGATCATCAAAGAAAACGTGCCGCCGCCGCCGCCACCGCCGCCGACGACGACGGAGCTGCCACTCGAGGAGCGCCGGGAGCTCTGGATCAAAAAGGAGAGCGCGGACGGGGCGGGCGTCTTGGCTGACGGTCAGTCTCGCGGCCTCAAGAAGATCATGGACAGCTGCAGCGCGCTTTACGGCGAGGACGCGAAGTGGTCGGAGAAAAAACTCGGTGAGGATCGGATCTACGCCGCGTCGCCTTGAATCTCCTAGAGACGCTCGAGTGCTTAAGCCAGGCGTGGCGGGCTGCGGTCTAGCCCGAGGTCCACCGCAAGGCCTGGTCCAAGTCCGGCCTCTCCCCCTTCAACCAGCCCCTCTATTGGATCCAGCTCTACCAGGAGCAGCAGCAGGACGCCGCCCGCGTGGCGCCGGCGGGCGAACTCTCCACGGTTCTGAACACGTCTGCGCTGACGCTGTTCCCGCCTTCTCGGAAACGCGCCACACCTGCCACCAACGCCAGCCCGGACGCCGACCCAGAATCCGAAGCTCCCAACGCCGGCGGCGCTCGCCTGACATCTGCTGACCTCCAAAGCTGTCCTGGCGCCGCCAACTCCGCGGAGAAACTCCGGCTCTCGTACCTCAAGCAAGGTGTCTCGGCCATCAAGGGCTACTCGGCAAAGGCCATCGAGGAGCAGCTTGGCAAACACGCCTCGGAGCCTACACAACCCAGGACGCCGGGAAGATCGCCCTCCTTTGACACCTCGAAGCCCAGTTTGGCATGAAAATCCTCCTCTCCTGGCTCCCCGAGAGCCTTCGTGCAAAGTTTGCCCCCGGCAGCGAGAACGCGTGTGAGGCGCCACGCAAGAAAAAAAAGAAGCCCGACGACATAGACGCCTTCCAACTCAAAGCCAAGGCCGAGGAGTGCATAGCCAAGTCCGAACGCGCCTCGAAAGCCCATCGGGTGCCGCTTTCCCCCATTCGAGCTTCCAACACCACCTTAAGTGTCTGAGTCGCCCTCAGGCTCGCAGACACTCCTCTAACCTTTGCTTCTATGTTATTTGGGAGCCCAGACGGACCACCCGGAAGCATAGCAGAGCTCACCAGAAGTTCCGGAGTCGGGGCGTCCGTGGGGACTCGTAGGAGTCCGCTCACAACTTTCCTTCATAAACCCGCGTAACCCCCAAAAAATCACCGTCGGAGTGATGATTTTCGTGCCCGATTACTCGGATGACCGTCCACGCCGTTCGACCCCAGCTTCTCAGGACTTCGAAAGGGCACCATGAGTCGTTGTTTTGAACTTTTTGCGGGTCGAATGGCCGAGCACATCGCTCGTACGCCGCTCGCTCGCATTTTCCCCTTCACTTATTTGAGAATAACAGGTACCGCTCTGACCAAGTCGTCTAAGTCCTGACACCCTCGTGTCTGATGATGATAATGTTGTGCCACTTTATGTGACCTCTGAGGTGCACCTCTGGTTCATCCCGATCTCGTCCTTCTTATCATATTTCTCGAAAGAGATATCATGTTGCTCTGCTTCAAGACATCTCGAGGGGGTGCAGAGGAATCTGCTAACTCCTACCCCTATTTCCGTCCGTTGAGAACGCGATCTCTTCCTTATCCTTCTTCTCCCTTTTCACCAAATCAATAGTCTCTGATTTGTGCTCACGTTCATCATGGTCTAGCGCGCCCCGTAGGTATGTAGGATCACATGTTAACCTAGGTGTGTCTCTCTGTATCGTCTGTCGTGTGCTGAGGCTAGGGGGACCTAACCTTGTTCCCTGAAATCTGCCCTGCCAGACTCACACGGTGAGACGGGATGGTCCCTCCGTGACTTAATACCACTGCCTTGCGGAATATTCTGCATGACGAAGGCACTCTGGCACTCTTTGTCGAAAGTTTGCCAGGAGATCTACAAGCACATCGCCAACAATAATAGCAACAACCGCTACGACCGAGGTTGGGTTGACTTGTGCTTTACTTACGAGACCCGTACGTCTCCAAGAGCACAGCCTGAGGCTGACAGACTTTGTCATCCATCAGATTCCTCTCACATCCTGGAATACACACTGGACCTCTACAACTCTGCTCCCAACAATCCGGAAGACGAAAGGCGCCTCGTGCCCCCTGTCTCTTGGATCCCCTATGTGGAAAGTCTCTCTACTCACCAGAAACCCAAGTTACTTTTAACTCAGCTGTCGGATAACGCTGACTCTGAGCAGGATCATGCCGCTCATTCGTGTCACTTACTACCACAGCCTCTGGACCGTCGAAACCCCAGTTTAATGCAAGACGCCTCCGCAACTCGAAGGACGCTAGTCAACCATTCTCACGTAATGATTCGGCTACTATCGCCCTGGTGACTGCTATGTTACCAGAACACGTGGCCCTGGTCAATCTAATGACCGACCAGTGTACGCGCGCACGTTTGATCGATCTGCCCGATCTGATATGAAATTACTGGATCGTACAAAGCACACGATGCACGCCCTCTAAGATCAATGTAGAGAACTCTCTAAACATGCTTCGCAGAATGCGACTACGTCGCAACTGCAAGACAACATTAACAAGTAGTTTGAGACTCTCCTACAGTCTGCTGACATCATCGCAACTGCTTCTGACGCTAACACTGAAGTTCTCCGCCTTAATGATCAGCTTCAGTATACCGAAGATATGATGCGTGATGTTGACTTACATCTGCTTTCGACCGAAACGTCGTTAAACTATGGGCCAGAACAACCTACTGTGTCTGGACCCAACTCTACATCTCACTCTGGTTCCGATTGTCATGGCCCTACTAATGCCATTTCTACCTCTGCCGAGTCAGTCAAACTAACTGGGGCTGCTATCTCTCAGCTCTCTCCAGAGCAATTAAACCTGCTCTCGTCCCATGTCACTGCTGCCATGTGCCGTCAAATTACTGCTCAGTCTACAGCGCAGTCAAATAGTTCGTCACCAATACAAGCCACGCACACTGGACTGTCACCAGTTGACATCGACAATGGTTTAAGAGCCGACAATGGGGAACCTACTCCCCCAGTCGCCCCTATCAAATTTACTCAACTCATTGTCACGTCCAAGCTGTTAAACCTAACTAACTAACTTAACTAACTTCAGACCTCTCCCGAGCATGGGAGCCAGGCCGGACCGACAGGAGCCAGTCCGGAATCACGGGCCTGTAGACGAGGAGCGCCGAAAGGTCGGTCGGCGGAGAGTGACCATCAAGCTTGTCGCCATGCGACGAGGAGACCGCGATGTGACTGACAACCAACTCGTCGATAACCTTCCGTCTTCGCCCCCCGGCCATCATACCCCGCCCCACTGCGAACGTTCCGGCTGCCAACCGGCCCGCCCGGGAGGCGAATAGGTGCCAACCTACGCCGGGAGGGCGGATGCCCTCGCAAGGCTCAGGATTCATGAGGCACCGTCCTCCATCGCAACCGCAGTCGGCGATAAGGGTGCTGTTAAACCAACCTATATGTATGCAGCTAGCATCCCTTCTACCAGTGTCCACAGCGAAAATGCCTTTCTAACCAAATATATGAGGGAACATAACCCTCCCCATCACTTTCACTTTCTTTACTTAGATAGTTGTGCATCCATTTCGCTCATGACGACTTTTGACTTTGCAATCCCGAATCACATTGTCCCAATAGATCCCAAAAGTGCCCCTGTTGTCCAAACCGCTACAGGTCAACAGCAAGTTTCACACATCATGCTAACAAAGAACATCCTCACACCTATACCAGACCACCCAGGAATCGGCTATGTGAAAATTGATTATGCTCTGTTCCTCAAACCGGTGCAAGGACGACGTCTCTTCATTGTGAGTGCACCCGAGTGGAACAAGGCCCAACTAACCGTCACCCTCGACGATAGCGAACAACCAAGTCCGTCCAATCTACCTAGCCTTGTTGACACGGATGTAAAGGCGCCCATTCATTTTGTGGTCCGCGTTTTACCAGCGTTGCCTTGTTTACGTTATGTTCTTGCGCGCGACAGAAACATCGAATTACGATCACTTGCATTTCCTCTGACAAGGTAAAATGAAAATCGCGACCTGTGTCACTACTATGCCTACCTTCTCAAGAAACTACATTCGCGCCCTTGGTTCCGTCCTTTACTACTCAACCTTCGTAAGCGTAATGACTACGTACGGAGCAATACCAAACCACTGATCTTAAAGTTGTTGTCGAGTCTGATGATACTATTGTGCGCATGTTACGCAGACGATTCCCATATGTGTTAATTTTCCAATCCCTCCCTTCCTTTATCAATCACCTTCACTCTATCACTGAAGAGGAGAGACGGAAACTGTATTGTGACATCATAGAATTCACACCACCTTGCACGAACCGCAATCTGTCGAAGAACACCAAAACCCCGGACTTAATCAGTTTACTTGACGATGCTCTATTTGACAGCATGCTCACCGTTATTAAGTTGCTCAAGCCCCTCGTTCTTCTAGCAGAGATGACTCCCCCACACAAGCAGGTACACCGGGATCGTACTTCCGTGGTCAACCTTATCCACGCTACACTCAATTATACGGTCGATGTGGTCGATCGATCTCCAACGTTCGTTTGTGGCGACTACCAATCCAGAGAGAGATGGATCTGTGTTGCTCGTAGATATAACACAGGCAGCATTGATGTGCTTTCCTGGCCCAATCAACACCCTAAACGATTTTTGGACATTGCTGACGATATCAACTCTAGCTCAAAGTCCCTCTGGCTCTCCAAAGATCATGCTAAAGACTGGATTCGCATCTACCCTGATCCTCCTTTGGTTCCTTTACCTAAAACCTTTCCTTTGCACACCCGCGCAGGCTCTGATCGCTAAGCCTTCGCGAACTTGAAACCTTAAATCTTCTGTTCCTCAGGCTTCATTCCCAACAAGCTCTCGAACAATCCTCCCAAACGTCGCATCCTCAATGCACTTATCATAACTTGGGCTTTACGAGATCATCCAATCAGCCTCTGCAGGGATCGTCTAATCCCATCCGCCTCACGGCATTCGTTACTCTCTACAATGTCTTCGCCAGGCCTTCGCCTAGCACACCCACTCCTGTGTCCTATGTGTCACGATTTTCGAAACTAACCAATCTGCACACTGGTTAGTTCTTGCAAAGTCTTCATCCACCTACAACATCCACTTCCGTACCAGTGGCCAACACTCCGAAGGCAACCTCCTAGTTGAGAACACGGCTAGTAAGTACAGGGCTTCGATTGATCCATTTGGATCTACCTACACGCTCACCGCTTCCGATAACCCCGCCGACAAAACGATTCACTTGGACTCGTTCCAAGGCTACCGTTGGCTAGTACAAGCGCACCCTCAGGTCGACACTGCTCACGGCTCTCTTCCTGCCATCCACAGTCTACTAACTCCGTGCGCACTGGTTATGCAAAACTGTGTCGCCTACGACTCAGCTTGCGACCGATTCTTGTTTAAGGACAGGTACTTTGCCCTATGAGATTATCATCTACCCCACAGTCGGCATCTTGGCTACTTACGGGATAGCGATCGCAAACTTGGCCCCAAAACCCACTCCATGCTTGCCCCCTTGCCCACATTACGGGAATACGCCAACATCATCCTACTCGATCCACGTAATGGCCAACTTCGATATCCAACGCGCCCCGAGCTCATTAGAGCAAACAACCACACTCGCCCTCAAGAGTCCTTCTTGCTTTCGCTGGAGAATGATCTTTGCTGTGATCTTCTCAGAAATGCTTTACCGGCTGGCACTTATCATGCGCTCTATACGCATATCTGCCGCATAATTGTCGACAAGAAGTCCCTCATATTGGACCCTACCTTTCAACATGATACTGCCATTCGGAAGAAGACTTATGTGTCTACTTTTCTCACTCGCGAACTGTCCCCTTTCAGTCACAGTTCTGACACGGTTTCTCAGGCAGACGCATTCATAAGCCATATCGCCCACCGAAGCTGGACCGAAATGTTGTTAAACTACCGCTCCTCATGAAATACACCTGAAGAAGCACTTGCCTCGTCCGATGACAGCAACGTCCCCTCCTTAGACTCGGCTACTGAGCTCAAATTTAGCGTTCGGAGCAAACGACACATACCCGTTAAGTCGATTCCTCGCAAATCCCTCCCGCATGGCACTGTCGAATACCAAAACGCGAAAGAACGCGCCAACCGCTTCCGCAGGTTCGCCATTTCCCTGACAATGTGGCAGCCAAAGCTCCGACGTCCTTGCACGTCCTGGCTTTTCGGCATCCGACATCCCCGATCGAGATATCTGTATGGACTGCATCTGCCATAACGAACGTCACCGCCACGATCCTCATAATCAAACCAAGCCCAACTTTGAACAGACTCACTAACCAGGTGATGTCTGGGCTTGTGATGGAGGCTACGTGACAATTCCTTCGGAATGGGGCGGCTACACTCACATCATACTCTTTGAGGAGCTGCTGTCGAAATTCTTGCTGGCGTATTTTACGCGCACTACTAACGCAACTGAGTTCGCGCAGGCCCTGGACTTTCTGCACGCCTTTTGCAGAACCCAACTTAATGTCCGCTTGCGCACAGTCAAATCTGACGCGTGTCGTCCATACTTCAGCTTGCATGTGACAACACCCTACCGTGTCGATAAAGGCATTAACCTTGTTGCTTTCCCGCCTTACCTACACCATTTCAATCATGAGGTCGAACAAAGTATAGGCTTCATTGCCTCTGCCTCCTCAACTCGCCTTCGTAGTCTTATCATTGCACACTACCGTGGCGCCAAAATTGTAGAGCCGGCAATTCACTTTCCATGGGCTGTGATCCACACCATCCAGTCCTATAATATCTTGCCTAGCGCCTCCCTAGAACGTATCCACACCCGCAACAGTTTCCTTACAACCAATCGAGCTCCCCTCAACCTGGCTTTCTTAAAATCTTTGGTAGTGAGTTCTTCCTTCTCCTGGAACCTCATGAACACCGTAAGTACGAACCGTCACGCCGCGGATATCTTTTCTTATGCTGCACCAACTCGCAAAACCCACTTATCTCTCCACATGTCGATCATCAGGCAGATGTCGTTCTCAACCCGGAGAACGGACAACTTCGCGTCTCCTCCAAGCTTACCTTCACATTCATGCTTCACCGTTACACTCTTGATCCTGAACATGCTCCTCCACCTGATGCTCCACCTGTTCCTTTAAGAATTACGCCCCATCGAGATGATGACCCCGATGATGCGTTGCAGAGGGGGAATCAAACTCTGAGGGGGCACACCCCTAATCCTGCTCCCCCTTCACCCGCTCCCGCTCCGTCCTCGTCTCAGACTCAGTCTCCAGACACCAACCCCTCAGCTTCTCCAGCTGATGACGACACCACTATTTCGCCACCGCCAATCCTACCGTCTTACAAGGACCTGTTTTCACAAAATAACCTCGAACTTGTCCCAGGTTCCCGGCGCCCTAACAACCGCAAGGCCTCCTCCATGGCATCTATCACTGCCCGGCTGCAAGCCTCTACTGTTGGCGCCTACAAATCCGCTGGTGGCAAACTCGCTGATTTTCGATGGGATCTTCAACATCGCTTCCTCGATTTCGAATCTCCCGAACTCTCCACCCTCAACACCTCTGGTGGCATCCATTGGACAGCTATTTGCCCAGAGGGGGAACAGACTTTGCTGGTACTGGAGAGATTTGACCCTCTCCGGGTGTATGGTAGAGACCGCGTACGGTCTTAGGTGTGACTAGACCATCCCGCACGTCACGTGCTACTACACAAGGTAGGTATTGAGCTCCTCACTTCCCAGGGACAATAGATCCCGGAGAAGCTTTCACACTGACAACGAGGAACAGAGCTAATGCCACATAAACAATTGACACTGGACCTTATGGCACGCAAGGGCGGATTTCCCCTATATAAAAGAAAACACTGGACGAGATCTCATCGTGGCTAGGTAGGTTGAAAGCGGAAGGGGGGGGGTAAGGGATGAGGGAAAGCCGTATTAACTCGGAGAGAAAACCCTCATAAGAGAAAGAGGTAAGGAGTATGTGGTACGAAGAACTCCAGAGAGTCGTATACGATAGGAGCCAACTCTCTCGACCCCCTCAACGTGTGGGACATGCTTTAAATGTTCCAGGCGTTCTTGAGAGTGCACAGATCGTACACCAGACGTGAAACGTCGAACAATTATAAACAAAACACAACAAACAAACAGGAGGAAACAAGGATTTAGGCGTTTGCGCCGAACCGGAGTTACGTGTGGTGATATTGCGCAAAGACGTTTCATTCACATTTGAAGGTGAACTGCAATCGAGTTCGTCTTCATCTCCATCAGCATCATCAGCCGTCTCTTCTTCTAATTGCTGGCTAGTCGCATTGTGAAGAGCTTCATCATTGTCACTGTCATTATCCGCATTCCAGCATGAAAATTAAACAACGTGCTTAATGGTGGCATGAGGGCAGACAAGTATGAAACAGAAGCTGCGGCAGATAGTTGGCGAAGTTCAGATGCGGGTATTATATCTCCATCAACATCGGATATAGTGTCCTGGAGATTTTGAATGGTTTCCTCGAGCTTACTTTGTCGCTCAGGGTCATCTTCTTCGAGATTTTGCATTGATCCCACGAATAGTTGGGAGACCCGCTGAGTAAGCTCGCACAGCACAGGTAAATAAGTGTCCTGAAAATTTTGCCTGTCTTTAGACGATCGTCCAGTAGACTTAGACTCTTCGTATTTCGAACACAGCGTTTTTCTGGACGTTCCAAATTTGTTGTGAGTTTATTGGTGATTTCTTGTGCCGAAGCCAGTTGAGTGGCTGCGAGTTGGTTGGATAATTCCAGCACTTTGGTTTCCAAGGCTTGAAGTTTAAGAGAGCCATCAGAAACATCATCAGAGAATGAGACAGTCGGCTTAACAGGAGGAGTAGACACCACCTGTGTGTTCTGGCTGAGCTTAGAGGAGAACTCTTTGATTACGGCAGATGGGTGCTTGGTCCTGCGTAAGACACTAGCAAATTGGCTCTGATTCTCCGAGGATAATCCGGAGAAGTATTCTAGAAACGTGGGCGAAGCTGAAGGGTCGGAAGCGGATGTCAAATCGTGCTGTTTGAGTGTGCACGACACGTATAGGTCGAGCAGAAGATCAAGAAGAGCGTTAGGATCGTTGATGATAGAACATTGGATCTGCGTCGAATGGAGAAGCGACCAACAAGCGATGAGATGCACCAGACCTGTTACAGTCATTTGCGGGAGTTGGAGATAAATAGATCCAGTATCACAGGTTCTGCCAAGAAGTGATCGCTACTAATGTTTCGAGCGACTAAGCGACGTAGGAGAGATCCCTTAAGCTCTTTGTTTACGATGATGTCTTTGCTAAACCTGATTATGGCATCGCGGACATGAGCGGCGGGATCTTCTGAACATGGCAATCGATGTGTGTCTAAACAAGACTTAAGTTTTGGAGTGCCATGGAAGGACAACATGCAAATGGCACAGATTGCCAAATACATATGGCGTGGGACATTGAACCTGTGTTTCTTGTGATCATCAGAACCAAGATGTGTTCGAACTAACTCCATAGTATCGTCAGATTTTATAACGTCTTCAGAGCCTGTAGCGATCACAAAAGGTGTGCCAGGGGCAGAAGAATCCTCCAGGAGACATTTGGTACACAGAAGAGAGATTTTAGGAGCATCTCCCAGGAAGGGAAGATGCATGGCACGAATGCCTTCGTTAGCGGGTACATCATTGAAGGATCGTATCCAGTTGAAACCCGCACATGAAATGTATATTAGAAACATCGCATGTGTCATATGATTCTTGCACAACAACCTGTGCAGACTTATATGCCAATTCATTTGTTATGGGCAAAGGCTGCCGATAATTCAGGTTACTGAAGCCTTCGAAGATAGAATTACCCTCCAACATAGCGACCAGATCAATCTTAGCATGGTCACGTATAAAATATTCGCTAGTGGCCTACTGCGACAGTCTTTAATACAGGCACAGTGGACGGCGGCGGAGATTTGCCCTCCAACACAGCGACCAGATCAAGCTTAGTATGATCACGTAGAAAATATTCACTAGTGGCTTACTGCGACAGTCTTTAATGCAGGCACAGTGGACGGCGGCGGAGATTTAGCAGCAGCCAAGTAGGTCGCTTTGCGAAGATTAATTGCTGTGGCAGCGATACGCTCGCGAACTGCGGGCGAAGTTGGCATTAATGATAACGGTCGGCCACGAGCATACGAGTGTCGTCTGTTGGCAGCAGCAACATCCCGGGAGGAGTTCACGATTACTTCATGGACGGGAAGGCTGAAAACAGATCAGTAGGTGACAGCAGACATGAGTTGAGCGATGAAACTTGTACACGTACGTTGCCGCGAGGGCTAGTTTAATGTCATTGCGGACATAGAGAAGGGGGTAAGGTTTGAGCGTCTACTTGGACGATGGGTTGATGTAAACCAAGCAAATTGCGAAACGTCGAGAAGAGGGGAGCACCAAAGGGCTTAGTGAAGCCATCGGCAACATTATGGGTGCCAGAAATATGGTGCAGCCGGATACGTTTGAGCTGAATATAGTCTCTTATACGAAACCAGCGCGTGCTGATGGCCTTAGCCTTGGTCGCACTATCCGGATTATTGGAGAGATGGATAGCAGAGGCAGAATCTCCAAGGATAGGACTGTTGCGGATGAAGGACATGTCCGACGGCAGTGGATTGTCGTGGGCATCGTAATCTAACAGCAGATCTTTCCCAGGAGGCTGACGAAGATAGTATCGGGGATTTACAGTGAGGGCCATCTCAGTCATGAGCTTGCGCAACCAAACCAACTCATCAGCACAGGTGTTGCGTGCAATTAAATCACTCTCATGCGTGGAAGTAGCAGTGATAGGCCGCAGTCTGGACTTCCACATAACAAGGGAGCCATACAGATAGAGTGCGTATCCAGTCGTGCTTGTGGCGGCAACTCCTGACCGCTAAGGCTTACCCTCCCTTCTCGAGGCTTGATACAGCAAAAAAAAAACAAAACAACAAAACACCAACA
>JAQMWT010000542.1:0-59248 GCA_029834535.1 Chrysophaeum taylorii | reverse complement strand
GTCGCAGCGAGCGCTGGCCGGCCGGCCGGCCAAAAAAAGCTGTTCTTTTTTTCTTTCTCACACACACACACACACACACACGTTTTGTACGCTTTTTTCTTCTTCTACCGCCGAAGGCTTTTTTTCTTCTACCACCACCTTCGGCGGTCGTCATGATCACCATCATCATCATCAAAGTATTGAATGTCGGGTAGATGTCGGGGATGAAGGCTCTGGATGGCGGGGTCGCGGTACTCGGTGTAGTTGCGGCCGTCGTAGGTAATGAAGCGCATGACGACGTAGGGGGCACGGTTTTCAGGGTTCGCGCGGATCACTCGCGTTTGTCCTCCTCAGGTGGGTCGGGACGCGTTGTCGTCAAAGGTAAAAACGAGGGTATAAGTCGCGTCGAGCATAGAAGGGGAGGGCGTCGTCGGTTCGGGTGGTGTAGGTGTCGACGACGCTGAAATCGAGGTAGGGTACGGTCGCGTTAGGGACAAAAGTTCCGTTCACGACTGCGAATCGCGGGAGAACCGGTCCGGGCTGGGCGGTGACGTAGGCGTGGGAATAGTCTGGAAAGAGGGAATTCGTACTCCAGGGAAAAAGAATTCCGTTCGCGGCCCAAAATATTTGGCAGACGTCCTCGACAAATACTGGCGACGCCGCCGAGCGCGGAAGAGAGGCGCAGGCGGACGCCTGGGTCCAACGGGTCGAGCAAACAGTCTCCATCGTAGACGTCGAAGAGCGCAGCGTCGCATCGCGGTCCATGACAGTTGGGTCGACGTAGAATCTCTGCAACACAAACCTAACCTCCGGCGCCGGCTCGACCGCGTATTTTTGGACTCCTTCGCGTAGTAATCGTAAAGCGGCGGCGCCGGATCCAGATTTCCGAACCTGTCGTACACCATCAGGTCGCCCTGGTAAATCCCCGGACCCTTGCGGAACTCCCCACAAATCGATACGACGCGCGAGACGGAATCACAGTCACATAATACGTGGCGATCGCGCTCGGGACGGCGACGTCAAGAACGTCCATCGAACGGTTCTCGAAGTCAAACTCCGAGATGAGCGCCCACGACCGCCGCACCTTCACTGCCTCCTCGACCTCGAGGCCTGCGACGACGACCATCGCAGATACGATAACCTTCCGCCTCATTGGTTGGAACCTCTTTCGTTAGTTCTTATATTCACGCACGACGAGGGTTTGCGTTCGATTGCGTCATCAGCTACTGTCAGGATGGGATGCTTGCTTACCTTACCCCGGTGAATATCGGAAGGATTTTGATTGCTGCGGGCCTTGTTGTCATGATGACGGTCAGGAGCTTGATTAAAACAAGCCCGTCGTCGCAGGCAGAACACCGCCCGTGCTTCACCTCAGGCGCCGAGTTTTTCGTAGAGATGGGAAGACGTTTCATGTAGTAGAGATAAGAAATTTTTAGTGTTAGCCCCTCCCCCACTTGACCTCACTCACACTAAACAACCCCAAAATCTCAAACGCTGCGGTCACCACCGTGCTGCTCTTGTGTCGTCGTCCTTAGAGGACGGACGAAAAGCTGCACTACCACTGCCACCATTCTCTCTCTACCACCAGAGGCACAGTGATTTTTACTGTTCTCTAGGTTTGGACCCATTCCGGTACTGGTAGAGGAGAAACGTCCTCCTCCGAAAGACATCGATCGACGTCGACTTCGGACAAAGACTCAGGATTTCCAGAAAAGAGCAATCTCCTCAAGTTCCTGAAAATTTTAAAATTTTAAGACCGTAGTTCCTGAAAATTTTAAGACCGCCGTAGTCAAGTTTCATCGCTTGCGCTACTGTTGGTGAACAAGTGTGAACAAAGTGTGAATGCCTAACCAACAACGCGCAAAACGCAACCCCAAACGATACTACCACAACCCCGTCCTGGTCTGCTGGGCACAACAAGCTCTCTGGCACCAGCTCCAAGCAAATTTGCAACAGCTCAAAGCTTATTTTATGATCAACTCGCCGCTGATCAAGCTATATTCTCAAAGCCAGAATCGCCGCTGATTACGCTAATCTCAGAGCCAAAATCACTGCCGCAATCCAAGCTCGAGACGAGCAACCAACCCACAACCGCCACCGCACAGCAACCTCCCAACCGCAAGCAACTTCTCACGAAGTCGCGACCCAAGACCCGGTCATCTCGATGGTCACCCTCCTACTGTTCAAAAAAGGTTCTCGAACATCAACAGAACCCACCTCCTGCCGTTCTCTATATAGTTAGAGTTCCCAACACGGTGTGGTTTTTGGCGGGTGGGCTGTGGCGGCCTCTATCACTCGGACCTTAAACGCGCTCTTCCGGCGACGGCTTCTACAGCGTGCCGCGAGAGGCGAAGAGAATGAATGACTCACCATCAGATACTCAATGATTTTTTACCACCCAAGAGCTTGCTTGTCCCGAAATCTATCTACATTTTGGTTTTGACAGCTTTGTAGCTTTCTTTGGCTGCAATTGAACTTCACACAAACTTCCACGTCTTTTACGTCATCTTCGACGAAGGCCGCGAAAGATCGCATTGCTTCAACACCAGGACTTTTCGACCAAGTCGAGGACGAGGAGATCCGTGCGGTGGCGGACGACATGCTGCCACGGAATCAAGGGACGCCGCGTCGTCGGGAAACCGAAGGCCGCCCTCCACATACATGTCCCCAAGATGTGCGAAGGTCTTGTGGCCACGGCGCTAAGTGGAGCTGGCATCGGGCATTGCCCCCCGAGGTCGTGAAAAATTTTTGACAAGGAGCACCTCATCTCGCTCTGCAACTTGGTCTTCCGGCAGGCGAACGTCATGAACATCCACCACCGCGATGCCATCAGCGCTGTAGTCTGCGGAGCCTTCCATTGACACGCTAATGCGGGACGAGCTACGACTGACGTTGCAGATGGCGCAACTCCCATGTCACCAAGGTCGGGCGTTCTTATCGCGTCGTTCAACGGGACGAGTGGGTTCCCGACGTGGGCGTGTTCTGTACTTAGTGAGAAACTCCTCTTTTGGTCTCGAGCCACGGTCCCCGCTTCATCAGTTGACGCCGAACCTCGTCCAGACGACCGACCTCAACCTCGATCGTTTCATGTCAAACGACTCGCGTCGATGACGCAGTGGACGTCCGTGCACGAGCACGAACTGCGTGGCGGGATTCGTGGTGCCGTGATTGAATTTGTGAAGGGAAGCTACGACCAATACTGGGCCGATCCTGTAGCTGATTGGGACCGTAAGTTCGTGATCGACACGTCGTTTGTGATAGGCTGCATACTTTGTGGTACCCTTCGATTTGTGCAGAATGGAGGCCACCTCGATGTGGATCGACTGATACGTCCGGACGAGCGGCCCGCTGCTTCCATTGGATATGGTCCACATGACGCTGCGCGCGGTCACTCCGACGTCGAGACGAGTAGCACCACGCAAGACGAGAGAAGTACCTCCGGGATTTCTCAACCGCCGTCTGAGCATTGTTATCTCATCTCAATCGAAGCGACGCTGCGCTCTCGGATTTATGGGTCGAGTTTAAGGCAAAGGCGTCGAACATCATGGCGGGAGTCACTCGATTTCCGAATAAAGACCAGGCTCTCTCCGCTGTGATTAACGAGTATATGAACAAAGCATCATCGACACTGCTGGAAGAATGTCGCGATTTTTGTAATGGCATGACTCACGCGACTCACGCGGACCCTCTCTTGGGAATTAGAGTCCGAATATGGAAAAGAATATCGAATATATGGAAAAGAATATCGAGGAAATGAAGTTGCTTACGCAGGAACTCATGTCCAAAATTAAAGAGATCGAGCACAGCAAGGAGAAACGCGCAAGATGGCGGAATGCAACCCCGGTGATAGTGCAATTCGTGATTTTTTATGAGCTCGATTGGCTCTCCGGAAACGAGGAAGGACACCCAGATGAGAACAAAGACGAGCGCATGTCGCCGATTAGCCCGCGATCGGGGCTCACCCCCACCAGAAGACGATGAGCCTTTCGAATACGACGATCCTTGCAAGAAATTTGTCGTTGACGAAGGAACCAAAGCCTGGATCCGCAAGATTTGGCACACAGACACAATCCTGAAAGACATCCGTCGACATGATCGAACGGCGGAACACCATGCTTTTGTGCAGCTCGCCAAAGCGTATTATGCAATGACGACAATAAGAGAGTTCTTTACGACGAGCTCTAAAGGGCTGCCCAGGTTGTCTGCGGAGTGCGAGAACCTCTACCGATTTAACGCAGGCTCACGTCGCACTTACAATTGAAATCAAACAAGCCACGATTCGCGAGGGGAAAGGCATGGGCACCCTAGGAGGCTGAAAGGGTGCAGTCACGCGAGGGTGTTTAATGAATGCAAGCGCACGGACATGCGAGGCGCTGTATCCCTCCAATTATTTCGCGTCCCCATCTTGCTCTTTCTTTGTCTTGCCTCTCTCTGCGCCCTTCTTTATTGTCCCCACTTTTCTCTCGCTCCGCCCATGTCCCTGCTCCTGTCTCACACCTTTTCTTCGCCTTGTTGCTCCTTCTTCTTGGCCCCGCCCGCTTGTCATTTTTTTATTTCCCTGCTCATCCATTCTGCCTCAGCAGAATGGAGTTGCTTACCATAGTAATAATATATGCTCGTCGATGTCACGATTAGGGGCGCCTTTCACTTCGGCCCCTCATTCATTCTCGAACGGGCCTCGACGATTTTTGTTTTCTGAGGAAAATCCGCCCAATCCGCTCGTGGTGCCTCCTATTTAGCAGGCGTCACACGAGGTACGAAGGGAAAGTGAGCTGGGTGCCACCGTCACAACGTGCGACCATTGTGCTCCTCCGGGGGAACTAACACAGAGCTAGATTTTAGGAGTGCATGCGACCTAGTTAACTAATAAGTGATTAAAAAGTCGACTGCTACGAGGGTTTTGTTTCTAATCCTAACTACTAATCGACAGATGTTTGTCTGTCTGTTTGTTTGTTTGTCTGTCTGTCTGTTTGTCCCTCGATTTAGGGTAAGGATCAGGTAGGCGCGAGAGTAAGGATCAGGTAGGCGCGAGAGCCAGACAGTGATCCTCCAAGCCGTCTACGGCGACCTCGCAGACTATTTCCACGACCCGCGGCGGCTCTTTCAGCGCGCCATTCTCACGCCCCGTCGAAACGATGTTGTCGATGCTGACAACGCGCGCATGACCGCGGCCTTTCCCGGAGACGAGGCGTCGGAGTTCTTTTTGGCAGACTAGGTTGGGTCGGAAGACGACGCCTCGCTCTTTACAGTCGAGTTTTCAACTCCCTGACAACCAACGGCATGCTGATTTTGAGCGCGAGCTGAAGGTCTTCGCAACCTCGACCCGTCGCACGGCCACTGCAACGTACCAGATACATGATCGATCGTGTCGCTTGTCAAGACAGACAAACATCTGTCGACGGGTAGTAAGGACAAGAGCCAGGGCCGGACGCCCGCGACGGCGTCCTCTGCCCGTCTTCTGCCACGTCCAGCTCTACGTGGCTCTCTGTCGATCGGCAACCCCTACTACCCACCCTACCCCACGCAGCGTAATACCGATAAGGCTCACTCTTCGTCGCATCGCGTCCGGCGGTATGCAGCACTTACCCTGGCGGGGGCTCCGTCCTCTCGCCTGCCCGCCTCGGCATACCCCTACGTCCTGCGCGTCTTATTCCGCCCGTCAGGCACATCCTCATACCCCACAAACCCACCCACATCCTTCATGCCCCTCCCGGCGTCTACACGCGCACTATAAGAACTTACTGGGACCAGGTGACCAGGTGAACTTACTGGGGTTAGAGATTGGGACTAGGTGAACTTACTGGCCTGCACTTGTCCTAACTACTAATCGACAGATGTTTGTCTGTCTGTCTGTTTGTTTGTTTGTCCCTCGGTAAGGAGGGCCCGCGAGCCACACAGTGATCCTCCAAGCCGTCTACGGCGACCTCGCAGACTATTTCCACGACCGCGCGGCGCGCCATTCTCACGCCCGTCGAAACGATGTTGTCGATGCTGACAACACGCGCATGACCGCGGCCTTTTTCCCGGAGACGAGGCGTCGGAGTTCTTTTCGGCCGACTAGGTTGGTTCGGAAGACGACGCCTCGCTCTCAAGAGTCGAGTTTTAAACTCTGACAACCAACGGCATGCTGACTTTGATCGCGAGCTTAAAGTCTTCGCAACCTCGACCCGTCGCACGGCCACTGCAACGGTACCAGATACATGATCGATCGTGTCGTTGTCACCGAGGCTCCTCCAACCTGTATCCCGTAAGGCCCGCCGACGCCAAACGATCACCAAGAGCCAGGGCCAGACGCCCCGCGAGGTCGGCGTCCTCTGGCGCTTCCGTCTTCTGCCACGTCCAGCTCTACGTGGCTCTCTGTCGATCGGCAACCCCGGGATATCCTCTGAGTCGACGACCCACCCTACCCTGTGCTGCAATACCGATAAGCCCTCCCGGCGTCTACACGCGCACCGCGTTCCGCCTGCACCGCACTGGTTTAGACGTACTCAGGTGAACCGCAGGATCGCAAACTTACTGCACAGCGGAACTTATTGTTTTAGAGGAACGCCAAGCAGCGGCGTGCGCGATCAAGCAAGCTTAGATTGGTGGCGCGCGAACAGCCTCGCTTAATGGGGTGAGTGGATGAGCACGAGTGGGCTTACGAACTTACTGGGGTTAGAGATTGGGACTAGGTGAACTTACTGGGACCAGGTGAACTTACTGGGGTTAGAGATTGGGACCAGGTAAACTTACTGGCGAACTTACTGGCCTGCACTTGTATGTAGTTAAAAGAGAAGCCACGATGTTCTCGCGTCGAAGGAAATGGATACAGCGCTCTGGCCCCGCGCGGCCGAGTTGGTGCCCTCTCGCAGACAAACTCACCCACGAGATGAGGTGCATCGCGCGTGCCTTGGCAGGTTGAGCTCAGAAGTGTGTTTTCTTGCTGTCGTGCGAGATTGTCTTGATTGGCCGACACGCAGCAAACCATCCTCGCACTTTTGGCGCTTTCTTCCTTCGTTCCCAGGGGGGTCCATCAACCTACGTCCGTCGGTTGGGCACGTGGCCTGATGGAATTACCGGGCTCAAGATCGATTACAGCGCGAAGCCACTGTCATCAACGAGCTCAGAAACGCCGAATCAACGTGAAACATTACCACATCGGGTGGATCGTCCTGCGAACAGACCTGTCGCGCGCCCAGAGCCGCCAGGGCACGCACAAGCTCGTCGAGATACCTCTCAGCATGCACCAGCAGCAATGTCGACGTTATCCGTACCGCCGCGTTCCAACAGCTTTGGTGTACTGGAGCACGACGCACCGAGAGGAGCAGCGTTTCGGGCAGGAGAACCTGACCTCCACGACCCGGGTCAAGGTGCGCTTGGTGGTTTGGGCCAAAAGCTACCCATGCGTCGCGCTCGATGAAGAAGACTGGCCACTGCTTCCGCGACGTGGCAAGAAACATGTGTGTGTAGCCTGGCTGGAAACGAAAGGCGATCTCTGGGTTGACATACGAAGCGAAAGTGAGCTGCGCCACCGTCACATGCGACCCCACGTTCTCCTCGAGGGGGAACTAACGCAGAGCTAGATTTTAGAGTGCATGCAACCTAGTTAACTAATAAGTGGTCGACTGCTACGAGGGTTTTGTTTCTAATATGTAGTTAAAAGAGAAGCCACGATGTTCTCGCGTCGAAGGAAATGGATACAGCGCTCTGGCCCCCGCGGCCGAGCCGCTCGCAGACAAACTCACCCACGAGATGATGCATCGCGCGTGCCTTGGCAGGTTGAGCTCAGAAGTGTGTTTTCTTGCTGTCGTGCGAGATTTTCGTCTTGATTGGCTGACACGCAGGGCACCATCCTCGTGCACTTTTTGGCGCTTTCTTCCTTCTTCGTTCCTGGGATCCATCAACTCACGTCCGTCGGTTAGCACGTGGCCTGATGGAATTTGATTTTCGGGCTCAAGATCGATTACAGCGCGAAGCCACTGTCATCAACGAAAGCTCAGAAACAAAGAATCAACGGAAACATTACCACATCGGCGCATGATCGTCCTAGCAAAGAGCTGGCTGGCTGCTGCGCCCAGAGCCGCCAGGGCACGCACAATGAGATACTTCTCAGATGCACCAGTTACAATGTCTACTTTTTTGTCCGTACCTCCGCCAGCCCCGCCAAGTGCCTCCAACGCTTTTGGTGTACTGAGCACGACGCACCGAGAGAGCATGTTTTTGGCAGGGGAGAACTGACCTCCACGACCCGGGGTCGTTGGTGCTTATGGTTAGCCGTCATCATGCGTCGCGCTCTATACATCGCTTCCGCGACGTGGCAAAGGTTGTGTATTCGCTGGAAACGAAAGGCGATCTCGGGCGACGGCTACCGGCGTCCATTGGGCGCTCCCGCATCTACTGTGCTCCTCTAGGGGACAGAGCTAGATTTTTTAGGAGTGCATGCGACCTAGTTAACTAATAAGTGATTAAAAAGTCGACTGCTACGAGGGTTTCTGTTTCTAATCTTCCTAACGACGTTTGTCTGTTTGTCCCTCGATTTAGGTAAGGATCAGTAGGCGCGAGAGTAAGGATCAGGTAGGCGCGAGAGCCAGACAGTGATCCTCCAAGCCTACGGCGACCTCGCAGACTATTTCCACGACCCGCGGCGGCTCTTTCAGCGCGCCATTCTCACGCCCCGTCGAAACGATGTTGTCGATGCTGACAACGCGCGCATGACCGCGGCCTTTTTCCCGGAGACGAGGCGTCGGAGTTCTTTTCGGCTGACTAGGTTGTCGGAAGACGACGCCTCGCTCTTTACCTCGGAGTTTTTTCCCGAGACAGGCGTCGGAGTTCTTTTCGCTGACTAGGTTTTGTCGGAAGACGACGCCTGCAACCTCGACCCGTCGCACGGCCACTGCAACGGTACCAGATATGATCGATCGTGTCGTTGTCACCGAGGCTCCTCCAACCTATCCCTTAAGGCCCGCCGACGCCAAACGATCACCAAGAGCCAGGGCCAGACGCCCCGCGAGGTCGGCGTCCTCTTGGCGAAGCCCGTCTTCTGCCACGTCCAGCTCTACGTGGCTCTCTGTCGATCGGCAACCCCGATATCCTTCTGAGTTCGACGACTCCACCCTACCCCACGTGCTGCGCAATACCGATAAGCCCTCCCGCGTCTACACGCGCACTTTGTGTTAACCCGCACGCAACGCACTGGGGTTTGAGATTGCAAGGTGAACTTATGACCAGGTGGAACTTACGGACAGGTGAACTTACTGGTTTTAGAGTGAACGCCGCTAGCGGCGCGATCGCCGGCTTACTGGCGGCGCAGAGCGACGAGCTCGAAGCATGGGAGGGGTGTGAGCACGAGGGGTTTACAGTGTAAGTTACACCGAACTTACTAGGGTTGGAGATTGGGACTAGGTGAACTTAACGGGACCAGGTGAACTTACTGGGGTTAGAGATTGGGACTAGGTGAACTTACTGGCCTGCACTTGTCCTAACTACTAATCGACAGATGTTTGTCTGTCTGTCTGTCTGTTTGTCTGTCTGTTTGTCCCTCGATTTAGGGTAAGGATCAGGTAGGCGCGAGAGTAAGGATCAGGTAGGCGCGAGAGCCAGTTATCCTCCAAGCCGTCTACGGCGACCTCGCAGACTATTTCCACGACCCGCGGCGGCTCTTTCGGCGCGCCATTCTCACGCCCCGTCGAAACGATGTTGTCGATGCTGACAACGCGCGCATGACCGCGGCCTTTTTTCCCGGAGACGAGGCGTCGGAGTTCTTTTCGGAAGACGACGCCTCGCTCTTTACAGTCGAGTTTTCAACTCCCTGACAACCAACGGCGTGCTGACTTTGATCGCGAGCTAAAGTCTTCGCAACCTCGACCCGTCGCACGGCCACTGCAACGGTACCAGATACATGATCGATCGTGTCGTTGTCACCGAGGCTCCTCCAACCTGTATCCCTTAAGCCCCACCGCCATACGATCAACAAGAGCCAGGGCCAGACGCCCCGCGAGGTCGGCGTCCTCTTGCCCAAGCCCGTCTTCTGCCACGTCCAGCTCTACGTGGCTCTCTGTCGATCGGCAACCCCGAGGATATCCTCTTCTGAGTCACGACCCACCCTACCCCAATACCGATAAGCCCCTCCCGGCGTTCACGCGCCGGCAAACCTGGGACCGCAACTTACTGGGGTTTGCATGGGACTAGGTGAACTTAGTGACCAGGTGAACTTACTGGAGACCAAGTGAACTTACGGGGTTTTTAGAGGAACGCAGGCGAGCGGCGTGTACGACCGCAGCAGCACTGGCGGAGCAAAGAGCGACTAAGCTCGGCTAAGTGGGGTGAGGGTGTGAGCACGAGTGGGCTTACGCCGAACTTACTGGGGTTAGAGATTGGGACTAGGTGAACTTACTGGGACCAGGTGAACTTACTGGGGTTAGAGATTGGGACTAGGTGAACTTACTGGCGAACTTACTGGCCTGCACTTGTCCTAACTACTAATCGACAGATGTTTGTCTGTTTGTTTGTTTGTTTGTCCCCCGATTTAGGTAAGGATCAGGTAGGCGCGAGAGTAAGGATCAGGTAGGCCAGCGAGCCAGACAGTGATCCTCCAAGCCGTCTACGGCGACCTCGCAGACTATTTCCACGACCCGGCGGCTCTTTCAGCGCGCCATTCTCACGCCCCGTCGAAACGATGTTGTCGATGCGCGCATGACCGCGGCCTTTTTTTCCCGGAGACGAGGCGTCGGAGTTCTTTTCGGCTGACTAGGCTGGGTCGGAAGACGACGCCTCGCTCTTTACAGTAGAGTTTTCAACTCCCTGACAACCAACGGCATGCTGACTTTGATCGCGAGCTTAAAGTCTTCGAACCTCGGACCCGCCACTGCAACGGTACCAGATACATGATCGATCGTGTCGTTGTCACCGAGGCTCCTCCAACCTGTATCCCGTAAGGCCCGCCGACGCCAAACGATCACCAAGAGCCAGGGCCAGACGCCCGCGTCGGCGTCCTCGCGAAGCCCGTCTTCTGCCACGTCCAGCTCTACGCTCTCTGTCGATCGGCAACCCGATAGATATCATCTGGGTCGACGACTCCACCCTACCCCACACGTGCTGCGCAATACCGATAACCCTCCCGGCGTCTACACGCGCACTGCGTGTGAACTCGCCGGACCGCAACTCGCTTGTGGGAGATTTTTAGGGGACTATGTGAACTTAGTGGACCAGGTGAGCTTAATGGGGTGGGGACCAAGTGAACTTACTGGGGTTTTTAGAGTGAACGCAAAGGCTAGCGGCGTGTGCGGATCAAAGCAGCTTAGGATTGGCGGAGGTGAGAGGAGCGACGAAGCTCGAAGCGAAGTGGGGTGAGTGGGGTAGTGAGCACGAGTTGGGCTTACGCCGAACTTACTTGGGGTAGAGATTGGGACTAGGTGACTTAATGGGGTGAACTTACTGTGTTTAAGATTGGGACTAGGCTGACTTACTGGCCTGCACTTGTCCTAACTACTAATCGACAGATGTTTTGTCTGTCTGGTCTGTTTGTCCCTCGATTTAGGTAAGGATCATGTAGGCCGGAGTAAGGATCAGGTAGCGGAGAGCCAGCAGTGTTCCTCCAGCCGTCTACGGCGACCTCGCAGACTATTTCCACGACCCGCGGCGGCTCTTTCGCGCGCCATTCTCACGCCCCGTCGAAACGATGTTGTCGATGCTGACAACGCGCGCATGACCGCGGCCTCTTTCCCCGGAGACGAGGCGTCGGAGTTCTTTTCGGCACGCCTCGCTCTTTACAGTCGAGTTTTCAACTCCCTGACAACCAACGGATGCTGACTTTGATCGCGAGCTTAAAGTCTTCGCAACCTCGACCCGTCGCACGGCCACTGCAACGGTACCAGATACATGATGGATCGTGTCTTGTCACCGAGGCTCCTCCAACCTGTATCCTTAAGGCCGGCCTACGCCAAACGATCAACAAGAGCCAGGGCCCCCGCCCCGCGAGGTCGGCGTCCTCTTGCCCAAGCCCGTCTTCTGCCACGTCCAGCTCTACGTGGCTCTCTGTCGATCGGCAACCCCGAGGATATCCTCTATGGGTCGACGACTCCACCCTACCCACACGTGCTGCGCAATACCGATAAGCCCCCTCCCGCGTCTACACGCGCACTGTAGGGAACTTTCGGGGAAGGTACCAGGTGAGACTTACTGTAACCCGACAAAACCCAAAGTGAACTTACTGGGGTAGAGCGATTTGGGGGATTAGTATGAACTTAGTCCCGGTGAACTTACCTGAGTGACCAATGCAAACTTACTGGGGCTCTCTAGAATAAACTCACAGCTTAGCGGCGTGTGCGGAGCAAAGCGCTTAGGATTTGCGGTGGTGAGAGAGCGACGAGCCAAGGTACTTGTACAGTGTGTTGTGGGTGTGGGTTTACGCGACCTCATCGAGGGAGATTGGTTTACGCCGACTTTACTGGGTTAGAGATTGGACTAGGGAACTTAATGTGGATGAAAATGCTGGGGTTAGAGATTGGCAGTAGGGAACTTACTGGCCTGCACTTGTCCTAACTACTAATCGACAGATGTTTGTCTGTCTGTTTGTCTGTCTGTCTGTCTGTTTGTCCCTCGATTTAGGGTAAGGATCGGGTAGGCGCGAGAGTAAGGATCAGGTAGGCGAGAGCCAGACAGTGATCCTCCAAGCCGTCTACGGCGACCTCGCAGACTATTTCCACGACCCGCGGCGGCTCTTTCAGCGCGCCATTCTCACGCCCCGTCGAAACGATGTTGTCGATGCTGACAACGCGCGCATGACCGCGGCCTTTTTTTCCCGGAGACGAGGCGTCGGAGTTCTTTTCGGCTGACTAGGCTGGGTCGGAAGACGACGCCTCGCTCTTTACAGTAGAGTTTTCAACTCCCTGACAACCAACGGCATGCTGACTTTGATCGCGAGCTTAATGTCTTCGCAACCTCGACCCGTCGCACGGCCACTGCAACGGTACCAGATACATGATCGATCGTGTCGTTGTCACCGAGGCTCCTCCAACCTGTATCGCTTAAGGCCCGCCTACGCCAAACGATCAACAAGAGCCAGGGCCAGACGCCCCGCGAGGTCGGCGTCCTCTTGCCCAAGCCCGTCTTCTGCCACGTCCAGCTCTACGTGGCTCTCTGTCGATCGGCAACCCCGAGGATATACTCATCTGGTCGACGACTCCACCCTACCCACACGTGCTGCGCAATACCGATAAGCCCCTCCCGGCGTCTACACGCGCACTGTAGGTGAACTTACTGGGACCAGGTGAACTTACTGGGGTTGAGATTGGGACTAGTGAGCTGAGTACCAGGTGAACTAGGACCAGGTGAACATGGTTTTGGTTTTTTAAGGGTTTTATAACCAAGGTTGGCGGCGCGTGCGGATCAAAGGAGCTTAGATTGGCGGAGGCGAGAGCGACGAGCTCAAAGGAGTTGGTGTGAGCTAGGTGAACTTACTGACCAGGTGAACTTATATGAAACTTACTGGGACCAGGTGAACTTACTGGGGTTAGAGATTGGGAGTAGGTGAACTTACTGGCCTGCACTTGTCCTAACTACTAATCGACAGATGTTTGTCTGTCTGTTTGTCTGTCTGTCTGTCTGTTTGTCCCTCGATTTAGGGTAAGGATCAGGTAGGCGCGAGAGTAAGGATCAGGTAGGCGCGAGAGCCAGACAGTGATCCTCCAAGCCGTCTACGGCGACCTCGCAGACTATTTCCACGACCCGCGGCGGCTCTTTCAGCGCGCCATTCTCACGCCCCGTCGAAACGATGTTGTCGATGCTGACAACGCGCGCATGACCGCGGCCTTTTTTTCCCGGAGACGAGGCGTCGGAGTTCTTTTCGGCTGACTAGGCTGGGTCGGAAGACGACGCCTCGCTCTTTACAGTAGAGTTTTCAACTCCCTGACAACCAACGGCATGCTGACTTTGATCGCGAGCTTAAAGTCTTCGCAACCTCGACCCGTCGCACGGCCACTGCAACGGTACCAGATACATGATCGATCGTGTCGTTGTCACCGAGGCTCCTCCAACCTGTATCCCTTAAGGCCCGCCGACGCCAAACGATCAACAAGAGCCAGGGCCAGACGCCCCGCGAGGTCGGCGTCCTCTTTCCCAAGCCCGTCTTCTGCCACGTCCAGCTCTACGTGGCTCTCTGTCGATCGGCAACCCCGAGGATATACTCATCGGGTCGACGACTCCACCCTACCCCACACGTGCTGCGCAATACCGATAAGCCCCCTCCCGGCGTCTACACGCGCACTGTAGGTGAACTTACTGGGACCAGGTGAACTTACTGGGGTTTGAGATTGGGACTAGGTGAACTAAGTGACCAGGTGAACTTACTGGGACCAAGTGAACTTACTGGGGTTTTTAGAGTGAACGCAAGGGCTAGCGGCGTGTACGGATCAAAGCAGCTTAGATTGGCGGAGGTGAGAGCGACGAGCTCGAAGGAGAGTGGGTTGAGTGGATGTGAGCACGAGTGGGCTTACGCCGAACTTACTGGGGTTAGAGATTGGGACTAGGTGAACTTACTGGGACCAGGTGAACTTACTGGGGTTAGAGATTGGGACCAGGTGAACTTACTGGCGAACTTACTGGCCTGCACTTGTAACTACTAATCGACAGATGTTTGTGTGTCTGTCTGTTTGTCCCTCGATTTAGGGTAAGGATCAGGTAGGCACGAGAGTAAGGATCAGGTAGGCGCGAGAGCCAGACAGTGATCCTCCAAGCCGTCTACGGCGACCTCGCAGACTATTTCCACGACCCGCGGCGGCGCTTTCAGCCAGCGCGCCATTCTCACGCGCCGTCGAAACGATGTTGTCGATGCTGACAACGCGCGCATGACCGCGGTCTTTTTTTCCCGGAGACGAGGCGTCGGAGTTCTTTTAGGCAGACTAGGTTGGGTCGGAAGACGACGCCTCGCTCTTTACAGTCGAGTTTTCGACTCCCTGACAACCAACGGCATGCTGACTTTGAGCGCGAGCTTAAAGTCTTCGCAACCTCGACCCGTCGCACGGCCACTGCAACGGTACCAGATACATGATCGATCGTGTCGTGTCACCGAGGCTCCTCCAACCTGTATCCCTTAAGGCCCGCCGACGCCAAACGATCACCAAGAGCCAGGGCCAGACGCCCCGCGAGGTCGGCGTCCTCTCGCCCAAGCCCGTCTTCTGTCACGTCCAGCTCTACGTGGCTCTCTGTCGATCGGCAACCCCGGGGATATGCTCTTCTGAGTCGACGACGACTCCACCCTACCCCACACGTGCTACGCAATACCTATAAGCCCCCTCCCGGCGTCTACACGCGCACTATAGGTGAGCTTACTGGGACCACGTGAACTTACTGGAACCAGGTGAACTTACGGAGGTTAGAGATTGGGATTAGGTGAACTTAGTGACCAGGTGAACGTACTGAGACCAAGTGCAAACTTACTGAGGCTTTTAGAATAAACTCAAAGCTTAGCGGCGTGTGCGGGTCAAAGCAGCTTATTGGCGGGGGTGACGGCGACGAGCTCGAAGGAAAGTGGATGTGAGCACGAGTGGGTTTACGCCGAATTTACTGGGGTTAGAGATTGGGACTAGGTGAACTTACTGGCGAACTTACTGGCCTGCACTTGTATGTAGTTAAAAGAGAAGCCACGATGTTCTCGCGTCGAAGGAAATGGATACAGCGTTCTGGCCCCGCGCGGCCGAGTTGGTGCCCTCTCGCAGACAAACTCACCCACGAGATGAGGTGCATCGCGCGTGCCTTGGCAGGTTGAGCTCTAGAAGTGTGTTTTCTTGCTGTCGTGCGAGATTGTCTTGATTGGCCGACACGCAGCGCACCATCCTCGTGCACTTTTTTGCCGCTTTCTTCCTTCGTTCCCAGGGGGTCCATCAACCTACGTCCGTCGGTTGGGCACGTGGCCTGATGGAATTTGATTCTCGGGCTCAAGATCGATTACAGCGCGAAGCCACTGTCATCAACGAGCTCAGAAACAAAGAATCAACGGGAAACATTACCACATCGGAGAGGATCGTCCTAGTGAACAAAGAGCTCGGGCTGGCCGCGCGCGCCCAGAGCCGCCAGGGCACGCACAAGCTCGTCGAGATACTCTCAGCATGCACCAGCAGCAATGTCGACGTTATCCGTACCTCCGCGCCCGCTGCGTCTCCAACAGCTTTTGGTGTACTGGAGCACGACGCACCGAGAGAGAGCGTTTCGGCAGGAGAACCCGACCTCCACGACCCGGGGTCGTATGGCGGTTTGGGCCAAAAAGCTACTTCCATGCGTCGCGCTCGATGAAGAAGACTGGCCATCGCTTCCGCGACGTGGCAAGAAACATGTGTGTGTAGCCTGGCTGGAAACGAAAGGCGATCTCGGGTTGACGTACGAAGGGAAAGTCAGCTGGGTGCCACCATCACACGTGCGTCCCAATGATGTCGCCGGGGGAGGATCGCACGAACGATTGGAACCGTTTTGCCTATGTTGTTTTCGCGAGGTAGGAGTTCGCATGGTGCACGACATCTGGAAAAGCCTCACCCCACACACGCTGCTGGCAACGTGGAGTCATCCTCCTGAACTCGCAACGCCGTTGGACTTTGTGACCTGGGCCGTGTACACGCTCCGTCTTGACATGCCGACGTCAACGGCCTGGGACGTCACCGTAAGGAAATTTCGGGTTTCGACATCCTTATTCGCCCTTAAGCAAGGGCTTGACGACCTCGCGCAGTTTGCCCGTGCTCGCCGCGCCATCCGCGGTGATACCGCCGTCCGAACCGACTTCCCCGAGCCTTTGTGGCTTTGTGATTTGGAACACCCCGTCCTGTCCTCGTCGGCGTTGGACGAGTCGTGGTGGTGTTCGTCGCAACGCCACAAGCCCTTGCGCGAAAGGGACTTTGCACTTCGCACGGTTATGCTCGCCGAAAATACTCTCGGCGTTGGGCACAAAGACGCCCGGCGAAATATTTGCCTCTACGAGCAGTCCTTGGGTGTCAAAGCCGTCGTTTCGCAGTTGGCCAACATGGCACCATCGAGCCGCCCGAGGGTACTTTTCAGCAACGCGTTGCAGTTGCGACCCGAAAGAAAAACGTGTCGTTGCACACCTAGCGTCTTCAGACGCGCCATCGGGTCGAACTCGTCGACAGGCTGTTCGCATAGCTGCCCCCACGGCATCTTCGCGTCCACCGGCACGGATAACGACCGACCAGATGACGACATACGCTGCCGCGCACGTTTCCTCACAGAACGTCCAGGATCTTTTCTCAACGCCGACGCGCATCTTGGAGCCACCAACATCGAAGGGGCGGTTGTGATCGTCAACGAGGTCCTGGCAGCCAAACCTTTGCCTCAAGGTGATGACTTGACCAAAGCGAGGAGCATAGTCGCGAGCTGCAACCTCTTGCCCCAAGCATCTGCGAAACAAGGTCGAAGGCAACGGGTGTCATACAAAGCGCCGACCCCGGACCAAGCTGCTGCTCTTCTTGGAGTGCGGCTCAATGACGATGCCACCTCACCGACTTCTTGGATGAGGCAAGATCGAACTCTCGCAATGCAGAGCGAGATCGAGCACAAACTGCTCGGAAGATCGTTCTCCCCTGTGATGATCGAGGCTGCCATGTGCGACTGGCTCGACCCGAGTTCACCCGCGGCATTATGTCGAGGACGGCCGCGGCCCTTGTGGTCGTTGTTCTGCGGCATTGGCAACGAACTCCCTCCGCTGGCCGACGCCGGCGTGGCACTCTCGCGCATTTATGCCATAGACAGCTCGGAGTATGCGCTCAGAACGTTCGGTGCGCCTGGTTCTTTGCATGACGTAACCTGGCCCATGTGTGCGGTACCTCGCAGCGCGCCAGGCTCAAACACCTTTTCCCAGCGTCCCACTTGAACTTTCTGGTGACATCGGCGATCCATCGTGTCGCATCGACTGGAGTGATGACGCTATTGCTGAGCGCGTTGCGCATGGAGGCGTTCCGGTCATAATTGCAGGCTGGCCCTGCAATGGCAACGCAGGCGCGAACAGGAAGGCGCATGACCACGACCCACTGGAAAAAGTGGAGAGCGCCACGCTGCTCGTGCTTGTCCGCATCGTCCACGCGGTGAAGCGGGTTCTCAACACGCTCTAAGAGTTCTCGCCATATTCGAGGATCGATGAGCATACGTCGAAAGAACTAGTCCCTTGCTTTAAAGCTGATTTGGGTGGAGTTTTTGGTTCTGGCGGCAGGGCGAAACAACACGAGGTGTGCCGCGGGGATTCACGGTGTCAGACAAGACACTTTTTTGAACTTACAAACGAGTGGAACCGTCGTGTGATAGCTACCATGCATCCAACGTCGCCTGGGTCAGAGAGAGAGGGGGAGGGGGTGGAAGAGAGATAACGAGCTTCTCAAACAAAAGGATTTGGCCGCACAGGGGCACCGTCGATAAGCAGACTCTTCAAGATCACGCATCTTCGTGATCATTCTCATGATCCTGAAGAGCCCGGAGAACAGCAGTCGTGGCACCATTGGTATCAAAGACGAACGCAGACTCGCATTCAACGCGAGTGGCGATGTCGTCGTGGAAATGGTCCACAAGGACATTTTTGTCCCAACGGAAGAGAATATCGAGTGCACGGGGTCGTTCATATTTCGCGATGAAAAATCTAAAGCAAACTTGACCTTGAAGCCCCCGAGGCGCCCTTCGGCCTTCGCGAGAAACGTTTTTACCCCATGCGGGGCGTGAACAACTACATAGTCACATCTGAAGCAGCTCAACTCGCCATTCCATTTGACGGCGTTCTCTTCGGGGTCTGCGCACAAACAAAATGCACGTCAGTTGCCATAAACATCAAAAGCGCTCACTCTGGTGGATCCCAGTCGACTTATCGTCCTCTATAACAAGAGAATTGTCGGCATTTGAGCCAACGAGCGCGCGGTCTTCTTCTTTCGCAGCGGCGTCAGCGTAGTCGTTTCCAGGGCCGTCGCCGCGGTCACCCACGTAATCAGTCTTCGAGATCACGGCGTCGTCGACGTCTTCGTCGCTGTCGTCCTCAATCACAACAGGATGGTCGGCGCTAGCGCCGACAACCCCGTCTCTCGCTGCAAGGATGTCTGCTTTGTCAGCGGCACCGCGGTCATCGCCGTGCCCTACTGAGGCATCCAAGACCTCGAAGTCGTCGAAGTTTTCGCCGCCGTCGACCTCGTGATACTGCGCCGAGTATCACACGCCACCGGAAGACTTTCTTTATTCCCACTTGCCTTTCGCTTAGGAGGCGAATCAGGATTGAAGTGCGCGATGTCGGACACTTCGGCCCGAAGCAATCGCGCGTCGCCCGTGAGCTCAAAGCCTTGCTGCGCAAGGTGCCGTCGTGCGGACACACGACGTTCTATGAGCGTCTTCAAGTCGGCGTCGAAGTTGGGCATGAACAAGGAGCACCGCCTGGGACGAGCTGCACACCTGTGCCAAGGCATGTTGTGCTTTGCACTCGGGGCACGCGACTCACTTGGCACAAATGATGCCGTTGTAGATGAAATCGTTATTCACTCGAAACGTGGCCGAGGACTTGTTGCACGAGCAAAGGCGCCCTTCTTTCACCCAACGGCGGTGCTGCTCTGGGAGCGTCCACCCCAAGTCCGTCGC
This sequence comes from Chrysophaeum taylorii, assembly GCA_029834535.1. Taxonomy (NCBI): domain Eukaryota; class Pelagophyceae; order Pelagomonadales; family Pelagomonadaceae; genus Chrysophaeum; species Chrysophaeum taylorii. The sequence goes on along the minus strand of JAQMWT010000542.1, from coordinate 39,685 downwards.
CTCTGCGGGCTTAAATGAGTACCTGCATTGGGAGCCAGCAATCTTGCCACAGCCCTTTAGCCACACAATACTTCCGGCGTGGTCAACCTTGGGGTAGAGCTTGAGTTGGCACCTGCACGCGCACCGACCGCGAGCGAAGTGCCCAAGGAGGACCTTCTCGAGGCCGATCACTTTTTCGGGTCCGGAAATGCCCCACCTCGAGGTCAACACGAACAGGCCCTCAACATTCGCGTACCTGTCGAAGGTTGAGTGCTGGCCGACCCCATAGAGAGTGGACGTCGTCGAGAGAGGACGCGGCGGCGGCAAGGGGACTATGCGCACCCACTCGGGGAGTAGAAGGGCATAGGACTCTGGGTACCCAGAAATGACAAGCGCATGTTCCGGATCCTCTGTCATCTTGGAGATGTACTCGTTCACGTTCGTGAGTTCGATCGCGCTGATGAACTCGGGGTGGCAGAACGAAGAGCCGCTGTTGTAGACGAGTTTGAAGACGAACACCGTCTTGCACTCATCGTAAAAGTCCATGAGGGCGAGCTTGCTGAGGGGGTCTTCGTAGTCGCGTATAATGCTTTCCCTCTGGTGCTTGGAATCTGGGTTCCCATAATGGTCTAGTATCCCATTGAGGTCCAAGAGCGTACGTTGTCGCGGTCGAATCGATCGTCGAACATGTAAGCCTCGTGGTTCGGTATCAGGGTGACGTCCTCCGCAGGAAGGCACGTCTTTATGTTCTGAAGAACGAGGTCTGCTTCGCAGAGCCGTCGCCCGTGCATCTGTTTGACGCTCGGGACGTGAGAAACTGCCGGGTTTTTCTCGCAACCAAAGTCAACCCCGGGGGTCGTTCTCGAAAAATTGATGGACGACCGTATCGTCGAATCATAATCCGACTTGAAGTTCACGGAGGTGAGCTCCGATTTTCCATCCCGAGACCCGAAGATGGCGGCACAAGTGTGGCAAGTGGAGAGATCGACGACGAGCATGTTCTTGTTCAAGGTGCAAATTCTCCCCTCTTTCAGGAGGACTTGAGCCTTTTCCGTCGCCATAAGTTGGTGCTCACGAGATGCGAGAGCACGTGGAAAGCCCTTTTCATGGTCACGGGGCTTTTGGCGAGCTACCTCGACAATAGAGCTCATGGAAAGCGCGCAAATTTGACCTTGGAGAAGATTGCCGTTATAGACGTGGTCCGTGACGAGACGATCGGCGATGTCTTCGGGCAACTTGCTCCGCTTCCAATGTCCAGGTTTGTCCTCCGACGATTCGAGGAAAACGGCCACGGAATCGAGGACACGCGATCTGTTGTCCGCAACGCCATCCTCGCACGAGTCCGAGGGGAATTGGGGAGTAGTCTCTGGCGGCCAACAATCCGCGCCTTCGTTCAAGCTCGGCACCGCATAAGGTTCATCTTTGAGGTCCGCGGTCACACGATGCTTTGTACGTCCTTTCCGAGACCTCTTGAGCTTCTTCCGTGCCACTGGTTCCTCCGCTGGCTCCTCCGCTGACTCCTCCGCTGGCGTCAAAACGGCCGAAGGAGGGTCGACACGACCCCCCTCGCCTTCGGGTGTCGATGATGGCTCGTTGCCCCGGCGCGCTTTTGCGCTACCTCTCGTAACCATGTGCATCTTGCTCATCACGCTTGGTCGCACTAACAATCAGTATTCTATTTAGTGCGAGTCCCGTGACAAAGAGACACATTGGATATCTTGGAGACAAAAAAAAAAAAGAAGATAAAATAATTCTACGCGCTTTAATGGATGTTTAGAGCTAGGACTCAATTTCCAACTCCGCGTCGACATGGCGGCCCGGAGGTCGACGGTTTTTTTGTCGTCGAGGGTCCATCGCTCGACGGTCAATCGCGCCGCGGTTTCCGCGGTCCGCCTACGACTGCTGAGGGTTCCGCTCCGCGCGCCCGCCCTGCGGTTGCAATTGTGACTTCGAGTCTCATGTATGCACAGGTGAAAGCTCCTAGGGGATCTGGGAGGACCGCAATTTGGAACAATGGCGCGTGGCCGCGTGGCCACCTCGAGGCAAGGGCGATGGCTGCTGGGAAAAGAGAGGGCTCCCAAAGTCGCAACAGTGGGCGAGAGGATGGGAAGCAGCACCACGTTCGCCGGCCGCGCTACGCCAGAGGCAAGCTTTACGCGAATGGGTTGTGTCGTCTGCCCGAAGACAAAATGCGGCGGTGAATCGTAGAGCAGAGGAGTGGGTATCTGGAGGGTTCAAACCTCCATGTACCAGAGCTCGGGGATACTTTCTTCATCGCGGCGACGCTTGGGCCACGTTATCAATGGCTCGCTGCGGTTCGTGAAGTCCTCGTTGACGCAGGCTTCGCACGACCAGAGTCGCATATCGCTCTTGGGATCGGCGAGTGGATCTCCCTCGACCGATCCGTATTTATCCCTCGCCCAGGCCATCTGGTCGCGGAGGTAGAGCTCGAGGTTCTCGCCCGCGCTCGCGTGGCCCATGTGCTGTTTTTTCACGAGCTCCAACTCGGAGCACTTGAGCACGCGGCAAATCCAGCCGCAGCTAGAGGGCCGCAGGCTTCGATGGTTCGGTAGGGGGTGTTGTCCATCCAACCGCCTGCGCCGGGAAACATCACCGTTAGTTACAAGAGGAATTAATTACCCGCACCTGCGGCCATGAACATCCGCTGCAAGTAGTATCGGCGGAACATTTCGTCCTGCCAACGCTCGCCGCACTCGACGCCACCTTCCTCAAAATCGTAGTGGCGGAAGAGCGGCCCTTCCGTTACGTTGTTGGGGAGGAAGTAGGTGAGCATGACGTGCACAATTCGCAAGACCGAGCACAACGCGAGGTTTCGGTCGTTGTGGTAGACGCGCTTATACTCCCTGCGGTTCTTCGTGTGGTGCACCTTGGGCGGCGACGCGAAGACGATAAAGTCGGGGAGCCCCGCGAGCTCGTTGAGAATGTCGTTGCCGCGGTGGTCTCTGGGGACGAGCAGGTTGTCGCGGATGTCGATGCCATCGTCCTCGGTTGGTCGGCCCGCGTGGCACAACCCGAAAATGATCCGAAAAATACTAAGATGAAGGAAGCACTTGATCGACGGCTTAGCGGATTCCTTTGTTGAGATCCTTTCGACGGCACGAAGACACCACCGATGAGTGCCAACGAGACGTCGAAGCCAACAATTGACGTCAAACAAACAGGGTGGTGGGGCGTGGCTTTTTTTTTCTGAGACGAGACTGGGGTAGTCTTCGTCCAATCTTTCCTTGACGGTGGTGCGTTTAACAGCCGGGTGGGTCCAAGGAGAACGAACAGTACCGCAAACGCGTGCTGCCATTGCTCGTAGCCCACTCAACTGGGCTGCTGCATCGTGGACGGCACGAGTGCCTTCGCTTTAAGTGCTTCGACCACCGTATTGATAATAATGGGTTGGTCTTTTGCGAGAACACAGAAATTCAGATATGCAATCATCACCCAGGCAACGTGAGGAGGTTTGAGCGTAACGACGCCGTTTTCATCGAGAGCTGAAGCCAGGGGTGTGTACTCATGAAGACTTCGTAGTCGGTCAATTCCGCGACGCGTTCGAACTCGATCCTTATGCTTTCCCGCTTGCGAGAATAGTGGTCGCTCCCAGTGTGCCCACTGAAAAGGTCGCCGAACGACACGTGCATTAGGGTCCCAACACATGATGGAAGAATCTCTTGTGAGTGCACGCAACTACTATCTTGGTGGGAATAAATAATTGGGATTTAAGAAGAAGTTGGCGAAATGACGCAAGATATATATCCGAGCGCCGACGATCCGTTGCCCTTGCCAGAAACAAACATCGTCCATGGCAATGGGACCGAACGGTTAACCTTATCCCTGGAGACACTCCGACGACCGATGACTTTGGCAAAAAAAAAGTCATGGTACATTTCATCCGTCGCGAGCATACCCTCAACGTCTCCGCGGAGCTGCCCGAGCACTTTCGTGGCGCTCGCCAAATCCAAATGATCAGCTCGAACGGAATTCCGCGAGGCCTCCGATCTTTGGAACGTACCGACGACCGACCCCGGTTTTTCGAGCGGCAACCGTGGATTGTCGCTGGCGATGCTCTTGGCCAACTCGCCGATGAGCGAGCGAGTTCCTTCGAGCATCTCCGAGCATCGCACTTGGAGCGATCAACGCCGCGATGAACTGACGACTCCATGCCGCTATCGTTCAGCGCGAGACCACGAGCCACCATGGTTTCGAACGACTTCTTTCGGGGTCTCAGTTTCCAACGCGCAATTGGAGAATGAGGGCTCCAAGAAATCCGGGAACGCCGCCTCTATAGCGTAGGCGCTCGCGATCGAGTTCACTGGAACTTCGAAAAATTTCTTGCCCGCAAGGCTGGGCAGCCTGGGATGCGCTTCTTTTCTCCAGGAACAAATGCCGTAGCAGTCCAGCGCGTAACCCACGGCATAGAGAAGTGGTAGCTTTCGTTGACTCGGAGTCTCTCACGCGTGCTGGCCTCCAATGTCTAGTGAAATGTCAATTCGTACGCGTACACCTGGTACGTCCCGCGCAAGGCAAAGCGCCACCGGTCGGGATCGTCTGGGTGCACGCCGATCATATGCGAAAATTCATTTACCGTGGAAGCTTTGGTAACGCCGCCCGCGCGGCCAAAGAAGTTGAGGAAACTCCGCAGGCAGGTGGCAAAATCGTGACGCCGACGATTCTGGCGAAGCCGAGGGATCCGCGACCGAAAAAATCGGGCGACCCTCCCCTTGATGCCGACATAATTCTGCCCAACAGACTCCAACACTGCGCGCGACGCGTGTCGACGCGACGCGTGTCGACGCGGCGCTCTTCCAAGTAGGCGAGCTCGTCGAGCAGTGTTCTTCCACGCTGAAGCCGAGGTGAAACAACAGCCATCTAAGCAGGTACGCGTCTCGCGGCACCAATTTTTTGAACTTCGAGGTCCGCCAGCGAATGCGACTCGTCGAATTCGGTATTGAAAGGAGATGCGTCGACGACACTCAAGTCGGGGGGCAAGGGGATCGCGTTGAGTCGGCGCTTCCTCGAGGTCGGCATGGAACCGGAAGGAGAGGCGAGGAGCGCGAGCGGGGGTCGACGCCGAGCTCGCATAAAACCGAACTCGAATCAAACGATGATGCCGTTGAGGCCTTCAAATCGAGGCTATTTATTCGTTGTGGATTTCCCCCAAGAAACGGTTTTTTGTGCCCAAAACGGACGCTTCAAGTATCATATATTCTATATCCCATATCGAACTATGACATCATCTAAATTATATCATCCCTGCTTCATTCAGCCCCAGACAGTGAGTGACTCTTGCAGAGACGGTGTCGGAATCTTCTGACGTACTTCTTCTTCTCGCGACCCCGAAATTACCACGGTGATGTACCATTTCGAATCAATCCACTGACGTGGTGTCAATAGATAGTTCCTGAGGGAACGCCGAAATACTGACTCACTTTGACTTTAGGGAGAAAAAAAAATTATTAACAGATAATCATTGTTTTTTTTGTTTCGTTGACGCTTTACTCAAAGTAGTATAGTACTCTATCGTCAGGTGGCCTCGACTGACGCACGACGAGCTCAGCACATATATATTTAACCAGAATTAAAGACGTCAGCACGTCCTTTAATATCTTCATTGCACTATAAAATCATTAGTATGGCATCATATTTTTGTTATACTATTTCGTGCGTGTTTTCTAGTCTGCGAGAGGCCCATGATGGATCACGGCAATGCACTGAAATGCTATTGGGGATGTCTTTTGGCAAAGGCATGGTGTCTGCATGCATCCGACCTGCGGATTTCGGCCACGAGGAGATGAAGGTAGCTTGCTGTTGAGGAGAACCAACGGGTGATCAGCAGGTGCAGATAGCCATCCAATGCAGCGTACTCGAGGAGGATGCGGTCGACGCGCGGTCGCTGCAGAGAGAGTCGCGGCTTGCATTCCTGGAACAACAATGTGGTCTGGTGGGTCAGCTGCCGTTGAGTCTCGGCGGTCACAGATGACCATGTGGGCGGATCTCCCACAGTGGTGGCGGAGGTGCGGCAGATGCGGACAGTGTGCGGTTGCGGAAACCCTGCTGCTGTTGCGGTTGGCCTTCAAAGGCACAGGCAAAATGACCGCCGCGAGGTGCCTTCCGCTTTGGGCTCCCCTTGACTGGCAATACTTGCGGTACAAACAAAATACGTGGATATTAAAAAAAGATATCTAGTGATGATGAGCCTGGCGAATCAAACTCGCCACTACTAGGCGCGTCTTGTCGTTTTGGGGTATACCCAAAAGCTTACGACACCCATAACTTCGAAACTTTCGATTTTCTTTTGCGACAACGGTGCGCGTTTCCATGTGTCTATTAGCACACTTAGATCGATCTGGCTCTGTTATAGTTGTTTAGACAACAATAATAAGATGCAGCACGTACGCAGCAGGATTTCTTTTTGAAGATGCTGTGGCCGAGTGAAGGCTTTTCGAGTTCGGCGAGCGATCTTGGTACGGGGTGGTACTCATCAAGCCAGCAGAGGTCGGAACGTAGTCCTTCTTTTAAGGTGACATGCTTCGGATTCGCTGCAGATCGCTCGCTGTCAGTATCGCACAATTGGTCCGATAATAATCATCCAAACCGTTATCACAGCAGCATAGTATCTCAAGTCGCATTTTTTTCACCACCTTGAAACAACAACAACCGCCGCCCTGATACACGACGCTCAGACTGCGCTCCTTTTTAGTATCCATGCTCTGTTGGTATGTGCTATATAGCGTGCTTGGGGAAAGTTTTAGCTTCGTAAATTCGCCTACTACTTTCTCTTTTGCCACCACCACCACCACCACCACCAGCCAGTAGGGAGTGTTGGGAGTTTTTTTTTGTGTGTTGGGAGTTTTTTTTTGTTGTGATTATTTGTAAAGAAGAAGAAGAACGATGACGTCACAAGACAAGGAGGCACTGTTTGTTTATTTATTTATTTATTGTGACATTTATTTTCTCGAATTTTTGTTGTATTGAGGACACACAAAACAAGGTTCCCAAAAAAAAAAGATTACCCTCCTCCTAGTGGGGACCGTACATATTGAAGGGTCCCAAGATGACAAGGATATCCGGTGGAAAAAAAAATGGGAGTGTGTTCGCCTGCGCGGTTGAGACAGAGGTCGCCGTCGCCAGTGGGCGTCCGCGAGCCGTCGTGGCTGAACTTTCGCGAGGCCGCCGCTCTGAGGAAGCGGGCGACGCGGGCGCGGCGGCGGCTGCTGTCGTCGCTGGCCATTGCCCACGGCTCCGTGTGGGCGCCCCAGGGTGCGATACCGGCGTTGCTGTGCACCTTGCTGCTGGGGACTCGCGGGCACGTGGGTCTGGACGAGATCTGCGCGCTCGGGGCGTGCCACCACGTGGGCGTCGCGGCGGCGACGCACGCGCGGTTCTTGACGTGCGATAGGTGGTTGCTGTGCGAGGCGGTCGCGGTGGCGGCGTTGGGCGCGGCGAGCTTCACCCGGCGCGACCACCGGCTTGCCGTATTTTGCATGGCGCGGTTCGCGTCGGGGTTTGCCGCGCGCGCGGCCTCGGACCTGGTGCCGGTGGTCGTGGAGGAGTCGCGCAGATCTTCGAGGTTAGACGAAGTGTTTCGACACGAAGTCGACGTCGAGGCTTCGGAAGCTGCGTTCGCGCTCAAGAGGGCTCCGCTCGTGGGGTGCGCGCTGGGGTTTTTGTGCGCCTTCTGCCTCTCGCTCCCCCTCGTGGCCCGGGCCTCGCTGGAACACGGCGGCCGGTCGTTCTTGCCGAACAAGCTCGGCAAGCTGTTGGCGTGGTACGCGAGTCTTCGTCGCGCGACCGAGCGCGTGCCCGTGAAGCGGAACCCCCCGACCTGCCACCAGCGCGCCCTCGCGGCCCGCGACGCGTGGCGGTGGGCCCACGCGATCTTGGCGGGATTTCTCGTGTGCGCGGCCTTGCTGCTGCGACGGTCTCTGGCCGACGCGCGGCCCTCGGAACGCCAGCGGAGCTCGTCGGTCGACGACGAAGAGACCCCGCCCTTGAAAGGAGCGAGCCCGCCCCCCCGCGTCCGCCCCCCCCGCACCCAGCGCCGCGTCGACCTCCGGCTCCTCTCGACGGCTGCGTTGTGCGTGGATTCTGCCCTCGCGCTCGCCCAGTTTTTGGGCGCCATGACGTTCCAGGTCGCGCTCCGGCTGCCGCCGCGGACGGCCGCCGTGTCGGTCCTGGTGGCGTACGGCGCGCTCCTGCCGTGCGCGGGGATCGTGGGGGCCTTGATCTTGCGACTCGCCTGCCACAAGCGCCGCCGCAAGCCGCGGAAGGTTGTCACGATTAGATCCCTGCAGCCGATAGACCTTCGCGTCGGCGGTTCGAAGCGCGGCCTCGAGAGGTCGCAGTCGGCGGAGGACGTGCGCCGCCCAGCCCCCGTGATCAAGCCGCCGCCCGAGGTCCTGCGCGCCCACGCGCGGCGGCGCGCGGCGGCGGCGGTGGCTTTGGCGTGCTTGATCGTGACCTCGAGTCTCGCGTGCGTCACGGCCAACCTGTGGCGGCGTCGTCGCGACGCGTCGAACAGTCGGGTTGTGGGCGCGAGGGTTGCCCTCGCCTCGGTCGCGACGGCCTGCGCCGCGCTCCCGGCCCTCGCGGTCCTGGAAGAGCCCCAGCTTCTCGCGACGCCGCGCGCGGCCTTGGTCCGCGCGCTTCCGCTCGTCGTCGCCGGTTTCGCCGTCAGGCACACCAAGCGCTCGAGGCGCGCCGAGGACGTCATTTTGCCCGAAAATAGGCACGCGTGCCGCGAGTTCTCCGCGCCGCCCGACTTCCGCCTCGCCGCGAGGGACACGACGCGCTTGGCTTGGCTGGCGCTCTGCGTCGTCGCCGCCGTCTGCATCGCCCTCGCCCTCCGCTTCGCGAAACCTCCTCTCGTGCTGCGGCTCGGCGACGACCACCTTCCCAACAAGCAGCAGCGCCACTCGCTCCCCCACCGCGCGAGACTCCTCCGCCGGAGCTCCACGGGGATCATCTCCTCGGTTCGGACCTCGCGCCAGAACCGACCGACGAGGGCCTCCTTGCTCCGAAACAACAACCACCACCAGAACCAAAACAACCAAAACAACCAGAACAATGGCGGCGCTCCCAGCCACTACGAGAGCTTCCCCCTCGCCGTCCCCGCGGCCGAGCGCCTGGACAAGCCCCACGTCTTCTCAACTTAAAAAGTAAGAAGGCCGCGACGGATACAGGCCGCGACGCCATCGCGGTCGGTGCTCCTGACCCACCGGCTCGGCGCGAGCCTGTCCTCACTACCGTGGAGGCTGTAGGGATGGTAGATCACGCAGTTCGGGTTGAAGAGGGCCGGGAACCACGAGAAACTGGACGTGTCGACGACCATAACCGCGGCGCGGGCGAAGTCGCTCCAGATCCGAAGGATGTTGTCCTCGTCGTGGCCGTCCGAGTCGAGGTGGAAGGTCACCGCGTTTTTTCGCACAAAATTTTCGTACCGCGATCTGTTGAACCCAACGTGCTCGCGCGAGTCCCGGAGACTATACACGTGGACGTCGTCGCGCGACCCGCCGACCGACAATAATAAGAAAGCCTCGATCACTCTCACGAAATGCGAGTCCTCGGTAAGCGCCTTGTGTCTCGTCCCTCGTCGCACGTGGACGGCCATCGATTTTCTTCTCGCCCTTCCCGCACCCCACGGCGGCCGCCCGAGTTCGTCGAGAAGTCGTTTCGACAAAAATTCGTCGAGAGAAGTCAAATTTTTCCTCTGGGCTCTCAGGCCCTCCAGCCCGCCCTCCTTGAGCATCGAATGTGCTGTCACGAAGAACACCTCTTCTTCTTCTTTTGTTGTGTCGTCGAGCGCCTCCAGCGCCGCCACGCTCGAGACGTTCAGGACGCGATCGGGCAACCGCCGCACGAACCGCAGCACTCCTCCTCCTGGAAACACCCGTTGCGCAAAGTGCGTGATGTTGATGCCGTGGGATGTGTGGGGGGACGGCCGCTGGAGGACTCCGAGCCGCATTCCGTACCGCGCGGCGATGCCAACCGCATACAACAGGCTGTGCAGCGTGGCGCCCGGACCGTCCGACCGTTCTAATACATACAGCTCACGCATCAGTGCTAGGGTCGGATAAGAAAACGAGACTAGCCCGCGCCGCAACGACGGGTCCTACAACGCGTGGGCTTTTTCCTTTTTTTGCGTGAGGGGACGAAAGGATGCCGACTTCACTATGGGGACTAGTTCCATCGCGACGATCTCGCGGCGTGGCGGCACATACTGCTTGAGTACAAATGAACATAGCTCAGCGATCCGTTGAGTATGTCTTAGTACAAACTGAAACATAGTTAACGGCTCGTACGAACTTTCTTATCCGACCCTGCCATCACCTAGCAATAATTTGCAGTAAAGACCCTCGATTTCAGCGTGGGTTGGGACCACGGGGTTGTTGGCTGGGGAGCCCGAGGCGACTGCCTCGGCCGCCATGCGGGAGACGAGGGGCATGAACTTATCATCCGCCCCATCCCCCAAATACTCCCGGATAGTCGGCACCTCGAGGTCTGCGTTCAACGCGGCGAGGGCCGCCGGCAGCGCCTCGGCGGCGGCGGCGTCGGCGGCGTCCTCGTCGGAGGCGGCGGCGTCGGAGGCGACCTCGTCGTCGTCTCCAGAGAACGTTGTGATGACCCCCAAGCACCGCGCCACCTTTGCGTACCGTGCTTTCGCCCCCCGGAGCGAATACCGCGTCACCAAAGGAGCGAGCATCGCGTTCGAGAGGCCGTGGGGTACGTGGAAGTGCGCTCCCAGCGGCCTCGACATGCCGTGGATCAGAGTCACGCTCGAATTCGAAAAGGCCAAACCCGCCTGCGTCGCGGCGAGCATCATCGCCTCCCGAGCACTATCTTCTCCGCGGTGGTAAGACGCGCGCAAACTTCGACCTATAGCCTCGATCGCCGCCAGCGCCATGCCGTCCGAGAACCAGTTGCGTCTTTTCGACACGTAGGCCTCCATCGCGTGGCACAGCGCGTCGATCCCGGTGTCTGCCGTGAGGCGCCGCGGACACGTCGTCGTGAACCGATAATCCGCGATCGCCGCCGCCGGAACAAACGCCGTTCCGGCGTAGAGATTTTTCTCGCCCGTCGCCGAATCAGTGACTACGGTGAAACGCGTCACTTCCGAACCCGTCCCGGCGGTCGTCGGAATCGCGACTATCGGCGTCTTCATTAACTCGCCGTCGACCTGCGCCGGTACCTTGAACCGGGGCAGCGGACCCCCCCACTCGTGCACCGCCGCAGCCGCCTTGGCAGTGTCCATCGGGCTTCCGCCACCCACGGCCACGATCGCGTCGTAGTCGCCCGATGCGAGCCTCGAAACGAGCCGCTCAACGCTCTCGGTGGTTGGATCGGGGATCGTATCCGCGAAGCACGGCGCCTCGATCGCCTTCTGAACCTGCGCGACGGCCCCGTTATTCAAGAGCACCGGGTCCGCCACGATCAGCGGACGCCGCCGCCCGAGCCCCTCCAGCACCGACCCCACCTGCGAAACGCTCCCGCCTCCGACGATGAGCCGCCGGCACAAGCTAAACGACGACATCAACACTACGGTGATCGTCCGTTGAAAAGTCAACGGACTCCGAATCCTGACACTCTTCAACCCAGAAGGAACTAACTGTATGTCGGGGGTGAATATACTACAACTTGCTGCATGCATGACGAAGGCCTATCTTCTTCTTCTTATTACTACTACTAAATACTACTACCGAAGAAGAAGAAGAAGAAGAAGAAGAAGCTTCGCGAAAGCCGTTTTCTTATTACAACAACAACAACAACAACAACAACAACATTTTTGTGGTTTATAATAATAATAATAATAATAATAGTAAAGGTTTTGTATCACATCATTATTATCTTGATATTATGTTGTTTTGGTGTTTTTTTGTGATTTTGGGAAGTTTAGAATCAACGCTGAAACTGAAGCCAAAATTCGCTCCTGTCATCATCATCATCATCATCATCATCATATGAGGGTACTGGACCTCCTCCTTATCGGCGGCGGCGTCGTCGTCGTCGTCGTCCCCCTCGCCGCGGGAGAGGAGGCGTGCTTCGATCTCGTTTTGAGGGACTCGCGGGGCGACGGCTGGAACGGCGCCACGTACGCTATTCTTACCTCCGAGGGGCGCGCGGTGGTGACGAATGGAACGCTGGTTGACGGCAGCGAGCAAACCGACACGATTTGCGTCGCGCCGGGGTGTTTGTCGATCGAGGTCGCTTCGGGGGGGGTCTCGGATTCCGAGGTATCGTGGACGCTTGGGGGCGTCCTGAGCGGCGGCGCGCCCGAGCCAGGTCGTGACTTTTTACTTCGAGAAGCCGGAACCGTCGTCGCCAACGGCTCGTGCACCACGCTGGCTCCAACTATCCTGATGACCCGCGCGTCCTGCGACTTTGATGATGAAAGGGACGACACTTGCGGCTGGACGACCGACGGCGATTACCAGTGGACTCGACACGCGGGCGAAACCCCCTCGTCAAAAACGGGACCCTCGACGTGGTGGGGCTACTACATGTTTGTCGAATCATCGGGCTCAAACTCTCCAAACAAAGGCCCGTTTTTGCTGACGAGTCCACCGCTCGCCTACGATGAGACCTTCTACCTCATATTTTCCTATCACATGTACGGCGAGGCCATGGGAAATCTCGAGGTCGAGTACTTGGATAACGCGTCGTGGGTTCCTCTTGGCTGGATCAAGACTGGCGACCAGGGAAATCTATGGCACCACAGCGGTTCCCTCGAGCTCCCTCCGACGACTCGCGCGGTTCGCTTCGTGGCGTACACCGGCTCGAGTTACACCAGCGACGCGGCGATCGACAACGTCACTTTTGTCGAGTACGCGCCGAGCTCGGCGCCGACGACCACTCGCGTACCGACGCCCGCGCCGTCGTGCCCCAACGCCATGATCACACCGGAGCGGTTCAGGTTGACTCGTGCGACCTACCAGGTGGCGCACGCGGGGACGTACGAACGCGATGGAAGCTTGTCGTGCGAATGCCAGCCAGTTTTCGCGTGTCTCGACTGCGCAGAGACGGCGTCACTTTACTACGACTCTGGCTCGTGGGTCGTTTCATCATCTACCGGGTGTGGGTCAGCAAACGTGACAATGTATATCAAGGGTGACGACGCCCTCCTGAGCCCGTTCGATTTTGTTCGGGAATGGTACGAGCTGAACGGCACCGAGTTCGTCGCCAACTTTGATATAACGGTCGAGTACTACGTCCGGATTTCGGGAGCGAGCGCACAAACGCTACGCGAAGGAAGCTACGAGCGAATTGGCGACTGCGACGAGCGACCGTATTTTATATGCGTGGACTGCATTAGCTCGGACACCCAGTACATGTTCTATTACGGAGCAGAGGACGCGTGGCTCGTCGGCGACTACGGCTGCGACGTAAACTGGGGTGGCTTTTGGGTGTACGACACAGCTGCAAATCCACTCCAGATCGCGGCCACGTGGGATGAATGGCAGGGCTATGGCTGGGTCGCGAACGATGCGATCCAGGTCACCAGCGATAACGACGCCGTGACGTTGGCACCGACGACGGCACCGCCGACCTCGACGCCTATCCCAACGTCCAAGCCATCAACCGCCGCGCCAAGTGCGACAGCAGCACCGTCTCTCAGTTTATTGCCGAGCCCCTTACCGAGCGCGTCTCCAACCCTCCGGTCGTTTCTCGCGTTATCATGCTCTTTTGAAGAGCAAGACATATGCGGCTGGACGACCGACGGCGAAGAATACCAGTGGGCTCGCCACTCGGGCGCATCGCCCTCGATAGATACGGGACCCTCGACATCTTGGGGCTACTACATGTACATCGAGACTGCGTGGAGGTATCCAAACCACGGCCCATTCGTCCTGACAAGTCCGCGGTTCGAAATCGACGAGTCGCTCGACGTCGTCTATCTCCAGTTTTACTACCACATGTTTGGCGTTGCCTTGGGAAACGTGGGAAATTTGACGCTCGAGTATTCCCCCGACGGAACCTCTTGGTTCCCTCAAGGCTGGACGAGGACTGGCTACCAGGGAGTTGAATGGTTACCGAGCACATCTCTCGCGCTCCCGTCGACAGCTCGGGTAGTTCGTTTCGTGGCGTACACGGGGTCGAGTGCGTCGGGCGATATCGCAATCGACAACATCACGCTAGCATCTTACTCGCCAACGTCAACACCGACGAGCACGCGAGCCCCAACACAGCCGTGCTTCGATCTCGTCATGTTGACCTCGTCGAGTTCAGACGGGTGGAATGGCGCCGAGTACAAAATCAGCTTCTTGCCCGACGAGAAGCTGGTCGCGATAGGGACAATGGACAACGACGAACTCATCCAAACCGAAACGATTTGCGTCCATAACATATCATCGTGCTTTTTGATCCAGGTCAGCTCGGCAGATTCCTCGTCGGTCGAGATTTTCTGGATACTCGGTGGTGGGGTTTCGAGCGGTGGCGCGCCGGAGCTTGGAAAAGAGTTCTATGTGACATCATCTGGAGATATCATTGAGGCCGCCTGCACTGCCTCGCCAACTGAAGCACCATCATCGAGTTTTGCGCCAAGTGCCACTCCAGCTCCTTCGCTCACGCCGATCCCAACCCTCCCACCAAGCTCGGCCATCTCTTCGCACGAGGCCTTTGTCACAGCTGTCGCCGCCGCTGGGCAATCTTCTGAAAACCCGGAAATTATTGAGGTCGAGGGCACAATCGAGTTCGAAGATGAAATCATGATTCGCAACAAGAAGATCCAAGTTACGGGCGTGAACGGCAAGGCAGTTTTCGACGGAGGACATCGGGTTAGGCTGTTCGCACTCGAGGATAACGCGGTGTTGTCGCTGTCCAATGTCGTGCTCACCAATGGCAACGTCTTCAGCTTCTTCGAATATGGAGGTTGTGTGCATGCGATCGACGGATCACTCATCAATTTGACTGACTGTGTGGTGAATGCGTGTCGTGCGAGGTATAGCTCCGGCGGGGCGTTGTACCTTTCTCGTAGCCACCTCACAGCAACGCGCTCAATATTTTACAACAATACATCCTACAAGGTGAGTCATGGCAACCACGCAACTCCTCCTACGGACGATGCTACAGGATGGCGGAGTCGTGTATCTCACGGACTCTGCGACAATGCGTGTCGCAGACAGCAAGCTTTCGAACAACTCTGCCGTGAGTTGTGTCTATGCTCGTTTGTATCTGGACCTGTCGGGCTCCCATGCTCACGTTGATGTCGCTCCTCACATAGGATAATGTGAGGATGTCAGTGCCGTGAGCGCAAGTTGCATGTCCTCTGTGGACGATGGCGCGGTGGTGGTGGACTCGCGCTTCCTCGAGTTCTGTCCATCGCAGGGCGGCATTGTATTTTTGAACTCCTCCACCATGAACATCACGACTAGCACACTCGAATCCAATCTTGCAGTACGACAGCGCGGCGTCGAGTGTTTTTTAAACCCTTCTTGGTTGATTTGTTTTTTTGAACTCTTACCTCTTCTTATCTACGTCTCTCTCGGGCCTTTTTCCTGATGTCTGCCTCAGGACGACGTGCGCCAGTCAGTGCCATATACAAGCCATTTTATTCGACAGTGCGAGCGATGGCGCATGCGATGACCTGTCTTTCGCGCTATCGTCACAGGATGGTGGCGTCGCCTACGTATACTACGATTCGAGCCTAATTGTCTCGGGCTGCACGCTCGCGAATAATATTGCAGTATGTCACAGCATCTGCAGCGTCGTCAAGAACTGGTCTTTTAGTCCTCTGTATCTCGTTTTATCTACATCACGCCCTTGAACCATCATTATACCGATGTCTGCCGCAGGACGACGTGCGCCAGTCAGCGCCGTAAACAAGTCGTTTCCTTCGACAATTCGAGCGATTTCGCATGCGATGACCTGTCTTTCGCGCTATCGTCACAGGGTGGTGGCGTTGCCTACGTATCCTACTACTCGAGCCTCTTTGTCTCGGGCTGCACACTCGCGAATAATATAGCTGTATGACGCAGCATCTGCAGCATTTAAATCTGGTCTTTTTGTCGACTGTATCTCGTTTTATCTACATCACGCCCTTGAGCCATCATTATACCGATGTCTGCCGCAGGACGACGTGCGCCAGTCAGCGCCGTAAACAAGTCGTTTCCTTCGACAATTCGAGCGATTTCGCATGCGGTGACCAGTCTTGCGCGCTATCGTCACAGGGTGGTGGCGTTGCCTACGTATCCTACTTCTCGAGCCTATTTGTTTTGGGCAGCACACTCGCAAATAATACAGTTGTAGTATGACACAGCATCTGCAGCGTCAATAACTTCGCTTCTCTTTTGCTTGGCCTTACCTTATGGGCATCGCGTGCAAAAGCGATATCAGTGATGTCCCCCGCAGGGCTGGGTGCGTAAGCCAGCGCCACGAACGATTCACACATCATGCGAAAAATGACGCGGTCGACCGACACCCCTCGCGCGCTGTCTGTAGTATGGTGGAGTTGCATACCTGCTTTCAAGCACGATGAGCGTCGCGGACAGTATGCTTGTGTCCAATTCTGCTGCAAGACTAAGATGATCAGTGTCTCGTGGCTCATCTATGTTTCTGTTTTTCTTCGTCTGTACTTGGCCAAATCGGCATCGTTCACGAGAAAGCAATATCGGTGATGTCCCCCGCAGGACTGGGTGCGTAAGCCAGCGCCACGAACGATTCACACATCATGCGAAAAATGACGCGGTCGACCGACACCTCGCGCGCGCGCTGTCTGTAGAATGGTGGAGTCGCATACCTGCTTTCAAGCGCGATGAGCGTCGCGGACAGTATGCTTGCGTCCAATTCTGCTGCAAGACAATCATGATCAGTGTCTCGTGGCTCATGTATGTTTCTGTTCTTCTTCGTCTGTACTTGGCCAAATCTGCATCGTTCACGAGAAAGCGATATCGGTGATGTCCCCCGCAGGACTGGGTGCGTAAGCCAGCGCCACGAACGATTCACACATCATGCGAAAAATGACGCGGTCGACCGACACCCCTCGCGCGCTGACTGTAGTATGGTGGAGTTGCGCACCTCTCTTCAAGCACGATGAGCGTCACGGACAGTATCCTTGTGTCCAATTCTGCTGCGAGACTAAGATGTGCAGCGTCGCGGGATTTTCGTTCTGTCTTTCTTCGTACCTCTTTTGTTTGACACGTCTCACTCATCTGAACTAACATCGCGCGAATTGAGATCACAGATGATCCGCGCAGGCCTTTGTGCGGAATCCAGCGCCACGAACGAGTCACGCACCATACGAATATTGGCGCGGTCGACCGATGCATTCTTCGTAGGACGGTGGTGTCGCGAGCCTGTTGTCAAGCACGATGAGCATTGAGGGCAGTATTCTTGTGTCTAATTCGGCCGCAAGACGAAGATGTGCAGTGTCACGGGATTGATTTTTCTTGCCTTCTTTTATGTCTTGTTTCAATCACTGTTCGTGCGGCCGAATCGGCATCGCGTACAAAAGCGATATTAGTGATGACTGCCACAGGGCTCGGTGGGGACGCCAGCGCGACGAACGAGTCACTTCAAGCAAAAATTAACGCGCTCGACCAAACAACCCCTCGCGCGCTTTCTGTAGGATGGTGGAGTTGCGCGCTTGGATTCGAGCACGATGAGCGTCGCGGACACTACTTTCAAAACAAACGCTGCAGTGCAACAACAGTGTCCTTGGACTTCTCTCACTGTTTCGCGTCTATTTTTTTTTTAAGTCGTGTAAAATTTGCGCGAATTTTGATAAATGATGACTCGCACAGGCCTACGTGCTCCACGCAGAGCCGCGAAATTGTTGCGTCGTATCGTGCAAAGCATATGCAACATCTCTGTTGAGTGCTGTTTGTAGTTTGGCGGCGTCGCACATCTTGTCGAAGGATCGAGCATGACCCTCCAGAACAACACGCTTGAGGCGAATATTGCTTACGTGCGCTCTCAGTGCCCGACGCGCTGCTCGTGCGAAGGATAGGCAACACTACTTTGTGTGCTGTTTGTAGTCTGGCGGCGTCGCACATCTGGACGGATCGAGCATGATCCTCAAGAATAACACGCTTGAAGCGAATATTGCTAACGTACTCTTTCAGTGCCTGACATAGCCTTTGACGACGACGACGACGACGCGAGGCGTGCGCGCAGGGTTCTGGTGGTGTTTTTTTTCTCCAAGATGGGAGCAATTCCGAGCTCTATCAGACAGCTCTTGTGAACAACACGGCGGCCTTGTCAGAAGCGCTGCACTGCGAGGTATTTGTGCCAGATTTATTTTGCGTGTTCCGCTTGAATCAAAGACGTAGACTTCGAGCACTGTTTACGCCGCGTTTACGACGCTCGATCCACCGACGCAAGAGTTGAATTTGGCCGAGACTTGTGTGATGCAAGTTCATCCAGCGTCACGAAGATAGGACTCTTCCTTACGGGATTGCGCAGGTTCTTCTACCTTGCGAATAACGATGGCTCTGCTACGATGGGAGAACTTCTCGAAAGCGCGATCGGCGACGCCGGAACGATCGACCTGCGATATTGGACCTACCCTTGCGGCGCTGGTGATTTGTTCATGCTCTAGTGTGTGAAGAGGATGATTCGTAGGCCAATACTCGTCAGACGGGCTCGAGCATGGAAACACGACGCAGTACATAGACGTGAATGGAAGGACGGTGAACGCGAACGGTCTGATCGATTCCCAATTTTGCAACGGACTCTGAACCACATAGATCCCAACTGCGACCACTGGTGCGAAGAAGACTCGACGCAGTCATGCCGGGTGTGTTCTGACAGCTGCATGACATGTGATATAGAACCGTTGCCCCGAGTCCTCTTGATCTCGGGATCACCGCGAGACGGCTCGAATTGGCGCTTTCGCGCAGGCCCGAGCGGAAAGTATTCGAATTTTACGCTGGACCGATACGCGCTTGTGGGCGAGGATTCCTGCGATGCCTGTAGGTGTTTGCGGCCACGTGGCGTGAGCTGTGTCTTCAGGTCCGGTCGGTCGATTTCTTTGGGACAACGGCACGCGCGCATCACTCCACGACGACATGTCTGATTGCGAATTATGCGAGTTTCGCTTTCTTTGATCCAAAATGTCTTATCTTGGCCTTGGATAGGTCCGCCAGGCAAGTATGGAAACACGTCGGCAGCGATCGAATGTACGCCTTGCGCTAACGGTGAGAGTCCTTTGTTGTGTTGCGCGAGACAACGACGGCGGCGGCGGCGCGTTTTTTTTTTTCAGGAACCTTTGCTGCTGAGTCCGGAAGACTGTTTTGCACCACTGCCGAGCCAGGCTCTCCCAGAGTGTCGAGAAATCATCGAACGCTTACTCGGCTGCGCCTGTTGAGTTCCACACAGGCCACCATGTCTCTACGGCTGGCGCGAGCCAGCAGACCGCATGCGTCGCGGGGTCGTTCGCTGCCGGCGGGGCAATTGATTGCACGGAATGTACGCTGAGCCAGAGTCCCCAGGCCCTGAACGCGTGGAACCCAGAAGTGGTCCGATATTAATATTACGCGCTCATTCATTCGGGAGTCTCGTCGGCCTTCTCAGGTGAAGTTGGCTCGTTCACCGTCAACTCGGCCGAATTTTCGTGCCGTCGGTGCCAGAGTTAGTCTCTTTCTCGAAAATATATTTTATGCGTGCGCTAGCGACATGTGTGCACGCGCGTGCTCAATATAGTCTCTCATCATTTTGCGATAAAAATCTTTCGAAAAAATCCAAGGCCGCTGTCCGAGTACCATGACGACTAGTTCGAAAGGAAGCACCGCGTGCGACGCGTGCGAGGTTCGGTCGAGATACGTATTTTTGTATCGTCCATTATTCGCAAACCATGCAGGATGAATACTACATGGACACGGTCACCTACAACACCCAGGAGTCGCAAGAGCTGCGAAACCAAGGCCAGCAGTGTACGACCTGTTGCGTTCGTTGCGATACCGCGTGCCCCAACGACGACGATGCGTGCCACGACTGCGGAAATCATCAGAAACGGGTTACCCTCGAAACATATCCGGTCGAAGGAGGTATTGACTCCTTTTATTAACCTACGAACGCGCCCGTCTTCAGGGTATTGGCGCGCGACGTCGCTGTCTACAAAGGTTTATGAGTGTGAGCTCAGCGGCGCGTGCCTTGGTAGCGCAGACAATGGAACGAGAGCACAGTGCAGTCCTGGACACTATGGTGCACTTTGTGGCGCGTATCCCTCCCCGCACTTGACCGTTCTGCACTCTCGGACCCGTAGGCGCTTGTCGGCGGGAGTACCATCTTTCCCACCTCCAGAAAAAATGCGTGAGTTCATCAAAGCAGCAGCAGCAGCAGCAGGGGGCGACCACCTACTATTCTGTGACGTCGTGATGATGGATGACCTTAGGTGAAGTGTGGCCCGCCGCTCAGGGTCGTCGGCTCGACTGGCACTATTACCGTTATCGTGATCTTCTCCGTGGCGGCTGCGGCTCTCCTCGTGCAAAGATTTGGGCTGTACGGTATATGTTGGCGGTCGGTTGTGGACATCCTGACGGATCGGTTCAATTTGTCGATCTCGCGCGAAGAGGTTGTTTCGGAGCAGAAAGAGGAGGCAGACAGTCGCGGCGCGGCAGACGAGCGGAAGGATCTCCAGAGGTCTATCATGACCAAGCTCAAGATTGTCGTTGCGTGTTGTCAGATAGCCTCATCTACTGTCTGGACGATGCCGCAGCTAAAATTCCCGGAACCATACGAAATTCTCCTCGCAGCGACGAACGCGTCGAGCCCAGCGTCGAAACAGAAATCGCGCGCGCGCGTGGACTGCGACGTAAACGCGCGCCTGCCGTAGTGTGAATTATGGGCTGTTCAACAAACGAGTAGTTTTGATATCAGGTTGGGTCTTGGGTTCTTCGAGCTCGCGTCGTTTGAGTGCATTGGGCATCTCTCGTATTTCTACAAGCTCGTCGTTGTCGTCGCCGTTGTTCCGTTTACGCTCGCGCTCGGAGTTGGTTTGGTTTACGCCGTCGCGGTAATTCGCCTCGAGCTGGGCCACTACCACGACTTCGAAGCTCGCAAGGAGCGCGCGACGTCGATGGCGACGTATGCTGCGTTGTTGCTATTTTATGTTGCACTGCCGAGTTGCTCTTCGTACACCTTCACGTATTTTTCTTGCGTGAAATACGATCGAGGCGTCGGACGGGATGACCTCAAGGTGCTCGTGAGTTCCCCCAACATCAAGTGTACGAGCCCGGCGTACCGGGGGTGGCTCTGGTTCGTCGCATTGATGGTGCGTCCTCAGGGTGGCGCAAGTCATACACAGCCCTTCGCGTCTTCGCTCGCAGGTGGTCGCGTGGCCGATCGGCGTGCCTCTTTCGATCGCCGTGCTCCTGTGGTCCTATCGCCACCGGCTTAATCCGCCGCTGAAAGAAGACCCACGTGCCAGCCCTTCGCTTGCGCCGCCAAACATGTATGGAGACACTCCCGCTCGACCCGAAAGTGTCGAGCGCGCTGCTGCTGCTGCTGCTGCTGCTGCTGCTCGACCCCGTAGCGTCGAGATGCGCTATTGTCTCGACGAGCGTCGCCATCAGCTCATGCTCTCGCAAACGCAAAAAATCGTGGCGCGTGCGAAGGATGAAACGCTTCACCGTCTCGAATTTATCTACGAGGAGTTCGTCTTTTGTCGCGTATCCACCCCGTCGACGCGTTGCGCGCAGGTACGAGCCCCGCGCCTGGGCCTTTCCCGTGTTCGAGCTGGTTCGTCGCGTCTTTCTTTCCGCCGTCTTGACAATGTACGACGACGACGACGATGACTCTGTTCTTCCGCGCGCGTCCTGCACACACATCTTGTGCGCGCAGGTTCTACCCTGGCTCGGTAAGCCAGGTCGCCGTCGGCCTGCTCGGTGCTTTCGTCCCGAGCGCAGCGTTCTTACAACGGAATGAGAGGTGCCAATACACGCTACGCTCTTTTCAGGTCTCGTACCGCGTATTTCTGTACTACAAGCCTTACATCGACGACAACGACGACTTTGTGAGCGAGATCGCGCAGACGCGTGAGTGTGTTTCTTGGCTGCGCGCCATAATGTAAGTAAGACGCCTCTCTGTCAGAACTCGTGATTATATACTTTGCTGCCACGGTTGTGTACAAGAGCGACGCGACTTCGCACAAGGAGGGCGTATTCTCGAGCGACGGTTTCGGGGCTCTCCTCATCATCATCTACTTCTCGTCGCTCGTCGTCGCGGTTTGTTCCGTCCTCGTCGAGTTATACGGGCGCGCGAATCTCGAGACGGGCGCGACCGCGATCTCAACTGCCGTAAAGACTAAGTACTCGCATCTCGTGTCCCACTTCTTTTTTTCGCCATCTTCTGCCGCGTGGGATGCCGCGGCGGCCACGGAAGAGGCTTCGTTGGAACGGGGCGGCGGCGGCGAATTTTCCCCCGCGGCGGCAGCGTCGTCTTCTTCTTCTTCTTCTTCTTCTTCTTCTTCCCTCGGTAGTGGTGGTGCAGCAGACACCACGCCACGCAAAACCAGGCCGGCTTGGCTTCGGTCCCAGTCATCGTCGACGGACATCGCGCAAGTTCACGTCGAGTGATGTCACCCCATCGGAGTGTCACACTCCGCCGCAGATATATACGTCGGGCAGCAGGACGCGTACGTCCCGCGGCTCGGCGATGACTCCGATTGGGTACACCCGCCTTCAAGTGGCTGGGTACCTACCTGTGTCTCCTCCAACTCCGTCCGCTCGCACCTTCCAAAATCCCTCCGCGCGCTGTCCCTGTTTCCAAATTCCCCGCAGTCAGTCGCCTTGACACATCTCGCCGGAGTTACGAAGACCCCAGCGTCGTGTTCCGAGAAGGGGCGATTGGAGATGAGCGCGGATCGCCGGCGATAGCATGGGGCCGTCAGAGGATTTGGTGCCGCGGCCCGCGATCACGGGGAGGCGGGTGTCGATCGCCGCAGGCCGCCGCTGGGATAGGGCGTCGTACTTGAAGGCGAAAAAAACCGTGTAGAGGTCGAGAGAAAGGTGCGTTCATCGGCGGATCTCAACCCGGGCGAGGAGGTCGGCAAATGTCAAAGCAGGGGTGCCTCGCGATTTTGTCGGGGGTCGCGTCGCCTCGGGGGGTTTTAAAGGTCGACGGCTAAGAGGGTTGAGGGTGCTTGAAGGATCGGTGTGTTGTTTTGTTGTGCGGGAGTATGAAGGATGTTCCTGAAGGGCGTAGTTGGGTGTGCGGGGCCTAGTCGGAGTCATCGCCGAGCCGCGGGGCAGGCGAAGAGAGGACGGGCCCCGCCCCTAGGGGTCGTACGCATGCTTGCCGCCGGACGACTATGTGCGACGAAGTGTGACGTCCTGCTGGGATCGGGCGGCCTGGCTGGGGCTGCCCGAGGCGGCGACATGGCTGAGGGTGGTGAGGGCAGCACAGCGCCGCGCCCGGCGGCCCAATACGCTCGCGATCCCCCACTCGCGGTAGATGCGGCGAGTTCGGGCCGCCTTTGCCTCTGTGAAGTTGTTGCACAGCCGCCTTCCACCCAGGTTTCGATGCAGCGATGCGCTCTGCGCATGTCTCTTGGCGAGGGCGTGGCATGCCGCGCTGGCGCTTGGCTTCACCGAAGGCACCAAAAACGAGGCCGGCGACGGTGCCGTAGCTCCGTAGCCGCTGCTCGACAGGGCCCGAGAAGCCAGACGGGAGCGCCGTACCCGGCTGGGTGATGATGGCGTCGAGGTTGTTTGCGCGTACTAGCTTTTCAGATAATCGAAAAATCAAGAAGAAGGGCTAACGCCGGGGCAATGGAACGAGAGCACGGTGCAGTCGTGGACACTATGTTGCACTTTGTGGCGCGTATCGCTCCCTGCTCTTGACTGTCCTGCACTCTCTCGCACCCTAGGCGCTTGTCGGAGGGGGTATTATCTTTCCCAACTCAAGAAAAAAATGCGCGAGTTCAAGGCAGCGGGCGACTACTTTGTGACACCGTGGTGACCTTAGGTGAAGTGTGGCCCGGCGGTCAGGGTGTCGTCAGCTCGACTGTCACTATTGCCGTGATCGTGATCTTCTCTGCGATAGAGCGCTGGGTGCTCTCATCGTACAAAGGCTTGGACTGTATGATATTCGTTGGCGGTCGGTTGTCGACATTCTGAAGAATGGTTTGTCGATGCCGCGCGAAGAGGTTGTTTCTTCGGAGAAGAGGCCCAACAGTGACGGCAAGACAAAGAAGCGGCAGGAACTCCGGAGATCCATCATGACCAAGCTCGAGATTGTTGTCGCGTGTTATCAGATAGCCTCGTCTACTGTCTGGACGATGCCGTATTTAAAATTCCCGCGACCATTACGTTTTCCTCCTCGCGAAGACGAATGCGTCGGGCCCAGTGTCTAAATCAAACCGGAGTAGCTTTGCTACAACATGTTCCACGCACCTACTGTGTTGTGAAGTGACTGTTTACACGTGTGTGGACCAGGTTGGGTCTTGGGTTTTTCGAGCTCGCATCGTTTGAGTGCATTCATTGGGCATCTCTCGTATTTCTACGAGCTCGTTGTAGTCGTCGCGGTTGTTCCGTTTGCGCTCGCACTTGTCATCTTTTTGGTCTACGCCGTCACCGTGATTCGCCTAAGGCTGGGCCATCACAAAGACTTTGGAAGGTCGCGAAGAGCGCGCGACGTCGATGGCGACGTACGCTGCGTTGTTGCTATTTTATGTTGCACTGCCGAGTTGCTCTTCGTACACCTTCACGTATTTTTCTTGCGTCGAATACGATCGAGGCGTCGGACGGGACGTCCTCAAGGTGCTCACGAGTTCCCCAAACATCAAGTGTACGAGTCCGGCCTACCGGGGTTGGCTGTGGTTCGTCGCGTCGATGGTGCGTCCTCCGGGTGGCGCAAGTCATACACAGCCCTTCGCGTCTTCGCTCGCAGGCGGTCGTGTGGCCGATCGGCGTGCCTTTCTCGATCCCCGTGCTCCTGTGGTCCTATCGCCGCCTGCTTAATCCGACGTTGAACGAAGAACCACGTGCCAGTCCTTCGCTTGCGCCCGGCGTGGGTCACCGTCAGCTCATGCTCTCGCAAACGCAAAAAATCGAGGCGCGTGCGAACGAAAAAACGCTTCACCGTCTCGAATTCATCTATGAGGAGTTCGTCTTTTGTCGCGTATCCACCCCGTTGAAACTGTGGGGAAGCTATGACACTTACCCCTGCACCACGTCCCCATTATAGTTCTCTCATCCCCATTTTCAGTTCTCACATGGAAGTTCTCACATGACACCAGGTGCTCGTTCACGATCGAGCCTCTGCTTGACTTCGTGGCGACACCTCCTCGGCTTCAGTTCATTGCTACGTGTTCGGTTCGTTTCGTCTACCATGTCCTCGATCGAAATTAAAGATAGCAAGCTTTCGCAAAACCTTGATGCCTTCAGCGGTGAGCGACATTTTTTTTTTTCCACCAATGGACACGTCGTCGCGAACATGATCATCTCTACCGGCGATCACATTATCTCGACCAACGATCCTTGGACTAGCATCTCAGCATCTCGCTCTGCAGAAGCATCTCGCTGCTCTGAAGAAGAATTTCGCGTCAAGCAACAACGTTGATATCCATGAAAACCGCGACATGAACTTCACGCGAACAACATGACAACCGCGACATGAACTTCACGCGACTTTACAAGCGCATTACCGATGTCTACATAGGCCGTGGGGATCGCGTAGCGAACTTCCTCAACAAGTTCATCATCGGAGTATACAAGTTGCTCGGCATTGTACCTATCAAAGGAGTTCAAGTTGCTCGGTATTGTACCTGATCCGACGTACCCTCGAGTGTGTCCTCGCATTTGAATACGTGCATCGTGCTTCAAGCCTTACTGGCTTTGTTTTATCGTCTCGCGTTTCGTACCGATGAATGTGGTTCTACCCTTGAGAAGTTCAACAACAACGATGAATGTGGTTCTACCCTTGAGTAGTTCAATAACAATCAATTTCGATGGCATGCACAACCACTTCCGCCGCGCTATCCGCCGCGTCGTCAACCACGACTTCAGACTCTTCCAACTGACCTACCCTAGACGCTCCCCTTTCCCAACAACCTGGCTCTGCTCGATTCCGACGCACTACCCGATGTCCTTTTGGCGGCTGCAAGGATCACTTTAAGGGGGACTGCCGCAAGTTTCAAAGTTCCTAGCTATTCCACGACAACGCCCTACCCACCATCGCCGTTCTTCTCAACAGCGCAACACTTCCAATGACTCCAAAAACACCCAACAACACCAACCCAAACCCACCACCACTAACACTGCCTTTTCTGCTCCTATGCCTACTCCCACCTTGACTGATTCTAGTTCCACTCCGCCGCTTTTCTTAATACCACCATCTATTCCACCCCCTTCACCGCCTTAAACGGCCACACCCACCGTCTCACATACCCCACCCGATACTCTGTCTCATGCCAATCAAGTTAATTCCAAGTCAGCGTGTGTACCGCCGAATGTCTGATGCAATTACATCAACAACCCCATCCCACGGAAGCCCCTCGTTTTTGTTTTTAGCTCCCATTGCACAGGCGCCTCGTTCTGTATTTTCCGCTATTCGTTGCTCAGCCCCTCGTTCTGTATTTTCCCCTCGTCGTTGCTCCTCTCCTCGTTCTGTCTTTTCACCTCGTCGTTGCTCCCCTCCTCGTTCTGTATTTCGCCTATTCGTTGCTCCACTCCCCGTTGTGCATTTTCAGCTATTCGTTGATCCACTCCTCGTTGTGCTTGTCGGTTTTGGTAAAACCAGTGAATCACGTTCCATCGCACATTTCACCTGCCACAACTAAGCTGTGCCTCTCAATTTTTCGCGTGCGCAGTTTTCGTGCTTCCTATGTGGTTGGATCGCTCATCTTCGGGATCCTGGACAGACGCTTCTTTGCTGTGTGATTTGTGGTTCTCCTTCACGCACTTTTTCGCCGTTTTTCTGACCTTTAAAATTCGGTTTTGCTATCGACGTGAATTCCGTGTTCAGCACCCGCGACGCTATCTGCAAGCTGTCTGCAACGTTCTTACGTGCCACAACTGTTTTGCCACTGTCGCCAACTTCTACCGGAGCCTATTCGAGTATGACAAGCGAAGCTCGCCGCTTGCTCCTCCAACGTTGGCCCATATGGCAATTTCGTTCTTGCGACTGCGAAAACGGGCCACTTTCTTATCTGTCACAGCAGGCTGGCATACAGCAGCCTGGTCTACCTGTGTTCGTTCCTTACACCGCTGGCGCGTCCGAAGTCTTCCATCTTCGCGTACAGGACGCGGTCGTGCCCATGGCAACTTGCTCGCGCCACAAAAACCAAACACCCACGTTCGCATCAAACCTGTTTACGCCTGTTTTGGATTCTGTCGACTCCGACCATCGTCATACCCTGGTCACCATGCAACATATCTGCCCAAAGGCCATGTTCTCATCAGACGTCTGGTACACCGCCATCATATGTACCAGCTTGTGTTTCCGCTATCTTTGCCCCGCTGCGATCCTCAGTGGCAACAATCGTCTAACGCACGTCATCCCAGGCACTTTTGTCGCTATCGTTCTTCAGACCTCGATTTTGTTGACAGTTTCACTTACTCGATTTCCTGCAATGTCAACCACCGAAGGAACTTCAACGTTGTTCTGACTTTCTCGAATCACGCTTCCAAGCTCTCGTCTACTGTTGCCCCATTGTCACCTGTTCTTCCGCTGTTGCCCCCTTGTTCGCTGTTGCCCCCCTGCCCCTTGTTTGATGAGAATGCGCCGGTTTCACTGGGACTGATCACCCCATCACGTGAACCGACCATTCTACGAGCTCGAGAGAAAACAACTGAAAGTGCAAAAGAGAGAAAACAACAGAAAGTGCAAAACAAAGTCGTGCCAAACGGGGCCGACCGCGTAAAGTCGACCAACGCGCGTTGCAACAACCAACAAACTTTTTTTTTTTTACGGGCCATTCTGTTTCATCCTGTCACAATGTTGATACGGGCCATTCTGATGTTGATACGGGGCCATTCTGATGTTGATACGGGGCCATTCTGATGTTGATACGGGCCATTCTGATGTCGATACGGGCCATTCTGTTTCCCCCCGTAACTCTTTGTATGTCTCTTCTGTTAGCTTTCGTTTGTTAGTTCATTGTGTCTTCCTTCCCCTTTGTTTAGCTAACACCCTTGTTGATCCCCATGCACACGTTTATTACTCTGCTTCTGAAGAAATCTCTCAGTATTACCTTGACGAAACTACTATTACTTACATTTACGTGAAGCTTTAGCTCCGACCAATCCTGAGCGTCCTGGCTGGTTGCAAGTCATCGCTAACGAATACAGCTCTCTTGGTCAGCTTGGTTGCTGGGATGTTGTGCGCCTTCCTTCGACGTTTTCTGGCAACATTTGTACTCTCAAGTGGATCCTCCGCAAGAAGTATGACTCTGGCCGCTTCAAATCGTACAAGGCTCGCCTCGTTGTCCGCGGTTACACGCAGGTTCACGGCATTGATTATCATGACACCACTGCCAACATCCGGTTGCCAACATCGTCACCGGTTTCCAACCGTTCGCTGTTCATGACTGGGATTTGCACAAGTTGGATGTCAGCTCCGCCTTTATTCAAGCTCCCACAACCCACCGATGGTTCCAAAATCGTTTACAAGCTCCGTCGCTCTTGGTATGGTTGCAAACAAGCTTGTCGTAATTAGTGGCTTCATTTGGCACGCTTTCTCGTCAATGACTGTGGCTTCGTCCGCGGATCTGGTGACACTTGCCATTACAAGCTCGTGCTCAATTCTACCGTCCTTCTACGTCTCGTTCTGGTCGTTGATGATCTTCTTGTGGCGCACCCTCGTCATTGCATTGGCCATTACCAAGCCTTTTTCCTCCGTTTCCGCGCTTTCACTGACGTCAATGATCTTGATCTCACCTCTTACGTTGGTCTTTGCATCACGCGTGCTCGCCCTCGGAGAACCCTCACTCTTGACCAATCCCATGCTATCCGTGAAATCCTTACCGAACATCGCTTCATCAACAGTAAACCCGAACTCACTCCCTCTCCCAAAGGTCTTCATCTTTCTGCGGCTGATTGTCCGGCTCCTGGTTCTCCAGATCACATCTTCATGGCACGCATCCCTTTTCGCCGTATTGTTGGCTGTGTCCTCTTCATCTCCATCATGACTCGTCCTGATATCACTTGGTCCGTCAATCAGTGTGCGCGTTTTTCACACAATCCTGGTAAACCCCACTGGCACGCTTGGCACGCTTTATCTCCCACTCTACGTTGTCTCAATGGCTCTCACGATCTTGCCCTTGTTCTTGGTCGCGATTCTACCCTTCGTCTCTGTGGTTATTCCGACTCCAGCTGGGCCGACGACCCTGATGACCGCCACTCCACAGCTGTTTCTTTGTTTTCTCTGCTGGCTCTATGATCGCCTACTGCTCCCGCTCGCAGTACTTACTTGCTCGCTCTTCTTTTGAAGCTGAATTGCTCGCTCTTTACGCCGCTACTGCTGAGCTCTCTTGGTTTCTCAAACTTTTGTGATGACTTTGATCTCCCTCGTCACACCGTCCCAATGTATGATGATAATAGCACCACCGTCACCCAAGTCCGTCTCCAATGTCTCACACGGCGCACCCGCCATATTGACATTCGCTTTTACAGTACCGCCGAATATCATCGCAACCACATCATTGATCTCAAACACATACCCCGCCTTCACAATCTTAGCGACATTTTCACCCGCAGTACGGAAGCTCCTTCCTTCCTCTGGCTTCGCGCTCTTTACCTCACTTCGTGATCTTCGCCCTGATCTCTGCTGTTTTCTTGCCACAATGCCTCTGTGACGTCTTCCTTCAAGCTTCTCCTCTGTGAGGATCTCACTTACCCCTTTTTCCTTTTCTTTCTTTTTCCAGCACCTGTGTGAGGACCTCACTTACCCCTTTTTCCTTTTCTTTCTTTTCCAGCACCTGTGTGAGGAAGCTATGACACTTACCCCTGCACCACGTCCCCATTATAGTTCTCTCATCCCCATTTTCAGTTCTCACAGAAACCGTGCGCAGTTACGAGCCCCGCGCCTGGGCCTTTCCCGTGTTCGAGCTGGTTCGTCGCGTCTTTCTTTCCGCCGTCTTGACAATGTACGACGACGACGACGACGACTCTGTTCTTCCGCGCGCGTCCTGCACACACATCTTGTGCGCGCAGGTTCTACCCTGGCTCGGTAAGCCAGGTCGCCGTCGGCCTGCTCGGTGCTTTCGTCCCGAGCGCAGCGTTCTTACAACGGAATGAGAGGTGCCAATACACGCTACGCTCTTTTCAGGTCGTCTCGTACCGCGTATTTCTGTACTACAAGCCTTACATCGACGACAACGACGACTTTGTGAGCGAGATCGCGCAGACGTTTGTTTCTTGATGCGCGCCATAATGTAAGTAAGACGCCTCTCTGTCAGAACTCGTGATTATATACTTTGCTGCCATGGTTGTGTACAAGAGCGACGCGACTTCGCACAAGGAGGGTGTATTCTCGAGCGACGGGTTTTCGGGGCTCTCCTCATCATCATCTACTTTTCGTCGCTCGTCGTCGCGGTTTGTTCCGTCCTCGTCGAGTTATACGAGAGCGCGAATCTCGAGGCGGGTGTTACCGCGCTCACGACCTTTGTTAAGAAGACAAAGTACTCGCAACTCAAGTCCTACTTCTTTTTTTCGCCATCTTCTGCTGCTGCGTCGGATGCCGCGCCCACGCAAGATGCTTCTCGCGGCAATTTCCCTCTTGTGCCGCGTTAAACCAGCTTGGTTTCGGTCCCAGTCATTATCGGCTGACGTCCCCCAAATCCACGTCGAGTCATCATGATGAGACACTCCATATCACACACTCCGTCGCATCAGGCGGCAGGACGCGCACGTCCTGCGGAGCCTCCACTCCTGTCCCGCGACTCGAAAAAAACCTCGGCACCGCCCACCCGTGCCACCTCCAGCCGCTCACACCTGCCCCTTACATGGTGGTCCCTTCTTTAGCGCCGCCAACCCCACCCACCGGAGTTATGAAGACCGTAGTCTAAATACCCCAGTCTCGGGTTCTGCGAAGGGGCCGTCGTGCTTTCTGAGATGAGCGCGGATCGCCGGCGCGAGCTTGGGGCCACCCGTGGAGTGAACGCCGCGGCCTGCGATCACGGTGAGGCGGGTGTTGCCGCAGGCCGCCGCAAGGACGGCGTCGAGGGCCTGTTTGGCCTCGAAAACTGGGAGGTTGTGGAGGTCGATAGAGTGGTTCTTTCCTCTCACCTCAATCCTCGCGAGGAGGTCGGCGAAGGTCCGAGGGATGGGCAGGCGCACGATCGTCGGGTTTCTCGCTGCGAATTCCATCGCACACACCTCGTCTCTGAGCTCTTCGAGGCGACGGCGGAGCAGGCGCACCTTGTCGCGACCCAGAATCGACTGGTCGCAACGACCGAGATCGATTTGGATTTGCTTCGACTGGCGTCTCGCTCGCGTCGCCGCAGCTTGGAGCTCCTCGATGCTCCTCTCGCGCCGGTACGTCATTTTCTGCTCAGGTGCCGCCTCGGGATTTACGGTATCCGCAGGCATCTCCTTGCCCGATGCTGCGTCGAGGTAGCTTCGCTTCGTGATTGGTGGCGCACAACGCGCCACCACCTCGTCAGCCAAGCACCGCGCAATCGCCTCGTCGTCCTCGATGTACTCATCGACGACGTATCCGACGGTCGGGATGGAGCCGCCGCGATCGACCCCATCTTCCAAGACGATCCCAACCACCTCGTGCCACATCTATGATCTAGTGACGTCATATCACGTAGTACGGGATATATATAAGAAGAGGGCTTGGGTGTCGTGTCGTGTCGTGTCACTGTCATTTTTTCATTTCGTTTCAATTTTCATTTCTCGACGACGAGGGGGGTTGTGATAGCATCACTCACTCTTTCGGCCGCAGCGGTTTGATGAGAAGGCCGCTGGCCGTCGAGCCGGCGCAGGAGAACTTCGATTTGCTCGAGGGAGAGGCCCTTGGTTTCGGGGACGTATTTGTAAACAAAGTATAAAGAATAGACGTCGACGATCGCGAAGATTCCGAAGAGGACGCAGAGGTTGAGGTGGCCGACGAGGGTTTTGAAGACACTCTCGGCGACGGGAAAGAGGAAGGTGACGACGAGGTTCGAGGCGAAGTTGGTCTGGACGGCGAGGGCGACCGCCTGGCCCCGGACTTCGAGCGGAAAACACTCGGAGATCAGGAGCCAGGCTATCGGGCCGAAACCGGCCTGGTAGCCGGCGATGTAGACGAAGATAAAAATGATAATCGCAGCCTTGGCGGCGTCGAAGCCGCCCGAGCTGTGGAAGTCGGCGAAGGAGCCAGCGAGCCCGAGCAGGGCGACGAGCATCACGGATATCCCCGTTAGCAAAAGGAAGCGTCGCCCGCGGGAGTCTACCGCGAAAACGGCTATCAGAGTTGCCGCCAGCTTGAAGACGCCAACAAAGACGGTCGCGATAGCCCCGATACCCGCGCTCTCGAAAATCGACGTCGCGTAATAAAGCACCGACGGCTGGCCCGTGAATTGCTGCAGTAAAACAACCCCCAATCCTGCGCGCAGCGCGGCGCGGTATTCGGGATCCGCCAGAGATTTCGTCGTGTCGATCTGCACGTCTTCGAGCTCGTGCAAGGCTTCGCCGAAATTATCGCCGTACACAAACCTAAGACTCGGCTCCGCGCGCCGGCCTCGCACGGCGAGCCATCGAGCCGAGGGCGGCAACCCGAGAACGCCAAAGAACACGACCAACGCGATCGGAATGCTCGCGCCGTACGTAATTTGCCAGCCGTGGGGGATGCTGGACATGCCGTACCCGATTCCATACCCCACCGATATCCCCACGACGATCATGGCCTCTTTTAGCGAAACGAGCATACCGCGAACCGAGGGCGGGGACATCTCGGCGATGTACGCGGGCGCACCGTGCATCACGAACCCACACCCCACACCATACACGACCCGTCCCAAAAGCAACAACGATAGCCCCAAAGCCGCCGAGGTTCCGCCTCGAACGCCTCCCGACGCGAGCTCCAACCCAGCTCCAAACGCGTAGAGCCACGAACCGATAAGAAGCTCCCGCCGACGCCCGAGAACATCGGCGACGCGGAACACGATCAGAGCTCCCACGAGCGCCCCAGCGACCCCGCCGGACGTCACGATTCCCTGGAGCACGGCGCTGTGCTTGATGAGGTCGTGCCATTTGACTCCGCTCCGCTTCGACTCGAGCTGTGGCAGGACGTAGCTCGTCGCCCCGATGTCGTACCCAAACAACAAACCGCCTAAAGCGGGAAATATGAACACCCGCAACACGGACTCTTTGCGGAACTTGGTGGCTCCAGCCGCCGCACTCATTTTCTTCTTCGTCCGACTCTGCGTCACGCCTCAACTACCTTGTAGTAAGTAGCCAATCAAGTGACCAAAAGTTGTTCTCACATCCTTCCTTCATGCCCCCCACACACAACACAACACAACACAACACACCCCCCTCCTCTTAGCAGTCGACATTCAAAGAGACCAAAGTTGTTGTTTGTTGTTGAAGGGTTTATATGGTGATCAAAAAAACTTATATGATGATGGTTGCAAACTTTAACTTCCCCCAAAAAAAGAAGCCCAACCTTCGAGTTTAATCGCTACCCCTAAAAGGGTTAGTGTGTTTTTTCGAGAAGTTGGTCGCGGATGGATCGACGCCGCGGAAATGCAAGGCGGCAAAACCGGGGTACAACAAAGACCAAAAGGATTTCCCGATACGACGACGAATCCCCGAGGATCCCCAAGGAGAAGGTAAGACGCAGCGCGGCGGCCACGCGCGAGCGAGCGGAGCTGAGGCGCCGCGAGAGCAACAAATAAGGTGGGGAATGCAGATGACGGGGCGCGGTGCGACTTCCGAGTCGATTCTCTCACTCTTCGTGGCTCGCGGCAAAAAATTCAGCGCTCGAAATTTGGCGACTGCCGCGCACCGTGTTGCCAAGTTTGGAGGCCGAGGAAATGACAACGTGCGATGTGATCGCCGCGTGATCGCCCTCGCAGACGCCTGTCAGCGCTGCATTCGAGAGTTCAATCCGCAGAACCTCGCCAACACGGCGTGGGCATTCGCGAGGGCGGGCATCGATGCGCCTCAACTCTTCGCGGCGATCGCCGACGCGGCTCTTTCGCGGCTGGGCGAGTTCAATCCGCAGGACCTCGCCAACACGGCGTGGGCCGTCGCGACGGCGGGCATCGAGGCACCTCGGCTCTTCGCGGTGATCGCTGACGTGATTCCTTCGCGACTGAAAGAATTCAATCCGCAGAACCTCGCCAACACAGCGTGGGCCGTCGCGACGGCGGGCATCGAGGCACCTCAGCTCTTCACGGCGATCGCTGACGCGGCTCTTTCGCGGCTGGGCGAGTTCAATCCGCAGGGCCTCTCCAACACGGCGTGAGCCTTCGCGACGGCGGGCATCGATGCGCCTCAACTCTTCGCGGCGATCGCCGACGCGGCTCTTTCGCGGCTGGGCGAGTTCAATCCGCAGGACCTCGCCAACACGGCGTGGGCCGTCGCGACGGCGGGCATCGAGGCACCTCGGCTCTTCGCGGTGATCGCTGACGTGATTCCTTCGCGACTGAAAGAATTCAATCCGCAGAACCTCGCCAACACAGCGTGGGCCGTCGCGACGGCGGGCATCGAGGCACCTCAGCTCTTCGACGCGATTGCCCTGGCGGTCCGGTCGCTGCTTGGCGAATTTAATCCTCAGGAGCTCGCGAACGCGGCGTGGGCATTTGCCTGCGTCGACTGGAAAAAGGACCCCGAGTTTTTCGCCGAGCTCGCCTACATCGTCGTGACAGACCTCGATGCTCTCGATGATCGTGGCCTTTCCCAGTTCCACTTAGCCTCGTTGCACTCAAATCTTGAGTGGCCCGACCGCCTGAGCCCACTATCATCAAACCACCGAAAGACGATCTAGGAAGCACTTCAACGTCAGGTCCCATCACCATCCCAACTCCAACGCGATGTTGCGACCGCGCTCGACCGAGTTGGCTGGGCGCACGTCTTCGAGCACGTGACCGAAGAGGGATTGTCGCTCGACATGGCTCAACCCGACACCAAACGTGCTGTGGAAGTCGACGGGCCGTCCCACTATCTCAAAAGGACGACGGTTCAAAACGGCTCAACGCGCTTCAAGTCCCGACTGTTGCGGCGGCTTGGCTGGAACGTCGTTCACGTTCCTTTTTTTGATTGGGGCGCTCTCGACGGCGAGCGAGAACGAGACTCTTACCTCCGGGCCAAGCTGTTCTTCGCAAATGCGTAACACCTAAGGTAGGGGCCATTGAGAAACCGGAGGTGCCCGGCCACAGCGAAGCCGACCCGAACAACTCGCGGGTTTTTTTGACGATCCGATCGCGGGGGATGCGTGCAAGGGAGACGCGAGCTGTTGTCGCATCTTCTAGTAGTTAGGACAAGTGCAGGCCAGTAAGTTCACCTAGTCCCAATCTCTAACCCCAGTAAGTTCGGCGTAAACCCACTCGTGCTCACACCCACTCACCCCACTCTCCTTTGAGCTCGTCGCTCTCACCCCCGCCAATCCAAGCTGCTTTGATCCGCACGCGCCGCCAACCCTTGAGTTTACTCTAAACACCCCAGTATGTTCACCTGGTTCACCTGTCCCAGTTAGTTCACCTGGTCCCAGTTTGTTCACCTGGTCACTAATTCACCTAGTCCCAATCTCAAACCCCAGTAAGTTCACCTGGTCCCAGTAAGTTCACCTATAGTGCGCGTGTAGACGCCGGGAGGGCTTATCGGTATTGCGCAGCACGTGTGGGTAGGGTAAGTCGTCGACCCAGAAGAGGAAATCTTCGGGGTTGCCGATCGACAGAGAGCCACGTAGAGCTGGACGTGACAGAAGACGGGCTTGGGCAAGAGGACGCCGACCTCGCGGGGCGTCTGGCCCTGGCTCTTGGTGATCGTTTGGCGTCGGCGGGCCTTACGGGATACAGGTTGGAGGAGCCTCGGTGACAACGACACGATCGATCATGTATCTGGTACCGTTGCAGTGGCCGTGCGACGGGTCGAGATTGCGAAGACATTAAGCTCGCGATCAAAGTCAGCATGCCGTTGGTTGTCAGGGAGTTGAAAACTCTACTGTAAGGAGCGAGGCGTCGTCTTCCGACCCAGCCTAGTCAGCCGAAAAGAACTCCGACGCCTCGTCTCCGGGAAAAAAAGGCCGCGGTCATGCGCGCGTTGTCAGCATCGACAACATCGTTTCGACGGGGCGTGAGAATGGCGCGCTGAAAGAGCCGCCGCGGGTCGTGGAAATAGTCTGCGAGGTCGCCGTAGACGGCTTGGAGGATCACTGTCTGGCTCTCGCCTACCTGATCCTTACTCTCGCGCCTACCTGATCCTTACCCTAAATCGAGGGCAGAGACAGACAAACAAACAGACAAACAGACAAACAAACAGACAACATCTGTCGATTAGTAGTTAGGATCTGTCGATTAGTATTAGGACAAGTGCAGGCCAGTAAGTTCACCTACTCCCAATCTCTAACCCCAGTAAGTTCACCTGGTCCCAGTAAGTTTCGTATAAGTTCACCTGGTCAGTAAGTTCACCTAACTCACACCAACCTCTTTGAGCTCGTCGCTCTCGCCTCCGCCAATCTAAGCTGCTTTGATCCGCACGCAAAGCCTTTGCTCTAAAACCCCAGTATGTTCACCTGGTCCCTCGCCTTGTTCACCTGGTCCTCATATCACACCTAGTCCCAATCTCAAACCCCAGTAAGTTCACCTGGTCCCAGTAACTTCACCTACAGTGCGCGTGTAGACGCCGGGAGGGGCTTATCGGTATTGCGCAGCACGTGTGGGTAGGGTAAGTCGTCGACTCAGAAGAGGATATCCTCGGGGTTGCCGATCGACAGAGAGCCACGTAGAGCTGGACGTGACAGAAGACGGGCTTGTGCAAGAGGACGCCGACCTCGCGGGGCGTCTGGCCCTGGCTCTTGGTGATCGTTTGGCGTCGGCGGGCCTTACGGGATACAGGTTGGAGGAGCCTCGGTGACAACGACACGATCGATCATGTATCTGGTACCGTTGCAGTGGCCGTGCGACGGGTCGAGGTTGCGAAGACTTTAAGCTCGCGATCAAAGTCAGCATGCCGTTGGTTGTCAGGGAGTTCAAAACTCGACTGTAAAGAGCGAGGCGTCGTCTTCCGACCCAACCTAGACTAGGTCCTAGTCGGCCGAAAGAACTCCGACGCCTCGTCTCCGGGAAAAAAGGCCGCGGTCATGCGCGCGTTGTCAGCATCGACAACATCGTTTCGACGGGGCGTGAGAATGGCGCGCTGAAAGAGCCGCCGCGGGTCGTGGAAATAGTCTGCGAGGTCGCCGTAGACGGCTTGGAGGATCACTGCCTGGCTCGCGCGCCTACCTGCGCTGATCCTTACCCTAAATCGAGGGACAAACAACCCCCCCACATCCTTCATGCTCCCCACACACCCCCCCCCCTCTTAGCAGTCGACATTTAAGACAACACACAGACAACAAACAAACATCTGTCGATTAGTATTAGGATAATAGGTCACGAACAAGGGTAAGAATAGGATGTAGGACAGAGGTAGGTAATCGCGCCGCCACTCGACCTTTCAAGCTTCGCCAGACGCACCGTCGCCACCGCGGAGGTACCGACGAACGGCGTCTACCCGCCCGAAAGTTCTCACGTTCGTGTCGATCCCCAACTTGGGTGGCGTGTCGGCGGTGCTTTACCGACGAGCGAACCCAATCAAGCACAGCGCTAGGTCGTCGTTACATCCGACTGTTAGCGCCGTTTTATCCCCTCAACGGTCCGCCAGCGGAATGTGTCCGAAAAATCCGCGAAAAAGGTAAGGGCGTGGAAAAAGAACTCTGCCTGAAAGAGGAAATGACTGCCGTTACGACTCAAGAACAACAACAACCATCTGCTGACATAACTTTCAGAAGAATATTCTCTGACGACGAGGAGAGGAGACGGTGACGACTGTCGCCCGCCTGTGTGCGGCCTCCACGCCTTCGTTAAGCACCGCGGCGTCGAGCGCTCCGGATCATCACGCGAACGGCGATGCGCGGGGCGACGGGGACGGTCGAAATCTGCTTCGATGTCAGCGATGAGGCTTTCTCAACGGGCATCGTCCTGCCCTGGCCAACGGACCTCCTTCGCTTTGCGCCCCCCCCTTAGGTGGCGTCATTTTTTCTTTTTTTGATATAGATTAATAATAAAAAACCACCTGAAATTCAGCCTAATTCAGGGACGGGTTTTAATAATAACAAGTGAAGGCCGTAGTTCACCTAGTCCCAATCTCTAACCCCAGTAAGTTCACCTGGTCCCACTAAGTTTCCTATAAGTTCACCTGGTCAGTAAGTTCACCCAGCTCACACCAACTCCTTGAGCTCGTCGCTCTCGCCTCCGCCAATCTAAGCTGCTTTGATCCGCACGCGCCGCCAACCTTTGAGTTTACTCTAAAAACCCTTTACTCTAAAACCCCAGTATGTTCACCTGGTCCCAAGTAAGTTCACCGGTCTATATTCACCAGATCCCAATCTCAAACCCCAGTAAGTTCACGTGTCCAGTAAGTTTCACCTATAGTGCGCGTGTAGACGCCGGGAGGGGCTTATCGGTATTGCGGAGACGTGGAGGTAGGGTGGAGTCGTCGACTCAGAAGAGCATATTCTCGGGGTTGCCGATCGACAGAGAGCCACGTAGAGCTGGACGTGACAGAAGACGGGCTTGTGGGCAAGGACGCCGACCTCGCGGGGCTCGGCCCTGGCTCTTGGTGATCGTTTGGCGTCGGCGGGCCTTACGGGATACAGGTTGGAGGAGCCTCGTGACAACGACACGATCGATCATGTATCTGGTACCGTTGCAGTGGCTGTGCGACGGGTCGAGTTGCGAAGACTTTAAGCTCGCGATCAAGTCAGCTGCCGTTGGTTGTCAGGGAGTTCAAAACTCGACTGTAAAGAGCGAGGCGTCGGCTTCCGACCCAACCTAGTCGGCCGAAAAGAACTCCGACGCCTCGTCTTCGGGAAAAAAAGGCCGCGGTCATGCGCGCGTTGTCAGCATCGACAACATCGTTTCGACGGGGCGTGAGAATGGCGCTGAAAGAGCCGCCGCGGGTCGTGGAAACAGTCTGCGAGGTCGCCGTAGACGGCTTGAGGATCACTGCCTACCTGATCCTTACTCTCGCGCCTACCTGATCCTTACCCTAATCGATGGACAAACCAACAACAAACAGACAAACAGACAGACAAACATCCCCACAACCCACCCACATCCTTCATGCCCCCCACACACACCCCCCCCTCTAGCAGTCGACATTTAAAGACAGACAAACATCTGTCGATTAGTAGTTAAGATAATAACACTTCCCCCATGCAGATGAGTGAGGGTGTGCCCATCGTGACGTCAATAATTTCTCCATATGCTGACTATTTTTTTTGCCGTATTAGCTTCTTCTTCATTCGTAGCTCGTTATTACCATCCTTCGAGGCTGCCCACTACCGTCGTAACGCCCTCCCTTTCTTTGTCAGCCTTCTGTTTCTTGGTGGGCTGTCGACGGCCCGGCTCATCCCCCCGATGCGCAGCCCTTTTAAAAGTGGGCAAGGACTTGGTTTTCGTCTGCCAGGTGCCTTTCTTGGAGTCTCTCGTCACCTTTGAACAGCCGCTCCCAGCACATCAGGATACACAAGTCCGTCGCGTTCCCACACGCGGCCAGGATTTTCCTTCGGGCGACGCACTCGGTCCTTCACTTTTCCTCATCAACTTATCTTCCACCTCTAAGTTTTT